>JAXDDW010000001.1:1232500-1350000 GCA_034670385.1 Hoplostethus mediterraneus | reverse complement strand
GAGAGAGAGAGAGAGAGAGAGAGAGAGAGAGAGAGAGAGAGAGAGAGAGAGAGAGAGAGAGAGACAGAGAGAGAGAGATTGCCATGTTTACATGATTGCCAGCTGGAGTTTCATTCAAAAAAACCATCCTAATTGGAAGTGATCTCCAGCGACTGTGAGACAACCTTCTCTGACTTTTCTAGTTTAGCCTGATTTCTAAAAAGAAAAGACAAAACTAAATGAAAGTGATTTGCCGCAGCCCCCGGAGGTACCTGATGATGCTGGGCTGCTGCTGATGCTGCTGGGAGACCTGAACACTCCTGACCTCACCTCCTTCTGCCTCTGTCCTGAGAGAGAGAAAGAGAGAGAGTGATCCTTCATTGGTCCCTGTATGGACATTTTTGCTCCTCGTCCACTGGGAGGTCAAAGCCAAATTCAAAAGATTTGAGAGGTCAGGGGCAGCTACCGCATCCCTGCTGGTAGGAATTCACTGTCTTACTCAAGGACACTTGAGCAGAGGCAGATGTTTGCATGGGAACTTGAAGGATGGTCTCTCTCAACACTAGACCACCCTGTCCAATTATATTATATATTATATTACGTGTTCAGCTGTTGTTTAGCCCACAAACAAGTAGACATGTTGCTGGTTTCATTCAATAGAATAAAGTAGGCGCATCATTCCTGTACTAGACTTACTGAACATGTCAGCAGCATTTGTCCTGGTGAGAATAGGAGGCTGGCAAGCACTGTGTTTAAATGGGAGCAGAAATGTCCCATGCTACCATGTGGTTTTGCTATCCCTGCAATTTATTGGCCATAATTGGTGCTGATGTCAACAGACTAATGATTGAAAGCTCTAATTATTCCTGATTAATTGGCCAAACCATGTTATCAGGCTGCCTCTGGTGTATACTAATGTCTTCAGTGCAAGGGAGATCTGTGCTCCAGTATTTTTAACTAATAAATAGAGATGTATTTCTGGATGTTGAAAGAGTGTCACGCCTCTCTATCCTAGCATACTAACGTCTTGGCAGTCGCGGCCCATCCACAGTAATCTTGATGGCTCTCTGTAGAGTGGCGATCTGAGGAGGTGTGGTCAGCACATTGATTGACAGGGTGAAACTCTTGCCTATAGGAATCACACACACACACACACACACACACACACACACACACACACACACACACACACACACACACACACACACACACACACACACACACACACACACACAGACATGGTTAGATTGAGATTTGATTGGATATGTTCATGCCAAGTGGCGAGTGGGAAGTTTATGACCTGAGCAGAGGACAGTGTTGCCATGAGAGTCCAACTCTCTTTGAGTGAATGACCCTGGTTCAGGTTTTTTAATTTCTGTGCAGTTGTAGAGGCTTCACAGGGTCGCTCCTCCAACATGGTACCTACTGGTTAACCATTCGGTACCATTCCATCACAGGCCTCTATTGGTCTATGGATATATGTATGTGTCAATAGTAGCTAGCCATCTACCTCTCCCACTGCGTCCTATGAAGCGGAGGTCGTTAAAGTGGGCGTGGCCTTGCTTTATGGTTGCTGTGGCGTTGCGTAGCTCGGCGCTGCTGTTGTCATCGTTACCAGCCATCACCGTGACAACCACACCATCTGCCACGTCGTCGCCCAGAGCAACCACCTGGAGGAGAGAGAGAGAGAGAGAGCAGTGTCGTTAGTGTAGATAGATAGATAGATAGATAGATAGATAGATAGATAGATAGATAGATAGATAGATAGATAGATATTTAGTTCAAGCTAGGTATAGATTACTCACAGTGAAGACTCTGGGCAGGCTCTTGTTACACCTCCAGTGCTGAGGCAGGCTGCTACAGAGGAAGTTAGGGCTGTCAGTCTGAACCAGGCCTCTGGGGGGCGCTATATTACGCTGGGGGCGGGGCTGATGGAGTGACCTCACCTCTTGGTCCTCTGGTTGCCGGGTGCTGGGGGGTGGTGTTAGTCTCCGCTTTATCAGAGGATCTAAAGGGGGCGAGATAGAAGGATGAGATGGACAGAAAGACTCATTTTCTTTCTTTCTTTCGTTCTTTCTTTCTTTCTTACTTTCTTTCTTTCTTTCTTTCTTTCTTTCTTTCATGAGTACATCTCCTGCAGATCATTATAAGTGGGGCAGGCTGTCTTAACCCTCTTCTAAAAGTTGACTCATAACCTTTAACACTTATTTATATGTTAGAAGCATAGGCCTTTACATTTATTTTTATTTTTATTTTCTAACCATCTTTTCCACCTCCAACCCCAGAATATTCTCATGACCCTGGGGTTCTGACACCCTGGTGAAGAACCATAGTTTTATGCTTAAAAAATACCGTAAATGTTAATGATCCAAAAATAGATCCAATAGGGTATGTTATAACCTTTTTGACCAGGGACCCAAAGCTGCAATGTATGCTCTCACCCTGGGAGACAGGCTCATGTCCTGCGGGACCCAAACTGAGTGAATGTAGTCTCTTAACCTGTGACCCAGGTCTATTAAACCTACTACTAATTATTGTGTTGCAACCCATTTTGGCTCTCGATCCATAGTTTAAGAAACCATATGAAGGGGCTATCAATATTCTATTCAATAGTCTGTGTTGGTCAGCAATGTAATGTGCTGAGCTCTACTTATGGTTAAAGCAATACAACACAAAGTTTTATTGCACGTTAAATTCACAGATTAAATGTTTTCATCATAAAATGAGATGGAGCCAATAAGGGGTTCGTGCAGTGGGTGACTTGTTCATATTTAACGTTAACATTGTGGATGTGGGCAAGTCAGCCTTGCATTCTCCTTTACCCCTAAAATATAGCTGCAAAGTGGGTGTATTTAATTGTATATTTGTCTAAGTATAGATGCTATCTTCCTTCATCCCTCTTCAACTCGACAGTTCCCAACGAAAAGAACAGCGGATGAGAAAGACTTTTTATGTCAAAAAGAAAAAACTACAGCTACCAAAACGCCGCACTTCGGCGCTCCAGTTCTACGTCATCAACCCGCGCTGAAAACAGGTTGTGGAATTAACGGAAGAAAGGAAAAAGTTTCAACGGTAACAGCAGCGTTTACCTGCACGACTTCACAGTCAGGTGGGAGTCTCTCGTCTCTCTCGTTTCAGTCCTCCCTCTATCTCCCTGTCTGTTTCTTTCTCCGCTCGTCTTTCCTTCTGTCTGTCTGTCTGTCTGTCTGTCTGTCTGTCTGTCTGTCTTTCTGTCTTTCTGTGTCTGTATTGTGTATTATTCACCACAGTGTTTGAATAGGAGGGAACTGGGCTGTATTATCATTCAGATTCTACTGCCGGAGGGGAAGCTAGTGGTCACACCACCTGTCCTCTGTGTGTGTGTGTGTGTGTGTGTGTGTGTGTGTGTGTGTGTGTGTGTGTGTGTGTGTGTGTGTGTGTGTGTGTGTGTGTGTGTGTGTGTGTTGCCAGTGGTGTGTGTCAGACCTCTGTGTTTGAATGGGGTGTTGATTCTGCTTAAATCTGTTCTGCTATCTTGTTATTTTAGGCATTTAGCATTAGCTGTTTCTTTTCTATTCAGTTCCACATAGTAGAATATTCTAAATGTCAAAACCAAACTGTTATGTCACACTGTGGTGCCTCGAGAGCAACCCACTAAGTTAAATTCCTTTGAGTGGAAATGTAGCCTACTGTGTGTAGGGGGGGGGGGGGGGGGCGTTCACCAATACCAAGTATGAATAGTGTAGCCTGGTGTCGTTGTCAGTGCAAAAAATGCCTACACTAATTTTACACTCATAGTTTCTATTGTATTCTTCTGTTCCCTTCTGATTTGTGCTATTGTGTTTTTAACAGCGTCTCCCCTGCGACTGAATATTCAGAGGCTGCCTTTCCTTAGTATCTGGTTTCAGTAGAGAATTGTAGTGTCACATGGTCTAAATATTGTTTCAGAGAATTTCGTTATTGGCTTCAACAGAGATTTGGTGTTAAATTAGATGGAACTTTAAAGATCCCCGGGGAAATTGGCAGCAGCAGAGCGTATGATATTAGAGAAGACAGTTAGAGTACTGAAGATAGTAAAACAAATCATTTCAACAAGCTAACATGCTTCAAATATTTCAGCAGTATTGGTTTCCATTCGATTGTATTTTTTATGATTGTATGTTGTCTGGTTGTGTCTCCAGGTGGGTGTTGTTATGAGTAGTCCCATGGCTAGCTCTGCCCCCTCCAGTTCTAAAGACCGCCCTCTTTCCAGGACCAGCTTCATCCCAGAGCTGCAAAGCATGATGTAAGACACACACACACACACACACACACACACACACACACACACACACACACACACACACACACACACACACACGCGCACACACACAAATGGCTTCCTCTACTGAATCTGTAGGAGAGAGTGTGTGTCTGAGAGAGTGAGAGACTTACCCCAGTACGGCATCGGGCTGGTGCCAAATAGACTGTTTGAAGCCATGGCAGCCTGTTTGATTGACATGTAATAGAGCCACAGTGAACACACTGGAAATTGGGTTTGATGATATTACTGAGCAGAAACACTTGGAACCATCGATGTAAAGAGAAAAAAAGATGTAAAGTATCTAAAGATAGTGACTACGTTTTTTGGCCAAAGTCGTTCCAGGCCACTGCAGAGGAAGATCGTCTGAATAAGCTACAATATCAGCTGGAAAAAACAGTACATGTCCTGAAATCAGCTGGCATACTAACCTGCAAAAATTAACTTTGGGTTACAGGAAAAATGTTTTTGACAATGTGAATCCTTTGAAAAGTTTACATTTGTTGACAGCAGCAGTAGAAGCAGAGCAGAGTCAAAGGTTTCATATGAAACATGCTTGTATACATACTCCCAAACAGCATTTATAGCTGAATATAAATTGTGTGGCGTTTCATGTATCAACAGCAAAATCACGATACTTAAAAAACCTAATATAATACATTTCTGCATCAATACAATACACCATATTTACACTGTGGCACAGATTCAGCCTTGGAGAGAAACCACATGGAATCAGATTTTGAAATATTTTTGTCACAAATTGGATCTTCTTGTTGCTGGGCCTCCGACCTTTGTAGTTGTGTGTGTGTGTGTGAGTGTGTGTATGTGTGTTTTGGGGTACTCACCGTGTGGTGTGTGTGGCCGTGGAGAGGACCGGAGAGGTGGTGTTGGTGGTCAGAGAGACTGAAACCAAACTAAACCCCAACCCCCAAACCTAAAGCCAACCTGCCCACAACCCCAACCCAGAACCAACCTGGTCTCTGAGACAGCTCCAGCCAGCCTATCACAGGAAAGAATAAGTGAGATTGTTTGGTGTGTGTGTTGGAGGAAGAGAGAGAGAATGGGAGAAGAGTTGGGGGAGGGGGGGGGGGGGGGGGGGTGTAAGAGATGGAGAGAAAGATGGAAAGAAATTCAGGATGTGGCTTTAGGTTTGTCCGCCATCATGGAAGTGGCTTCTCTGTATGCAAATTGTGGCTTGACCAAATTGTGGCCTGTGTGTGTGTCTGTGTGTGTGTGTGTGTGTGTCTGTGTGTGTGTGTGTGTGTGTGTGTGTGTGTGTCTGTGTGTGTGTGTGTGTGTGTGTGTGTTAGGTTTGCTCTGGGAGATGCTCGCAGGCCACTGCATGAGACAGCCGCTCTGGTGGAGGATATTGTACACACACAGCTCATCACCATGGTAAAACACACACACATACACACACATAGCGGTGGTAGTACTAGTAGAAGAAGGGAAACAATAAGTGTGTTTCACATCGGGGACCAACAGTAAATGCTAAACTCGGGTGTTCTCATTATTTCTGTGTTGCCATAATTTCAAAAAATGTAAATACCAATATTATAAACCTAAACCAGTAAATCAGTGTATTCTGTAATAATTAACGTGATGTGATTGGTTGATTAGCTGCAGCAGGCCTGTGAGGGGGCGGCTCTTCGGGGGTCAAGGGTCATTTCAGCTGAGGACATCCTGTTCCTGATGAGGGGAGACAAGGTAACTAAAATCACACAAACACACACTGTACTTTCTCTCTCTCATGGTGGTGATATTATCAGAAACCCCACCTTCCAAATGTTATCCACCTTCAATGACAAGTACAATGGACTTATTTCCTTCCCCTCTTTCTCTGTGCCTCTCTCTCTCTCTCTCTCCCTCTCTCTCTCTCTCTCTCTCTCTCTCTCTCTCTCTCTGTCTCTCTGTCTGCCTCTACTTCTCTCGACCAGAGGAAAGTGTCCAGGTTATTAAAATATCTCCAGTTTCGAGATTATAAATCTAAACTCCTCAAAACACTGGAGGACGAAGACCCTCAGCAAGACACAGGTACACACACACACACACACACACACACACACACACACACACACACACACACACACACACACACACACACACACACACACACATATACAGGTTTTGGAAACCCATCACCTTATATTTTTATTTTTTCAAATCAAATCACATTTATTTGTATAGCCCTTAATCATATGAAGGTAAAAATGTTGCAAAATGCGAGAGCTTGTAGACTTGATGTGAGAACGTAGAATAAAAATCTGAACTCATATGTTTAAAGTTCATTTTCCAGTACAACCACAACTCGGTGATTAGTACCTCTCGAATCAGTCACTGCAACTTCACAAATGTGCTCTCCTGCATAACAAAGTGACTAATCGCAACACTTCTTGCGATAAATGTGTTGAAAAACTTGCACTTGTAGCTGTGGAAGTGAGAGAGCAGAGCGGGAGAGCACAGTTGCAAATGTGCAACTGTGTGAAATATATTTTCTGACCTCTTTGTACAAGGACCAACATGAACTGAGGCTGTGGATGGATTGTTTATTTGTAATGTTTGACAACACTGCAGTTTCCACCTGTTTTTCCTGCTCAAATAAAACACACTGTCCAGCTATAAGTCAGTGTCTACAAGTGAAATGTATTCAGTCAAATGATTAATGTAGCTTTACCAATGCCAAAATATAATTTGTGTTTTGTAGACAGGGGTGGTGGTGGTGGCGGCGTTGCCGGGGCTAACCAGCGGAGGCAGCGATTGGCTCAGGACTTCCTGGTGTGGATGGATCAGACCGGCGAGCTTCTGTCTTTGGCTGAGAGACAGGAAGTAGACCCCGTCAAACAGGAACGGCTGGAGGTCAGGGTCCATAAGATGACGTGTTTATCACACTGATCGCATCGTAATGGTCCTTTAAGTCTGTCTGTCTGTCTGTCTGTCTGTCTGTCTGTCTGTACGTACCTTCAGCGTTTAGAGCGTCAGACTCGGACTATGGACCAGACTCAGTACTCAGAGTTCTGTGAGAGTCGACAGCTTAGCTTCGGTAAGACCACCATCAACAGTCCACAAAGCCATACAGACGACACAATCACAACACAAACAAAGTGATAATCTGTCTGCTGTTCGTCTGTCTGTCTGTCTGTCTGTCTGTCTGTCTGTCTAGCTAAAAAGGCATCAAAGTTTCGGGACTGGATGGACTGCAGCAGTCTGGAGCTGAAACCCAACAGCGTTGCCATGGAGATCCTGTCATACCTCGCCTACGAGACTGTTGCCCAGGTAACATTCATGATATTGTGGGCTTGATTCCTGCTTGTCACATATCGTTCCCTCTCTACTATCTATGCTGTCGCTAAAAAACAGAATAAACTATTGGGGGGAAAATGACCATCACAGGCTTGGTTGATGTTGATGACACAGTCCTACTCAAAGCTGTAATGATCGAGCCGGGGCCTTGTCAGTATTATAAAAGCCGTCTATCTACAATCAACTATTGTTTATGGCAATCGTGTTGAAGACAGCATGTATTCTTTATATAAGATAAAATGAAACTTTAATGATCCATGTGGGGAAATTGGGTCATTGCAGCAGCAAAGTAACAGGATAGAAATATGATACAGCAGAGAAGAATAAAATAAAAATATGAATAGATCAAATGTTTTATATAAACTAAAATATGAAATACACATGCAGTATGAAATAAGCATACACATCTATATGCAATATCGTCACCTTCTTAAAATAATGGCCTAAGTCATATTTTTTCATATTTTTTTTCAAAAAACAGAATAAACTGAACCAAATATAGACTATATGATATTTCTTAATCATTTCACACAAAAAGGTTATGACAATATATGACTATTGACATACAAATAACGCTGTCTGTCAATTATGTAACATGAGAGGATTAGATTACTAGTTACTACCAGTGACTAGTAACTACTAGTCACCAGCAGTAACTTTAATCAGTAACCAGCAACTGTAGTAGTAACCAGTACAGTACTTCACAGAGCTAGCTATTTCGTGTCTGTAACCCACTGGGAGGCTTCGTAATTAAACTATAAATTGTGAAAGTAAAAGACTAAATAACTACGCAACATTTATACCCTAGCCTATATTATAGTAAACCTGATCACTTACCAATAGGGGACGAGCCCTGAATCATGGAAATAACTTCATTTATCTGGTAGTATTTCTTTCTTCTTGAAGCAGCCGCCATCTTGAAAGCTTGTAAAATGTTTGCCTAAGTCACTTACTCCAGAAGTAATTTGGCCTAAGTCAGGATTAAAATCGCCTAAGTCACACTCTTGACGTAGGCCATTATACTACCGGGGTAGGAACAGCTGATCTTTTCAATTAAGGATGTAGGCAATTTTACCAGAGGTGGCCAGCATCATGAAGAGATGACTTATGCAAAAAAAAAAAAATTCCACAAAAATGGCCATTATTTTAAGAAGGTGACGATATATAACAAATGAGAAAGAAAACAGCACATATACAGGATGTGAAAATATTCACATTAGAATAGTCTACAGAAGTACATAAAGTGTCTTGGTGGGTAGATGTGCATTGTAAAAAAAACTATTCATCTCCTCTATATATTAAGTTTATAATCAGAAATTACTGTCAAATTTTCTTTTGAAATCCATTTGTTATTTTTTCTGATTTGAAAAGAAAAAAAAAGTTAATACTTGTGACAAATGACCTGTTCTCTAGTCATGTCTCCCATGTCCGTCTCTCTTTCTCTCTCCAGATTGTGGATTTGTCTCTTTTGGTAAAGCAGGAAATGACATCAAAGACCAATCCTATCAGTCACGTGATCTCTGCCAGCTACATCCATTACAACACACACACGGAGGTAGCGACACACACACACACACACACACACACACACTCATACATACACAAATGTAACTCTCTTACACCCAGTTGTTTTAACCTTTAAACATCTCAGTCTGTTTATCACTGAAACTCATATTTTTGATGTTTTTAATAAACAGTTAAATCAGGACCCTCGTCTCTCTCTGTCTCTCCACCAGGTAAAGAAGGATCCAGACTCCCCTGAGGCCACTCCCCCCTCCACGCCAGGCTCCTCCCACTCTTCTAAGCCCCTCCTACAAGGCAACGGCAGTCTGGACGGCCGAGCCAGACAGAGAAAACGCAAAAGGGTGTGTGTGTGTTGGCTGTAGTCCTCTCATCTGAGGAAGGTTTTAGGTTTGATTGGTGTCAGAGTGGGATATAATGTTGTGGGTTGAATGGACCCTGTGATCACAACACCCATTCTCACGATACCAGTCTTTTTTTAAGCTCTGGGCCAGGACCAAAACATAGGATATGGAAGATTATAATAATATTAGGCTGAGATCAGATAGGAGCATCGCTAGTAACAGAGCAAGAGGTTAAACGGCGAAAGGAGCATTACATCATTCCTGTTGTTATCCAACTATCTGTTTAGTGTTAGCTAGATAACCTGAAATAACAAAGGGGAAACGTTGTTGAAAATAAAAATGGACAAAAAGTTGTCGCGTTCTGAAACAGGATGATGGGTACATGACGTCCTCCTGGGGAGAACCGCTAAAGTTGAGACATGTTGGACTGGCAGCGTCTTAAAATACAGTGCATCCATGTCTGTGTGTGTTTCAGAGTTGTCCTGCTACAGTTGAACCTCCCAGTGGAGCCATTCAGCCCTGTCACATTAGAGAGGCCATTAGAAGATACAATTATAGACACACGGTATGGGTATACACACACACACACACACACACACACGTACAAGCACACACACCTGATTTGACAGCAACTGACAGATTTTATCTTCTTTCACTCTCAGAATGCCTATCGGAGAAGTGGGATGTCCTTCCTAGCCTGCTGAGGATTCAACGCTTGCTTAATCACACACACACACACACACACACACACTCAAACGCACACGGAGATGCAACTACACACTGCATACTCTCTCACACACACTTTCTTACTAGCATGCTTCTAGCAGTGTTGTCAGTGTTTCTCTCACATACACACACAGGGACACCCCAGTTACAATTGTTTTTCTTTATTGTTGTTTAATGACTGTAATAAAGTATTTTCAGTCAGCCAGTGTTGTCATCTTTTCAACAAACATATTAGAATGACTATGAAACAGTTGTGAATGTCTCTATTGGTTTGAGCTCACTTGTCCACTGATCACAAGGTTGGCGGTTCGATCCCCAGCTCCTCTTCCACATGTTGAAGTGTCCTTGGGACACTGAACCCCAAATTGCTCCCGATAGTCCAGCACCTTGCATGGTAGCTCACTGTCGCGGTGTGAGTGTGTGTGAATGGGTGAATGAGAGGCATATAAAGTGCTTTGGATAAAAGCACTATATAAATGTAGCCATTTACCATTTAGTCCACTTTGATTTTCTTGATTTTCTTTCTTTGATCTGGAACATGTCTGGCTCTATTGTCCTCCTCACTCTCACTGGAGAAATTTTAATCATTTAGCCTGTTTGAGGTATTTAAGTTAGCTCCTTCATCCAAAATGCCTTTAGCAAACAACTCTAGCATCTTTGTTTTATACCGAAGTTTTTGGTATGTCTGATCGAGACTGGGGGTAAAAGAAAATTTAACTAAATCGTAAATAAGTCTGTACCACATACAGAACTGTCTCGATAGTCTTGTCAAAGTTGGTCACTTCAACCATGGTGGCCTAAACAGGAAAAACAACATTCCATGTTTCCATTAGGAGACCCAAAAATCAGATACTGTAAGACTGTTGCTTATACTTGACGGTTTTATTTCACTTCAGCCGCTTATGTTAAACGTTGTGGTCCAGCTGTGACTTGGTCTAAGTCTTATTCAGTGATACAGGCGATATTCAGACAGCACTACTATAACAAGTAACCGTAGTAACAGACACATCAGTGCAAGACAGCTGTTGTTCAAAAGAAACTTTATTGGTCACTAATACAGAAACACAAGAGACTCTACTGAGCATGCTCAAAACTCTGACATCACTGCAACACCATTACACAGAGGCGGGGCTTATCTCTGCAGTTGCTACGGCAATCAGAGAATGACAGACGGGTTCTAGTAGATAATTTGATGGGGAGCAACGACTCAAGAGGGCGGAAGCACATGGAAGTGTGTGTGTGTTTGTGTGTGAGCAGTTGAGTGTGTCAGTATTGTTGAGTGGTAAATGTCTCTGAGCCTAAGGTGGAGTTTGTCCTAGTTATACCTCAACACCACGAACAATGCCCAATTTTAAGATCAGCTGGAATAAAAATCACCTGTTACTTAGCAACTACCATGGATTGAGTCTAGTGCCAACATGGCTGCTTGAAAGTGTATACATATATACACATATAAGTGTGTGTGTGTGTGTGTCAGCGAAATGGGTAAAAAAAAAATCAACATTTGTCATCAGTGTTAGTTAGCTGTCTCCAGTAGTATTTTGAGTGTGTCTATCAGAATTGTGTGTGTGTGTGTGAATGTCTAGTATGATGTTTGTGTGATTAGCGTGTGTGTGTGTAGTGATCAGTATTTCTGAGCATTATTGAGCAGTGTCTCCCTGTCCAGCAGTATCTCTCCATATCTCTGCTGCAGTTCTCTCTCTCTCTCCATCTGCCTCTCCACATCCTCCCGCAGGGCCTAACACACACACACACACACACACACACACACACACACACACACACACACACACACACAATTAATGTGAAAGATTTGTGTAGAACAAATGAATGCAATCAGTCATCATTTAGCATTATTGTAATTGAAAATAAGTAATAATTTAATAATTATTGATTATTATTAATAATTATCCGTTTAGTCCCCGCCCCAATAGACGTGTGGAAATGTAAGCAATAATTCAAGTTGTATAATAATCAGAACATGCAGGTGTGTGTGTGTACCTCTTGTCTCCTGGGAATAGCAGTATCTTCATGTTTCTTCAGTTGAGTGAAGGTCTGTAGCTCAGTAGCTGCATGCTCCACCTGGTGGACACAATGAGCATAACACCATTATCAATAAATATGTCCTATCATACTAAATAACCTTTTTCCAAGGACATCGTCTGATTTAGCCTAGTGAACTGTCTGTATCTCTAGTTCATATGTGCAGCGCTGTTTTAATAGTTGCCTGCTAAATAAAGCGACTTTCTTGACAAATTTTAACTTGTTCAGATGAGGCTCATTGACCTCCAACCAGATATATGCAGCTTTATAGTGGCTAGGCTCTTCAGGATGTGTTTGATTCTCATAGTTCATTGTGTTGTTTCAGTAATGCGTGGCCTGGAAACCCTCTCAACGAGTGCGTTATGCTTGGTGTATGGTCTTTGACTGCATCACACATCCTTCACACGTTCCAATTAAAGGAGTGGTAGGGGATGACCAACACTCCTGTGAGTGTGTTTAGTGTGTCTGTTTAGTGTGTAGTACCTGTTCCCATAGTTCACTGTGCTGTTTTAGGAGCCCCAGTGCTCTGGACTGAAAACCTCCTAGGAGGACTTTGAGTTTCTTCTCCAGTTTAGCTGCTCTCCGGGCCTCCGCTGTCATGTGACCACGGTTCACCTGTAGACAGACAGACAGACAGACGCACCAGCCAAATGCTGATCAGTCTACTTTGGTAATCTACTTTACCATGGTAGCCAACCATGATTTAGAGATTACAAAAATAGCTTCCTTATTAGTTACCTGGACCATTCTTACATTAAGAACTAAAATTGGAGCATGTAAAAGTAAAACCAGTGATAAAGTTCCAAAGATGCTCATACAGTCAAACATTTACAGTGCATTTATTCACGTGTGTGTCTTGGTGCTTTCTCACCTCTAGTTTTTTCTCTAGGCTCTCAATGCGGTCTTTCTTGGATGCCAGGTTGGCTCTGGTATACCTGCTCTGACCGGCTAGATACAACACCTGGAGAAAGAGAGGGACAGTTAGACAAGATAAATGGAGACCTGCAGAACTAGATGGAAAGACAAAGTGAGATAGATATGGGGAAAGGGAGCGTAAAAAACACTGTGTTTATCCCAATCTGTCATCCATAAGTGGCCCTGCCCCAGAAAGTAAGACTAGCAGCACTGAAGACATTACTCAACCCAAAACGTAAATAATCTGCTGTGTCAGCGGAGTTACCTGTCCGTAGCACTCCTCCCAGACCTGGCTGTAGGCCTCCATGCTGAGATCACCATGGCCCATTCCTGCCTTCACCACCTCCATCTCTGCTGCCAGCACCACTGCAGCCTGTTTATTAAAAAGGAAAAGTTCATCCTCAGATACTCTTACGCTGTTCTACATCATCAATCTGTGATGTTCAAATGCATTGCAGGAGTTATTTTGCGATCAACTTTTTGCTGTATCCATTTTCCCTCAACCCATAATTCCTTTTAACCCCCCAAGAGAACTTGCCTGAACTTGTTTAATGTTAGCTGTGAATTTTCTGTGTAGGTCGAGAGAGCAACAGCGTTACCGATAGCAAAGCGAGAAAAAGCAAGTGTTGCGCCGCTGATGTGAAACGCAACGGCAGTGAAGAAATCATCTCTGCCTCTGGATGTCTCCCTGCATGATTGTGGCTCTACAAAGAAAATCTTTTCCATTCCAAACCTGACTTTTACCATTGATGATTAGATTGTTGAAAATGTTTTTTTTTTTTCAAATATTAAACCCAATTGTACACACATTTTTCACATCATCATATCTCGGGTTCCCACCACGGTGTGTTTAATTTCATGATTTTTCCATGACTTTCCATAACTATGTGGGAGTGCTTCCATGACCTAAACATTTGACCTGGTTTGTTATTGTTTATCAGCTCAGAAAGTGGGACAGTCTGTTTTCCTCAACATCTGTTGGAACAAGTTGGAAAATACATTCCTGTAAAGTGACCCATTTTTAAAATCCCCTGATCCTCCCTGACTTCCTGAGGGAATTTTTCCTTGCTGGAATTCCGCCTCTCAGAATTCCATGATATTCCAGGAACTCCAGTGGGAACCGTGATTATCAATATAGTGGACAGCAGCAACAGACCACGCTATCAGCTCAATTTAACATGACGATGGTGGTGAGGTGTGTGTGTGTGTGTGTGTGTGTGTGTTACCTGGTCCATCTCCTCCGTGCTGATTGGCTGGTAGGTGTGTGTGTCCAGGTAAGCTATATGAGAGGCATTATTAGACGTGGAGGCAGGCCCTCTGGCTTTACTGCGCTGTGATTGGCTGGCTGAGTTGACTGACGGGTGGTGCAGGCAGTCATGGTGCAGCATGGTGATCATTTCCTGTTTGATCAGTTCTTCAGCCAGCTGGAGATCGGAGAGGGGCTCCAGGGAGGCGGGACGAAGGACGGACTCGTTTACCTGGAAACAGACATCATCTGACATCATCATCATGCTAACACAACTAAATGCAATCTTCATCTTCTTCATCATCATCATCATCATCATCTACCTGGAGACGCAGACGGCATCCAACATCATACTAATACAAAAACAACCACCCGTCAAAAGTGCAACTTTCACATCATCCAACAGCATTAAACACAGTCTGCAAGTTTCATTAAGTTGAGTAAGTTAAGACTTTTTAATGCTAGCTGATCCAACTTAGCTCTTCGGTTGCCCACGGTTACACGGGCCAAATCTAGTGGGACATTTTATATTGTAAGCGGTCACCGGTGTGAAGGTGTGGCCTCGATCCAACCCTCTAGAGGTGTCATTTACTTTATGTAAGGTGTGTGTGTAGTTACCTCAGTAGGTCTGGGCAGATTCCTCTGAACCGAAGTGTGTCGCAGCTTCAGCTCCCTCTCTCTTTCGGCATCCCGCACAGCCTGACACACACACACACACAAAAACACACACACACAAACACACACTAATTAACAAAAAACAACATGCTCCCTGGATTGTGCAAACATCCCGTCTCTCTGCCCCTGAGACCAAAGACAGCTTTAATAATTTACCCATGAGCCTATAAAGTAACTCTGTGGGTTTTATCTTTGAGGAATCAACAAATTTGTCATTTCTCATTTAGTAATTACGATTTTAACAGATTCTACGTGCAGAGAAATGTGTGTTTTTGTGCCACAGGATCAGCTCTTGTGGCTAATTTAGAGATCAATGACCTAATAATCTGTGAGTAATAATCTCTGATCCGTGAGTGTTACATACGTGTGATTGACAGGCGTACCTGCTTGCGTGACTGTATATCAGAAGCGTCCTCTATGAACCCGGACTCCGCCTCTGTTTCTTCCAAGTCTTTCTCAGCATTTTCAGGAAGGACGATCTCAAAGTCGTTCTTGGGAACAGGAAGTGACAACAGGCCCTGCTTCAGCTGCTGCAGGCTTTCCCTCTGCTGTTGGGGGAGGAGACAGATAGAGAGTAAGACACTCCTAACTCCCAGACTTTTCAATGACAGAGGTTCACAAATTACATGATCAATATTGTCTATTTTTAAAATGTTACTTTTTGTGATGTAATAGGAGATTTGAACACGCAGGTCCTGTTTTGATCGGTCACCTGAGACATTCACCAGCTGCTCCTCACGGTTAATATTAGGTTAGTCTCTCAGTTTTGTATGGATTTACTGTGTGTGTGTGTGTGTGTGTGTGTGTGTGTGCGTGCGTGCGTGCGTGCGTGCGTGCGCTTACCAGGTGTTTAGCAAATGTAGGATCAGTCAGTTGCTCCTCGCTGTTAATATTCAGTTTGTCTCTCAATGGCGTGCGGATGGGGGTCAGTCCTGGGGTCGCGGCCCCGCGTGGGGTCAGCCCACCTCCAGCTTGAGGGGTCATGCCCTCTGACCCCTGACCCTGCCCAGGGGTTCTACAGGAGATGACATGACACACAGTTAAACATTTACAGTAGGAGCTAGTTCATGTGAGCTGTGAAATCGCTGCAGGAAGTAGCTTGGTGATTTTTCCAACTGTAGTAGCTAAATCAACACATGATTAAATATTTTGTTGTTTCTCTTCGTTCCAACAACACACCACCCCTCCACCCGCTAGCTACCACTCGGTCTTACCTGAATGGGGTAGTGAGTACAGTGTTGGGTGTTTGTATCTGCTGGCGCTGAGGTGTAACTCCACTAAAGTCACTTTGGTGCAGTGGAGTATTGAGTCCTCCTTTCAGAGGAGTGTCAATATTGGTGAGAGCCATCAGGTTCTGGGCTTCCTGGAAATACAGACAGACAAACAGACAGGGAGAGAATTCACATTTAATTCAGCTCAGCAGACATGGATGTTTTTTCCTGCTTTTGACCAGCACGGATTCGGAGCTGTGTATACCCTTACTTTATGAACGGGTTAAAAGAAAAAAATGCTTAGCATGTATGTTCAGTATGGTCCTTAAAGTCTGTGTGTGTTTAACGAGTGCAGATGTTGAGTTCATCTGTGTTACCTGCAGTATCTTATCCTGGACAACAGGGGTGCGGGGGGTACGTAGCCCTGTTGCCATGGTATTTGTGACACTGTACTCTGACAGGAGGGCTGAGGAGGCGGAGTTAGCGATGTCACTCTCCTCGGCGGCTTGACGGGCAACCTCACTGGCGACGCCCAGTTTGACCACTTCCTCCAGCTCAGCATCACTGATCTATGGGTAAGCATTATACACAGAAATAAGTATTTGGTAACAGATGGCCTGATTAATACACAGGAAATACTATAAACCAATAAAGAATATCTACATCGGGGCTATTTTAATATATCTTAATGCCTGAATTTATTCATGATTTATTTGTGTTTTTTCCCATTTTCCCTGTTGAGTTTGATGTCATTTGTGTCAGTTTTATTTTCCTTTTTCTATTTGTTTGTTTTCTTCTCTCTGTTCCAGGTATTTTTTATCATTTGTTCAAATAAATTAAACCTTATACTACTGATAGTTACAGGACCAGTATCTGTTTTTTAGTATCCTTTAGGATCCTTGAAGGAGAAATACTCTCTTTGCTTGCCCCCCTCCACAGGGAGGTCAGAGGTCAGGGTCAGTTACACAACCGCTCCCCTGGAGTTGGTAGGGATTCAGAGCCTTGCTCAAGGACAGTTACAGGACTGGATGGATCAACTGCACTGGTCTGAGAGGTTTAGTGGACATGGTGGTGCAGGTAGTGCTTACTATACTACACTAGTTAGTGTGTACTAGTTACCTGTGGTGCGGGTAAAACCAGTTTAGAGCGTTTCTTGGTGAACTCAGCCACTCCGCTGGTCTGGAGGATGGCAGACGGCAAATCACTCTCTTTCTTCTTCTTTATGGTCTGTTTATCTTTCTTCCTCTCCTTCTCCTCGCGCTCACTAGACACAACACAGACACACACAGACACAGTGTTAATCAATGAGGAACATGATGGAGAGAGAAAAGTCATGAGTTGTGAGTGTGTTTATTATGTATGTGTATTAAATGAGTCTCTCAGGATGTGAATGTCTGCATGCGTATGTTATGCATCATTTGGAGGTGTTAAAGACTGTGTTTAACGTGTGTGTGTGTGTGTGTAGGTGTGATGTTTCTTAAGTGAATGTGTTATTTAATATTTATGTATGTGATGTTTGTGTGTTTAATGTGTTTCTGTAGATGTTCCATAAGTGATTTTAGTATGTTCACAAGATGTATGTGTCAAGGGTAGAGCACCTAATGTTACTGACTTGTGTGTATAAAGCATTTACTGGTGATGAAAAGTGTATTTTGTCTGTTGTTACTGACTGTGTGTGAAGTGTGTAGTGTGTAGGGTTTTACTCACTTGCGTAGTTCTCCGTCCAAGTGCTGTTGTCTGAGTCGTTTGAAGTTTGGCTCCAGACCCTCATATTGCTCCATACTGGTGTCATAAAATCCCTACAAGTAAACCAAAAATAAATAACCAGCTCAAGTTTGGCTCAAAAGCTCCATTCCTGTATGACAGAAATCCTACAAATAAACTACAACAAAGGAATAATACATACGGTTTGATTCAAAGGCTCTTTACTACTCTTATTGGTAAACTATAAACAAATGATAGTAAACTGGGTCCCAAGGCCTTGTAACGCTCCACACTGGCGTGGCAAAAACACTAAGACACTAACACTAAAAGAGTAAACAAATAGAAAACATAAATAAAGACAAGTCCAATGTTATATTACACTCCTTTTCTACTAGTTATTTATTAAAACTAATTAGCAAATGTTTCCAAGTAGTAGTTAGTTTCTATCTGTGCAGAGGATGCAGTATGCTCCACCCCCCTTCATCAAAATAAAAGTTACCTACACAGGTTTCTGATCTTTCTTAACTAACTAGTTCTATCAGTTAAAAGGGACCAGCTGGTTACCTGAGTGGGTTTCTTTTCAAAGGGGATTTCGGCGTTGTAATCCACTCCTCTCTTCTTCTTCCTCTTCTTCTGAACATCGATTCCTGCTGCTCTCAGCTCCCTGCGCTTCTGGAGAGCCGCCAACCGCCTGGAGGAGTGAGACAGCGTTTATTACGTCTGAATTAATTATGTTTTTGGACATGAAGACAAGAAGTCAGTAGATGTTCTCATTCCAAATAATAAGGTCACTGTAATTTATGAAAGCTACAGCTAAGACTAATAACAGGCATGAAAGAAAAATGTTTTTACCAAATTCAAATTAAACTTAATATGTTATGACCATCTAAAGAAAAGAGATACTACCAACACATTCATACTGATGAAACCATTTAAAAACAATGACATCAAACAAAAATAATGTAACTGTCAAATGCAACATGGGACCTAAGTAAAACGTAAATTTAATTCAAACAAACAAATGAAAAAAATAACAATAGTAACCTTTTTAATAACTAGGCTTTCCTTAGTTTACTTAGTTCTTTAGTGTGTGTATGGAGTTCAGATTACCTGGCTTCCTCCAGCTGTTTCTCTCTGGCCTTCCTCTTGGCCTTCTTACCCTGGGTGTTGGCCAGTCGAGCCCTGGCCTCTGACAGCATCTCCAACTCATCTATAGTTGGATGGAGACACACACACAAAAACAAGTCATTTATTTTGTTAGACCACAGACATTGTTGTTAAGGTGAATCTGCTGTCTACTCTAGCCAGAAATACAAAAAAAAAAAGAAAATAGAAAAGGAGGAGGAGGAGTTGAACTTGAAATAGATGGAAAACGCAACTGTGAGAGCATCTAAGGGGAGTTTCTATATTTTGTGGTTTGGAACTGATAGCATTACAACATCATAAAGCTCATTTGGATATAAAGGTTCATACAAACTGTGCAGACAAAGTCAGTCACTTATTCCTTATCAGTGACAATGTTTAGTATGTTAACACACCTTCGTCCATGTCCACAGGATCAGGCCTGGCAGGTTTAGTTTCAGGATTGGGGTCGATCTCTCCTGGTTTTAACTTCCTGGGGTCATCTCCTGCTTCCTCCTCATTGTCCCTCTGGGCTGCCTTGTCTCTGGAAACACATATAGAAATATAAACACATTACACACAAACACAAATCATACAGGCACACATTGGAATTATATGTTTATAATGACTGTATGTGACTGTGGGTATGACTATGGTGTATGTGTTAAAATATAAATTAAATCTGGACAATGTGCAACAATGCATCCTATGATAAACGTATGTAGTATTATCTGTAGTGTGATGTATACATTTTTGTGTTTACATGTAATAAAGAGTAATGTAATACAACCATAGAGCAGGAGTTCATAGAGCTCCAGACATTGTGCAGCAACAAGTCCTATAATAGAAGTCTGTGTGTGTTAAGCACGTGTAGTGTATAAATATGTGTATACGTAAGATAAAGCCATACAGCAGGAATTCATAGTGCTCTAGACACTGTGCAGCAGTGCGCCCTATGATAGGAGCGATGGTTCTCCACTGAGTGGGCATCAGTTTGGCCAAATGAAGCAACTTCTCCTCCTCTTCTCTGGACCACTCGGTTTTCTTAATGCTGGGGTCCAGCCACTCATACCTTCAGACAGACACAAAACCAAGACAGCAGAATATCAGAACACGCTCATACACTTATTTACTTACTTATCTTGTTTTCTTATAATGGAAACAGTGGTTACATCAGCACAAACTTCTGAGTTTCACTTTTCAGTGGATGTCATTTTAGGGGTCAAACAAAACACTTTCACAATGACTGCAATGACTTCAGGTGATGTGTGTCAATTACAGTTGATTATCTATTAAACTATCATTACTACTACTATCCTGAAAATTGTATCAAGTTATTATCTTAAAAAGACGACAATCACCAGCCACCCTGCAGCCGTGTCATTACCGTTGTTGTTACTACCTCTTCCTGATTCCATCACATTTTGATGTGATTATATTCCCCCCTCTTTATGCCAAACTTACCATCTGGCTTTACACTGTTTGGCAGACTTGCGATGCAGCAGCGAGGCAATACGAGACCACTGGTTTTTCCCATATTTCATCACCGCTGCCTTAAGGATCTCATCCTGGATAAATGGATAGATAGATACACAGATACATGGACAGGCAGTGATACAAGGGGACAGACAGAAAGAAAGACAGGCAGGCAGGAAGGAAGACATACAGGCACATTAGTCAGCATCATCTTGCTCAGTTACAGCGTATCACACCCCTCAGTAAGGCATCTCAGTTTTAAAAACATTGATGATCTTTAACAGATACTTTCCATTTTCAACATCAAGTAACACCATGTTGTTCCCGCTTAGCTCACATGCTAACATTTTCAAATTGTAGAGGACTGCAGTACTGTTAGCTAATAACGTTTCTGGCTTTGCACATTGAGGTACTATTCAATTTATTCAGTGCATGTTATTTGTGCATCAAATTAAACTAAAATAGAAACGACATCCCTTTAACATGGTAGCAAGAGCAATGAAGGAAGCTTGCTAAATTGACTAAATCCCGATAACGTAGCAGCTATTCCCATGCTAACTGAGCACCGTTGACTAAATATTATTGGTTAGCTTTATGCTAACCCAGTTAGCCATATAAACACGTACTTCGGTGTTGCGCCAGACGCCTCCTTTTATCATAATTCGCGGCATCTTGACGGCTTGTTGTTCTCTCCTCCACCAAGAAAAATCCTCTGCTCGATGTTCAGTTAATTGAGAAGATTATTAACGTTAACTATTTACACTTAAACAAAAAAAATAAACAGACTGAGTACTATGAACGCGTAACGAACGTGTCCGAAACCGGAAACGTGTGTCGCGGAAATGGTATCGCAATGCATTGTGGTTATCATGGGAGAGGGATTTTATTGATTTTCTCGTTCACAAAATGCGCAATGCTTTGTGTTTGATCGGCACATGAAGTGATCACTGACAATTGGACAGTTGGGCTCCGTGTGTGTCTACTTGGGGGTACATCAGGAGAACCCCCGGCCTGTTTTAATGACAATATTTACTGTTTGGGCCCCACGACTCAGGAGAGAATTTTACACTGTGGCAGACCAACTATCAAATCACATACTACCTAAAACTGGATCAACTCTAGAAGCTGTATATGTTTTACAAAGTTAGAGCTTCACAGGATGATTAATACTTTCTGCATTTACACTAAGATACTACTACAGGGATGAAGTTGCATTTTTAAATCAATCTAGAGTGGTTTCTTATTATTACATGTAACTGCTATTGTTTGCATTGTGTATTGGATTGTTTTTTTTCATGTTTGCTGATGGCAAAAATAATTTCTTTTTGGATCAATTGAGTAATCATTTCAGATGTTCAAATACAAAGTTCACAAATAAACCGCAGCTATTTTCATAAAATAGACTGACCCATTGATTTCAGGTGAAAACCATGAACCCCTTTTGATTTCACCCCTTAAATTGTTCTCAGTAATGAACAGGAGATGAAGGGTTAAAGAAGAATTTTAAAAGTATAAGGCATTTGACATGGATTTTGCAAAAGGAGGTGCAACTCAATATTGACTACTCCTATAGACTTCAATGTGAACTGAAAAGCAAGTTACCCCCACCTCCCATATTCTTATTGAATGCCTGAATAATGCTAAACACCAAACAGCAGTCAGGTATCAGGAGCGATGATATTTTTATTTCAACTTTGATTACTGGGATACGTGTTTACTGATGTCACACAAATGATACCAGGCTACATGTATGTTCTCAACACGTTAGCACAACACAGAACAATTATATCAACATGACACAATAGACATGCACATACAAGGCAGCAGAGTGGTGGGAGTTAGCGGCGGTGGCTAATGCCAACTATACCGACCAATCTTTGACCAGAACACAAAGAACCAACCAATCACAATGAGCGATATTACTGACAGGCGGCGTCTGGGATGTGGGTAAGGGGAGAGGACGAGGGGAGAGGAGAGGAGAGGAGAGGAGAAGGAGGGAAGGAGGAGAGGACGTGAAAGGAGAGCACAGGCGAGGAGGGGCCAATGCCTAACATATTAAGACATAACGTAACACTGAGCACCATAATAAACAATAAATATCTTCAGTATTGACCATAAATATCAGTAAGCTCATAAATAACAATATTATCTTTTCTCAGTGACATATAGTTTTAAATCTGATACAAGTTGCACGTCGTCCCATTGAATAGTGTAATTTACCCTACTACAATTTACACACACACTCACACACTCACACACACACACACACACATACACTCACACATACACACACTCTCCTTTTTTTGTACAGTTCTATCCAGTGTTAACAAAGCAATACTGTTGGACCAGGGATACAGAGAGGTCAAGGGTCATCTAAAGGTTGTTTAAAGGTGGTGGTTAGGTAATTGGGGTCACATGCAGACTGATATGTACAACTGAAAACTCCCTCCTAGATCCCCCCCTCCCTCCCTCCCTCTCTCCCTCCCTCCCCCTTTCACTCTTTCTATCTCCTTGTTTCACCCTTTCTCTGTTTTCCACCACACCGTGTCTTTCCCCTCCCTGGATTGAATGATCAACCCCCCATTCCCTATTCTCTCTCTTCTCCACGTCTCCTTACCCCTCCTCTTTCCGCCCCTCTCCCCCTATCCCTCCCTTTCTCCCCTCTTTCTGTGTTTCTCTATTTCAGGTCGCCAGCGTCTCCCTGGATAGTTTTTTTGATGCGGAGGAGCATGGTGGTCAACCACTGGTCCAGGCGGGACACCGAGTCAAACTCCTTGACGGCCTCCGTGAACGCCTCGCTGTTCTGCTCCTCGTGGGCATCTAGGAGTTTCTACAACCACAAACAGAAAACATAACAATAACTTTATTGACACAGTGCTGGTGAACGTTAGCTAGCCTGGTCCTCGTGGGCTACTGGGACTTTCTATATTAAACAACAAATGCAACCATATCATCTGGACCAATCATTTGTCACCTTGTTTTGACCTTGTTTTGACCTTGTTTTTTTTGCACTATATTGTCTATTCTATTCTGTTTTCTATTGTTGTGAGCTGCCATAACACGTGAATTTCCCCACGGCGGGATCAATAAAGTCTATCTTATCTTATCTTATCTTAATTATAGCGCCCCCTGTGGGCCAGTGTGATTTTTAAGATGTCGGGATGCAGTGGTGCAATGCATCATTTCCTTGAGTTTTGTCAAAACCTGCAGTGCAGTGAGATATGATGAGTAACAATGAAAGAATGAACGAACAAGTAAGTAAACAAACAATCCACCGTCGCCCCTCATGATGAAATAAAACAGAGAGAGAGAGAGAGAGAGAGAGAGAGAGAGAGAGAGAGAGAGAGAGAGAGAGATTGTTTACCTTTAGCAGTTTGAGCTCTCTGGAGTCTGAGAAGGCTGGAAACATCTCTTCATACTTCTCTATGGCCAGCTGAAACACATCACACACACAAACACACACACATCAATATACAGTATATGGCAGCTTCACTCGTTACTGGTACTCTGGAATGCTGGAGAAACTGGAGAAGCAGACCTACAATACTCGCTTTAGTTCTTATTTTCATGCCATCTCTGCTTTATTAGATAGCATACAGATGCCAGTGGCAGAAAGGATGTCTGCATGTCTCTCTGTGACTATATGGGTTTATTTGTGTCTGTGTGTATGTGTGTGTGTGTACATTTTACCTTAGCGTTGAGTTCGTCCACTATGAAGTGACAGAGCGAAGCCTTGAAGAAATACTCTTTAGCGTTGTACTTCAACAGAGGATTGTCCATGGTGCTGGTAGCAACCTGATGTGTGCGTACACACACGCACACGCACACCACACGCACACGCACACCACACGCACACACACACACACACACACACACACACACAGTTTTGTGTTTACACAGCTAGCTAGGTTAGCAAAAGTTAACCACTAACATTAAACAAGATATGTAGTATTTACAGACACACACACCTATGATAGTGGTTCTCAATCTGACTCCAGTCAACTAAAATCCACTTCATGTACCAGTCAGCAAAATGATACTGTATTAATATTGTATGGATCTGACTTCCTCACATTTCAAATGGATATTTCTAATAACCTACGACTGACACTATAGGTTTTTAAGTTATATGTACTAGCTTGCAACATTTTATTCAGCCTGCTTTACACAGCAGGGACTTCTGGAGGCTTTGGCAACGTAACATAGCCAGCAGCTTTCAATGACCCATTTTAATCTTTCAGTGGTCTATGTTTTGGTCCTGGCCCAGGGCTGCATTTGAGCAGGACAAATAAAAGCCTAATATTACCAATGAACACACACACACACACACACACACACACACACACACACACACACACACCCACAGCTGTTACCTGTTCATAAATCTCGATAGCTTTCTGGTATTGCTCCAGCTGAGCGCTGTAGTGGCCCACCTTCAGAAGACACTTGTTGGCCGAACTGAAACACACACACACACACACACACACACACACACACACACACACACACACACACACACACACACACACACAAAGAAAACCCATGCATTAAGGGTTAAAGTGTCTACTTCCACCATCACACACTTCACAAATACAAGACATACAAGATTCAATTATTTAGTTCAATTTCAATGGAAAAAAAATATTTCTTAGCAGTGGATGAAGCTTCTATGCATGAAAGCATATTTATATATATATATATATACTGTATATTTGTCAGTCTAGCTTCTACTGATCCAACCAGCACACTTACCTGTTAGATTCTTCTCCCTTATAGTAGTCTGCTGCCTGCTCATAGTGGGCAATGGCCTGAACACACACACACACACACACACACACACACACACACACACACACACACACACACTTGTTATAAGAGTGTAATGTATTTGAGACACAAAATCAGCTGTATTTCATATAAAACAATATTAAAACATCACATATGTCCCTCACTTTACCTTCTCAATGTCAACCAGCTCAGCCTCATACACCTCTGCTATAGTGATGTGGTGTTTGGCTGCAATGGTAAACCGACCCTGTAATTCACACATGCACAGTATTATTCAATGATCATGTCAAGTACAGGTATGTTGGAGTGGTTTAATGGCGGCGACAGAGCTTACCATGTCAGTGTAGATGTCAATGGCCTGATTTAGACAGTTGATGGCCTCTGGAGAGAGACAGATATGAAGGACAGGATATCATCGTAAATACTGAGAACATGTTGGAAAGACACAGAAAGGAGAGTCTCTTAAAGTCGAGTTGATTTAGAAAAGTGTGCCAGAATAAAATACTTAGAAAGTAAAAGTAGAGAGAGAGAGAATAAGGGATGGACATCTTTAATATTTCCACATTGTCTCAGTGACATAAATAGCAGCGGTTTTCAAACTTTTTAATGATTTCCATTTTTTCCCCTCATGACCACTAACCTACTAACCCACAGTGTTTTACTCAGCAGGCCTGGATATCAGTTGCTTCAGAATAATTTTACTCTTCCCACAAAGCTAAAGGGATTCCTAAATACCACCTTTGGGTCCTGACACTGACCTCGATACAGAGCATCACATTTCACCATGTCTTTGTTACGATACCACTGACATGGCAGTGTGATGTTAAGAGTGAAATACACAGCAAATCCATTATGAAAGTGACCTAACAGAAAAGGAAGCCCATCCTTATTATTATTATTATTAGAAGGTTGCTGGTTCAGATGCACAAAACCGGTTACATAAAGGACAGAAAAGATGGTGTCAAAAATAATAATTAACGTTCGCCAGATGGAGGAGTTTCTGCTCTGTTTGGCTCTGGAGGAGGAACTGAGACAAAGAGCTGCATTGAAGGCTATAGGATCGTCGAAGCCACTGTTTATGTCTGTGTGTGCCTGTGTACAAGTGTGTATCGCATGTGTGTGTGTGTGTGTGTGTGTGTGTGTGTGTGTGTGTGTGTGTCTGCATGGCTCACCCTGTGGATCGGCCTTCTTGTAAGCGTTGCCGGCGTCGACGAAGCTGGTGGCGGAGTCCAGTTTGTTCTGAAGCTGCATGTGAAGCCGAGCTGCCTGGCAGAATGCGTTCCCCGCAGCTGTGGGCACGCACGCACGCACACACACACACACACACACACACACACACACACACACACACACACACACACACACACACACACACACACACATTTTGAGTACCATGATTCAATTTGAGCATCGCAAGTTCAAACTGATGGTTTTATTTAAGGTTTGGATTGATGAAACTTGACATCAGGACCATCAAAGAAGAAGATCTAAGAAGCTAAATTTTGCTCAGTGTGAGCTGTTACTGACATGTCTGCCCTACCTAGAGCATGAGCTGTTTACTGCATCCATTGAATGTTAACTAGTTTGTCCATACCGTCATTTATTTGTTTGACGGGTGTACGAATCCACAGTGTCTATGATGTTTGCTGGAAAGCCCTTGATGGTCATGGACTCTGCAGGCTGCTGAATAATGTATACGCTTCACTATGCTTTTAAAAACCTTGGAAATAAAAGCCAGCCAATACACACTTTTATGTGTGTGTATGTTTATGTGGTGACGTGTATGTTTGTATGTCTGTTCGTGCATGTACTGTGTGTGTATGTGTGTGTGTGTGTGCGCGCAATATGCAGTGTTGGGGAAAGCTACTTTAGAGATTACAGAGATTTAGAACAATTGAAAAAACGAACATGTTAGGTTACTAGTTACAACAAAAAGGTAATCTGAGTACTTCTTACTCAGTTACTAACATGTAAGAAATGTGTTACCCCCAACACTGGCAATGTGCATGTGTGTGTGTGTGTGTGTGTGTGTGTGTGTGTGTGTGTTTCATACCACTCCAGTTCTTGGCCATCTTGAACATGTTGGCAGCTCTGGCGTACATCTCACAGGCATCCTCCACCTTATGGTTCCCCCTAACACACACACACACACACACACACACACACAAAAAAAAGATTACAGATTTTGTCTTGTCCTTGTCTCATTACCTGTGAAGTGGGCTCTTTAATACAACTTTGATCAGCATTTTGCAGTACATTCGCCTGGTGTAACACGTCAAACCTGCCAACCATCAACCGTCAAAATGATCTCCCCCCTGAGTGTGTATTCACTTCCTGTATTTAGGCTTTTTCTCTGAATCTCTATAAGGGTGTGAAGGGCATCATGGTGGAGGACTGCTACGTTACCGCCCATTGGCTCCATCTGGTTGTTTGCCTATTAATTACCATTGAAAAACATAGGCGAGGCTGTAGACACTTACCATCAGCCTCATTTCTATCGACTTATATTGGAGGGTGGGGAAACAGTGCATCTGTCAGCTGGCTTTCCATTAGATTTTATTGAATCGGGTCAGGGTATAACCATCCATCAGTCTAATAACCATTCAAATATATTGGCTGCTGATGTCTCAGCATAGCCCCGCCCCCCCCCCCACACAGATCAGTCTCTCACCCTGGGTACTGAGGATTAAAACATGCTAGGATGCCAGGACTCATGTCAGGACCCACCAGAAACAGACGACCCATTTTGGTTCTCAACCCATTGCCTGATTACAGAACACTGGATATATATATATATCATGTTATTGAGCTGTAAAACTGATCTATATCTATCTATCTATCTATCTATCTATCTATCTATCTGTCTGTCTGTCTGTCTGTCTGTCTGTCTGTCTGTTCCCATTTCACATGTAAACAGCCATGCCCCCCCCCCCCCCTCCCCCACCCACCCAACCAGCCCCCGCATCGTTGCCCACACCGGCCTGACTGCGCCACTCTCACCGCCTCCCTGCGTCCCTGGTCCGGCCTCAAGCTCACTGTCTCCCCGCGCCGAGTCCGCTCACCCCACAACACCACAACACCACTGGGCGATGTGCCATCTTAACACTTCGCTTACGTTAGTGCGGCAACAGCACGACAGGGCACATTATTCTCTATGACAAGTCATTTTTCTTTTGCAAACCCTTTGGAAAAAGCGCTATTGTAATCCTATAATAGATTTGAGAAGGACACAACAGCGGAAGTTCCTATCAGCCCCTATAGGAATAAATAGAATATACTATAGAAACATCATAGGAATATTATAGCGATTTGTCGCGTGTGTGTGTGCCGCGATAACTACGACAGGCTTTGACAGAAACGCGGCCCTGCGTGCAGGCATCCCTCCCCCATAACGAAATGAGAGAGAGACATAGAGACAGAGGTAAAGAGAGAGAGAGAGAGGGAGAGAGAGCGAGAGCGAGGGGGCATCCTTTACCCGAACATCCCTCCTAGGAAAGACCCGGACGCCTTGACCTTTTTGTCGGCTTCAGCCATCAGCTGGATGGCCTCCTTCTCTTTACCGGTGTTATCCATGGCGAGCTGGATCTGCCGTTATCCAGCGGGAGGGGGGACAGGCCGATGTTCCGCAGTGGATGAGAGGAGACGTCCGTCGGTGCTGATGCTGAGAGGTTGCAGTTCTTCATCTACGGCGAGTACGAGGTTCCTCAGCTCACTAGCACCCCTACCGGAGAGTAGAGGAGAGGACACATTTAAGGAAAACGCTGCTGTCCTAAAGGCCTTTGAGGGAATCCCGCGCCCCCAGACTTACACGGTTATATAGCTATCTCGTATATCTGTTATATATCTGTTATATATTCTTACTGGGACTTTTATTTATTTTGTAAGTAGAACCCCCCACCCCCCAAAAAACTATTTATACTCGTTTTTGTGACTATTTTGTATTATTTTAGTTTAGTTACAGTATTTATAGAAACAACATATTAATAATATGTATGTACGTTTTTTGTTTTAGTGGTTGTTGGTTGGTGATGATCACCAACTGGAGGTTGTGTGTGAGTATGTGTGTGAGCCACCAGAGGGTGTCCTTTAGTGATCTTTGAACAGCAAAGCTATAATCCTTTCAGCTATTCTAAAATCACTATAAAGTGGGTGGATTATTGCTTTTATAAAACAGTTGTAACATGCCATTTCTATAAAAACAAGAGAAGGAAATCAAATGTTCAATAAACCTTTTATTTTTAATCATTGCCGATTGAATATTAATACTAATTAAATGTTATGATTTTTCCAAGTTCTTCAACAGTAGCTAAGCGACACATAGGTACCCGTTTTTTATCAGTGATTTCAAAATTAACTGTTGGTATGCTTCAAAAATCCCTCAGCCAATCAGAACTGAGGAGATAATAGATATATATATGTATCATGGACGCCTGAAGACATTTTTAGATTTCTACTCTGTTGACATTGCACCCTGCAGCCAGGCAGGTCCACTACCCACCCACATCACGGTTTAATGGCTCCCTCACCCAAACAAACTAAGTGGTGGCATGCTCTAGGAATTTCAGATGATCAGCCATTGCTTGTGCGGGCCAGTGGTCATCAGTTGCTGTCGTCTGCTGCTGGGGAACAGGGGCAGTTCGCTTTTCAAAGGCTGTCTCTCCAGAATTGGTTGTTTTGCAATGCTTGCAATGCTCATGTTCAGTTCATTAAATGTCTATGCTATGTCAGTTACATAGGCAAAGAGACTAGTCATCAAAAAATCAATCAAAAGCTGTTTTTTGATTGTGTTTTGATTGACACCCCCTGACGACAACAGTGCCTCTGTGTGAAAGCGTAAATTATCATGCTCAGCCCACATATCTCAGTTTTGTGAACAGATGTGAATACAGTGGATGTGGCTTGATGTAGTTGACAACAGTAATTACCTATTACATGGCTGCTGGCCGCTTCCACACGGTGTAGCGTGGCTCGTTGTTCAGCTTTCAGATGCTCCCTCAACATATCTAAGCTTCCTCATCTACTGCATCTTCCAAGGCACGGTGAGCTCTACAACGTAAACAGGCTGCTGAGTGTTGGACTACAACATCAGTTCAGGTCTGAGACTTGTTCTGACAAGTCTGTTCTATTCCTGGTGAGACTGTGAGGTGCTGGCCTATGTCCTGCTTGCATTTCCAATCCCGATCTCCTCTTCTAACAACACGTGTGCCTACTCAGAATAATTTGTCTGACTTGTTTTGTACACATAATACATTTGATACATATGGGCTCTCTCTCTTAACAGGTAAATAATTGATTTATTCTGCAAATCACCTAGCCAGTGGTTGAAATGTTTTTGGATTCACCACATATTGGAAAGAATGAAAAAAGCACGACCATAAAAGAAGACAGTTTAACATCCTTTTGTTTTCTCACAGAAAATCAATTAATCATTTAGGCCTAACTTTGATAATGGCAGCTGATCTGGGAAGGTCAACTAATCACCCGTTTTGTGATCAAATGTTTTAATAGTCTTTTAATTGGTCTTAAAATAGCATTCAGTAAAACATTTCAGTTCAAAGAATAATTCAACTGGTGGTGACTCCCAAGACAATAAAGCATGCTCAGTTTCAATCACTAAAGCAGGGGTGCGTTCAACAAGGCGTTTTGTTGGTGAACCGAAGCAACTGTTTGCAAGCATAAACATTTTGTTAACGGATAATGTTGTACACATGATATTAACAACAGACTGGGGGAGTAGTGTGGAGTGAACACAGGTGATGCTGGAGGGACATAACTTGCAGATATTGTGCCAATACTTGGTTTTAAATAAGCTGAATCTACACTATTGCAGTTATAATTGTGTTGTAGAAGTATGAGGTCAGGTACAGATAGTGGCCTTGAATGTTGTCTTAGCGTTTGAAGAAAACGTTCCCCGCAAAAGGCTTGTTGAACTTAGGCTCTAGTTTTATAAGCCCAGAGGAAAATAAAACCATGGAAGAAGTCCCATCAAATAATTTTCTGGAAGAACATTGTAGAAAGACTCACAATCTCCATTCATTTTACATTTTTAGAAAAAAGTAGACTTTGCCCTTTGAAACTTTATAAATTGTCCACGTCCTTGATCATTAACTCTCATTAAAATTAACACTTAAATAAATAGATCATCAGAGTGATAACAATGTTACAAAAACTTTCACGTCAAAACAAGTAAGTCATGCAGCCGCGGTAAACTCGAAGGCCTTTCCACATCTAACAGCACCACAACTATCAAAGACAGACTGGATCAAACCACTGCTGGAGCATTTGTGTGGCAGTCTGGGAGAACCTGCGGGATGTCGCAGCTACTGGTTGGCAAACTGGCTCAGAAGGCTAAAAATGAGTTGGACAAAAAATTGTATTTGGTTGTTGCTAGATAGATTAATACCTCTACCTTTCTTTGATTTTTTTTTAAACTTTTGAAAGCAAGTGAAAAATAGTTAATTTGCTTTGGGATCTATCAAGGCTATCAAGGATTTAACCAGCAAAGTGAGAAAGAATGATCCTTATAGATGCTCTCCCCTTCCACACAAATTACAAAAGTTAACATGAGTTTATCTGTCACAAAATGTCTTAGGTTAGCAGTCATGCCGTAATAATCTTTCCTAATTTAACAATTTAACAATTTAGCAATGCCCATTGAGATTAAAAATCACTTCTTCAAGAGACCAAGAAAAAAAATGTCTGACATAAAAAAAAATGCAGACAAACAACATACAATATACAATAACAATCCATATAAGCAAAAAATGATCAAAATCACATTAAAGGTAACTGAAGCGGCAGCAGCCCAGTGGCAGACTGGCATAGATTTTGGCTAAACAAAGTATACACAGCTCCCCACTGCGTCTGCCTCCCATCGTTTCCATCGTTTCCATCATTTTATAATGAATGCCCTTTACAGTCAGCAATAACACTCACTGCTCCATAATACAGAGTCCACACCACAAAAATGCTGCGAGGAGGCATGAGAATATAAAACATCACCCAGTCATCCTTATGAAGTATTGACAAAAATGCTATGAAGTCAAAAAAGAAAAACATGATTTCTCAATTTCCAAAAGCTTTCTCAATAACAGCAAAGTAACAATTGGTGGAAGATCTCTGACCTATATTTTTCAAAGAGGTGCAGTTGAATTTCCAGTTAGCCAAGACCAATTAAACTGGTAACGTTAAAACCTCCGGATCTGTCAGTTGCTCAAGACGTCCTCCAAGCCAACTTATGAGGAAGTCTGAGTAGGATGTTTGATGCAACATGTCAACAAGTATAGGATGCAGGTGCAAATGAGTCACCCATCCACCCACCCCATAGTCAAATCTAGTTGTTTATAGAGTGTTTAGTGTGGTTTTTTTTGTTTTAGATTTGGGAAAAACAGAGCAATGAAATTGTAAATTTTTCTCCAAGGAAAAGGGAAGAATAAACTCATGTCTGTTGGCCTTCTCTGTTTTTACTGACAGAATCTCGTAGAATTCAACATTTCATGATTTAAATTCAGATTAATACATTTCAGTTTTTGTTTTTGAATCTGAATAGAGGGCAGTCTCAAATGTCTGGAACTACTTCATACAACATAACATGACATGTTTATCCACAGCGCCTTCCAGTACAAGAAGTGCATACATTTTAAGCATGGGCGGGAAGTAGAAGCATACAATGTCAACATTTCTATGTGAATGGTTTGAATGGTTTGCCGGTACTGGCAGAAACAAGCCAAACAGCAACATGCAGGAGGATATGCTGTGTTCCTCAGATGCTTTGAGTGTCAGCTTAACGTCTAAAAGGTACAAACCCCTTGAGGTGGGAAACACAATAAAAGGTTCTTGTGGGTGGTGTATTCCTTACTCGCGTAACATAATGCCTTGTCTCTAAATAAACACAACATGATGTTTTTAAAATGTGCTCATCTTTACAAAGCGTTTACATCATCCACAGCAAATTTGGAGAATGTGCATCATCTTGTGCTGCTGTGCACGTCATCCCGTGTCGTTTTCCCACGTCTTTTATTGGAGTGTACATCATTTTAAGGTTGTACACCGTTCTACAGTATATATATATATACACACACAGGCCATCCGGGTATTTGCGGAGTACAGTTAACTTGCCAGCAATTACACATCTCTCTCTTTATGCCTGTTGAAAAAGTAGTCATGGCTGACATCATCATGACATCATGACAAACAAAATGAGGACAAAATTGTTATTTAGATTTGGTTCCCCACCAATTAAAAAAATGAGGATGAGAGGAACCGTTGTACTTGGTCTCTGCGTGTGCATCTAAATGGAGATAGGAGGCTGAACCGAAATAACAAACAACAACTCAACAGCTGGAATATGGATAGAAGAAAATATCCAGACTGTCAGATAGATAGATAGATAGATAGATAGATAGATAGATAGATAGATAGATAGATAGATAGATAGATAGATAGATAGATAGATAGATAGATAGATAGATCATGCAGTAAAACCAGTTTGCTGGGTATCAGATGTCTGTCAAAATAACAGATGGGAGAAAATAAGAGTAAATGCAAAGAGAAAGACACCATGGGTCCAATTAAACTCTGAAGTATAGTAAAGTACATGCTTGAAAAATAAATCATTAAAGCATTCTTCCATTAAAAACAAAATAACAGTCTTTATAATCCTGACAGATCTCCTTCTCTCCGTCCCTTGCTTTCCTCCTTCGCCCTCTCATGAACGCTCACTCCTCTTCTTCCTTCTTCTATTACCTCCTCTTATATTTTCTTTCCCCTCTCCTCAACATCCTCTCAGCTCTTCCACCTCTCCATCTCTGCTTTCCTCACCCCTTCACTCCTTTCCTTTCATCTCTCCTCCTCATTCCAGTCTACATCTCTCCGTCCCTCCCTGCTTTCTTCAGTCCTCCTCTGACAGAGTGTTTTGTGGGGTCGATGGGCGGGACTTGCTATGCCCTCTGACCCGTGACTTCCTGTCCTGCAGGAAGTCTTGGATCTCTCCTGGCAACTGCTGGAACTTCTCCTGAAACTCTGCCTCCACGACCCCCTGCAACTAGAGGAGAGAGAGACAGGGGCAGAGAGAGGAGAGAGAGAGACAGAGAGGAGAGAGGAGAGAGACAGGGAGGAGAGAGGAGAGAGACAGAGAGGAGAGAGGAGAGAGACAGAGAGGAGAGAGAGGTGTATCTATTTTGTGTGTGTACTATATGCTTGTGCTCATCATGCAAGTGTAAGTGTGTATCTCTGTAAGATAGTGTATATGTGTGTGTGTGTGTGTGTGTGTGTGTGTGTGTGTGTGTGTGTGTTACCTTTGGTTTCTGGTCCAGTATCTCCTGAAGCAGCTCATTGTGCTGCTCCACCAGCTGATCATGGCGCTTCGCCTGAGTCTCTTCTAGCTAGAGACCGACATACAGCAGGCACATGTATTATTAATGTATCATAAACATGAATTCTTCTTTCAGATTTAATAATAATAATGATGCATTATATCTCTGTGATCTCTAGAGTCGGCCATGAGCTATGAGCTATGTCTCTCTCTATGTCACAGATGTCCAACACTGCATGTAGGATGCATTTAATGGCTGTACTTGGTTATTGCAGCACTGTATTATGTATACATCTATATAAGCATATGATTTGAGAGACACTGCTTCAACCCAGAATCTTCTGCTCACCCGTTTGATGTTCTGGACGACTTCATTGACGTAGGATTTATTGATCTCAATCTTCTCCCTGAACAGACAGATGGGAAGGTTAGGGTTAAATATTCTACTCTTCAGCCAGGTGTTTCTCTCTGGTCCTGGGGGATACATTTATAGATGATGAGATGGACAAGAGGTAGTAAAGGAGTGTCTTACTCTTCAGCCAGATGTTTCTCTTTGGTCTTGGCCTGGTTGATCTTCTCTGTTCTTCTCCGATCCATCTGCCTCTTCAACTCTTTTTTCTCCCTGTAGTAGGAGGAATAACATTAAATCTAATAGTGGAAAATCTTGGAGGAAACGTTGATTGAGCTACATTTTTATTGTACTGACACACTACAGACTCCCTGGAATCCCAGGGCTGAAAATAACCAATAAATACTGTGGAACATATTGATCCCAAATGTGTATCTTACTTGTCACAGATGTCTTTGAGTTTCTTCATCTGGGTGTTGTGACTCTCCTCAGCCAGACTGCTCAGCCGCTCTGTCAACTGGAGAACACAGAGCACTGGTGTGGAGAACATGTTAACCTGGCTTGGAACTTAGAACCTGAGTTTAGAACGCATAACCTGAGCTTAGAACACAGAACACAGAACCTTGGCTTAGAACATAAAACCTAAACGTAGAACTCAGACCTTATCTTAGAACACAGAAAGCAAATTTAGAACTCAGAACCTTATCTTAGAACATAGAACCTTGGCTTATAATGCAGAACCTAAGCTTAGAACATAGAACCTGAGTTTAGAACTCAGAACCTTTGCTTAGAATAAATAACCTGAGTTTAGAACGCAGAACTTTAGCTTAGAACTCAGAACCTTTTAGGACACATATCCTTCACTTAGCTTAAAACATAGGACCTTAACTTATAACATAGAACTGTGGTGTATGTGTAGCTTAGAACATAGAACTCTGTCTCAGAACATCAAACCTCAGCTTAGATCGTAGATGTTTGAGTTTGAACTGATCACAGACCTGTGTGTGTTTCAGATCCAGTAGTAGTGGTGTTTGGAGCAGACTTACTATTTTAATATGTTCTCTCTGGAGATATTTCTGACTGTAATACTGTTCCTGTCTTAAAGCCAGTAGCTGCTGCTGCTGTTCCTCGGTCAGCTGTTGGAGGCGCTCATCCTTCTCACTGTCTGAACCTGCATGAGCACTCCTAACAAACACACACGCACGCAAACAGTGATTGTTGGTGATTGTTCATGACTCGTAGAGGTACTTCTAACTATGCACTGAAAATAAGAACTTGTGTTGCTGGTCAAATACTTATGGAGCTAATAGTACAAACACATTTACAACACAGCTTATACCACACACACATGTTTCATATGTACCTGCTCTTGCTGTGTTGTCTGATGGTCTTTTTGTATTTGTTGTTGAGTTCTCTGAGCAGCTCTGAGGTTTTCTTCTGGTGTCTCCTCACCAACTCCTTCAGCTCCTTAAACTGTCGCCTCTGCTCCTTCTGGTAAATCTTGGACAGCTGTAGAGTCTCTATGCTGCACACTGGAAGATCTGTTGACACGTGTACATTAAAGTGATCATATTTTTTAATGGATCGTTGTAAGAAATAATCAATCTAAAGCTTGGACTTCTGAAGGGCATCACAGGACATCATTGAGGTGATGAAAAGCTACGATAATAATTTATAGTGGTGACTCTGGTCCTTCTGGTAAAAACTGTACTGTCGAAGGAGTGTACTATATAACAGTCAGCACTGTTCATCAAACCTCAATTTTTAAAGCATTTTAAAAAATCAATTCAGGAACTAAGGTAAACTTTGGAAAGCTATGGGTGTTCAGAAATAGATTATATGATAAAATAAACTCACATTGTTTTGTAACATTGAACATATTTGAACAACAATTGAACAACAATCAATTCTAGTAATTCAGTCTATTTTTTGGCTAGAGGGTTAGTTACATGTCAGCCACCTACAAGGAGACTCAGACTTATGACTTATTAATATTATGATGATGATTCATATTATGGCTGTTAAATGACAGACACTAACCTATTAGAACACTTTGCACCAGGTCTTCACTCTTGGCTGCTGGTTTAGCTGCTTCTGAAATGCAAAAAAACATTTTCAACATCAGTAACGATGATAATACTACTACTACTACTAATAATAATAACAATCATAATAACCATAATATCATTAGAATTATTATGATTATTATGAGCACCAACACAAACCAGACCTCATCTAAAATGTATCTGGAGTGCCACAGCCCTCTGTTCTGTGAATGAGTGCGTGTGTCAGTGAATGTTACCTGTGGTAGCTGCTTGCTGATTGGCTGCAGCAGCTTTGGGTGTCGTGGCGATGGGGGTGTGGCCTCCAGGTCCAAAAGCAGGACTGAGGCCATTCTCTAGAGGGGCTGACCTCAGATCGTTCTTGCGCTCCACAGAGCTGTCAGCCTCGTCCTGAACAGTAACACCAATAATAATAATTCCAGCCGCATTCTGGTTTTCAGATGACATGTATAAGATATGAGTGACAGCTTGTCAGGTGCCTGAAGCTTCAGAATGATGTGTTTTATTAAATGTGAAATTTGTTTTTGTCAGTGTGTTCTGTGCTTTTAGAAACTTTAATTGGACGTCTATATGTGAATTCAATCAAATGTGTGTAACGTTAGAAGACAGCAGATATTGCTCAAGTCAATATTGTTTTTGTCCTCTGCTATCCCTCTATGCACTTTCTTCTTAGGTAGCAGGGAGTTTGTAGATAAATGTTTTGAAAAGCTCATTATTTTCAATTTCACAACTTTTTGTTTACACTGTTTTCAGCATCGATAATCACAACCAAAACAGTAACTCTGATAAAAACAAGACAAACCTCTGTGTGTCACAAATAAACAACTTGAGAAAAACAACAAGATGAAACTCGATGTGTGTTATTATCTCCATCCGCCAAGAAAATGATAACCAGCAATAAAATTGAAAACAATAATAATAGAGACAATAAAAATGAGAATGACCTCGGTGTGTATGTCCTCCTCTCCGTCCTCCAGAGTCAGAGCTGCCAGTTGTTTAGACCTCTGTTCCAGGAGGTTGACATATCGAATGGGGTTGGACAGAGCCTCTATCACATCTGGAGAGGAAGTATAGTCCATAAATATAAACACAGTGGTCAGAGCTGCCAGCTGTGTAACAACAACTACATGATGGAAAGAGCTGGATAGGGCTTCTATTATATCTACAACAAAAGATCAGTAGAAATATACAGAGAGAGTCATCTGTAGAAGTTACACTTTTTGGGGAAATCAAGTTTACTCCCTTTTCAAAGTGATTGGAGAAACTAGAGTTTTGTGTTACAATGAACTAATTTGGTCCAACTTTATAACATTTGTGAAATAATTGTCAGTAGACACAGGAGCTCCACCAGGTTAACATAAGGATGAGGCTGAACAGAATCTCTAGCTTAAAAAATACAAAGATATAAAATTAAACAGTGGACAAAACTTAAATAATATCATATAATGTATCTATCTATACTGTGTTCTCGCTGGGTAATACGGTGGATACAGAATACTAACAGGAAATAAATACAAAGAGTTTAATTGTGTGTGTGTATGTGTGTGTTGTGTGTGTGTGTGTGTGTGTGTGTTACCTGCAAAGGTGTCTGGGACGTAGTCTTTGACCTCTATGTAGACAAACACAGCCGGCAGAATCAGAGGCTGGTTCTTCTCGTTCCTCAGGCTGATGTAACGATAGCCTAGAGGAAACAAAACACAGGATCTTCATCATGCTACTACAGAGCATCTATTGGCTTCAAAGTATTCTATGTTGACTACATTGACCAGAGTAAGAGTATACATGCAGGGTGTGCAAAATGTGTATCATTCAAGGTTCAAGGTTCAAGGTTATCTTTATTATCCCCGAGGGGCAATTTGTTTTGCAGCCAGCAGTATCCACATAACAATCAGACAAACAAAATAAATAGACAACACATACAATATAAAAATCACATTGAGTTATTTAAAAGGCAAATGGCAGCAGGAACAAATGAGTTCTTTAGTCTATTGGTCCTGCAGCTTGGAAGATTATATCTGCGGCCAGATGGAAGCAACTGATTTGCAGAATATATATTGTGAAAATATGGTGAAATGGCTGGAATACTTGAATATGGACCATAATACATGATGGCTGGGTCAAACTGGTGACACTTAGATAGTTTAACAGGTCTGCTGATGCTGGAAGGGAGAATCCATGGGGTTAAATGACCTACCTGGCCTTATGGAGGACACTGGAATAATGCGATGACCAATGAACTTCCCTCCCTCCTCAAAAGCAGCGATTCTCAGAGAAGCCAGGGTGGGGAGAATCACCTGCCGAAGAGTTAACGTTATTATCACTGACACCATTAGATAGCATTAGATAGCATTTACATGGTCCTTCTTTCTGTCTGTCTCACCTTCTTGAAGACGATGGGCTCCTCGTCCCAGACGGGGTTGACTGCGTTGTTGTTCTGAGAGGTTTTGGTCTTCAGCGCTTTTCTCCTGGTGTCGACAGGAAGTCCAAACATCTCCACCTCCACATACACGCCCACCCTCCGCTCACTCAGGAACTGGCCGGAAATCACCTGGGACACGCAAGGCACAGAGAAAGACAGACGCACACAAACTCCATGACTTGATGTAACACACACATTTTTTACATCGAATAGCTGATCTGAATGTCACTTAGGAACCATTTCTGATTTGGGTTTTTATTCCTCAAGTGCATCAACAAGCTTCACATTGAACATTTAACTTAACATTTAACTTAAAGATTATCAACAGATTTCAGTGACATTTCCAAAACTACTATGCATATATTCCATTTTTCCATTTTTCATAACATTTCCAGGCCCAGAAAACATAATTTTGAATTCCATGACTTTTCCAGGTTTTCCATGACCGCAGGAACCCTGATTATAGAAACTACTGGCTAAAGGGTTGTAGGGAAGGGAAGTTCAGTAGCGTAGTAATAGTGGATCTGATTCTGATTCTGAAGTGGTAGAAGATGCTGCAGTGTGTTGTTGCTGGTATCATAGTAATAGTGCAGAAGTAGTAATAATAGCAGTACTAGCAAAAGGTGTACATTTACACAAAGTGTAAGCCACAATGCCATTTATTGTGTTGTTGTAGTAATAGTACGAGTATTAGTAGTAGTAATAATTGTAGTATTACTTAAATTACTTCAGCAGTAAATTACTGCTTCTCTTTACTAACATTACCACCTGTAATCCATCACTAACAGTAGTTGTACCTTAACAGAGAGGGTGCTAGCCACTATGCCGTCCACTGTGTTTTCTGTGAAGGGGTCAAAGTGTTTGTCTGGCCGTCTCATGAACTCCGGTTTCAGGCGGTATCCACTCCGACCGTTGTACTCGTACATGAAGAGGTTCAGCTGCATGGAAAGATCTGGAACACAGATCACACAGGTGTCAGGGTTAGGCACCTGAAGGGTTCACCCCCAACTGAAAATTAAGAACCTGCCTGTATATCCCGCCGACCCGATCCAGCCCGACAGGTCTTCCCAAATCTGAGGCAATAAAACCTTGTTGGGGTACCGTAAGCATCCCCAGGTATCCACAAAACCTCTGACTGGGGGTCAGAGGTCAATACCTAGACTCTCACCTATAGTTTGGTAGTTGAGAGCCACCAGTTGACAACCAGCGTTCCAGAAGAGTTGAGGCATGAAGTTGGAAGAGTCGACTCTGGTTCCTTTTGGGTAGATACGACTCAGCTGGGATTTATTATATCTGGTAAACATAAAGTGAAGGACTTTTATAGATATTACTACTATGTTACTACTACTATTTCAGTTGTTTCTCCACCTTTTACTGCTATTACTACAGATACACAACTTTATAGATGCTACTACTATTACTACTGCTGCTATCATTACTGCTCCTACTACAATTACTACGACTGCTGCTACTTACTAGATTTACTACTACAGCTTGGATTTATTATGTTTGATTAACATAAGGCTAAAGATTTGATCTATTATATCTGTTACACCACACTCAAGGTCAAGTTCCTTTTATCGCTGCAGCATCAGGCTGGAGGAATTTGTTTCAGCACAGAAAATGTACCCATTTGCAACACATAGCTTGTTTCAATACGAGTAATAACAATAATAATAATAATTTGAAGTCATTGACCACCCTTAGAAATTGATCTTTGTGCCTTTCTCTTTTGAAACTAGACAGTCTTCCCCTTCCCTCCAACCAAAGTGCCCTTGAGCAAGGCCAAGAGGAGAAGTTTTGCTGGGCAACTGCATGTGTGTGAATGTAACTGTGTCAGAGTGCAGCAGGGCGTTGCGGAAAAAAGAGCATGTGTGGTGAACAAACCTTCCCCGGATTAATAAAGGTTTTCAAAAAAGTATCAAGAGAAGAAAAAGAACACACAGTTTAGAGGAGGCAGTTGCCATGGTATGTAGTTGCTGTGGTAACGGTTGTCAAGGATACTCCACAAACTCCACTGGTGACTTGGTGAGGTGCTCCAAAGCTTTGGTCTCCACAAAGGACGACATGTGGTAACAGCGGCCTGCCTCTATGCAGGGACATTAAACGGAAAACACAACAGCCGCGCACACACACACACACACACACACACACACGCACACACACATTTTTTTTCAGTGCATATCTTGGTTACAAGAACAAGCTTGCAGAGAGTATGAAAGCAAGTCATCAAACTGTGTGTCTGTGTCTGGGTCTCGCTGTGTGTCAAAGCGTTCTCATCTGTATTTCTTACTCTTGGAAGCCTCAAAGGAGTTGAACTTGGTTGGTTGGACGTAGTTCACCAGAGTTGACATTTCCTCTGTAGCCACCGCCTCCCGCGCCGCTGAGCCCTACAGTAAACAACAACAACAACAACAACAACAACAACAACAACAGTAGTAGTAGTAGTAGCAGTATTATCACCCAACGGTAATCAATAATGACCAACAACAACAAAAACAACAGGCGTTTGCTCTCCTAAAACACACACACACATACACACACACACACACACTCACTCTCACTCTCACTATTTTACTTTTATTTGCCTTTCTTGTCATTCATGTATTTGTTGTTTTTTCGTACCATTCTCCTCCATGTTGATTTTTGATGTCTTTTGGTTTCTGCGCCCATTCACCCGTGTGGTCTGTTTGCCATCTTGATTTCTTTCCTCTCTTTTCTTTTGGATAGAGATGATTTTATCAGCTTGTTGATGTTTCTTTGTTTTACCTGCACAGTTTATCTCTTCTTGTTGATTTTTCCCCCCCCAATTTTGATCATTTGTATGTGCAGATTAACGAAATCTAAACCCAATCCACGTCACGCTCCTCCCACGCAAACAATGTATTACAGTAAACATCAATAAACCATAATACCACCTCTACCTCAAGCTGAGACTTATAGTAAACGATGATTAAAAGAAATGATGATGAAAAGAAAAACAATAACAGTACACAGCAAGAGTAAACAACAACAAACAATAATGACCACAAGAAGACTAAACAACAACAAACTGCAATGACAATGGCAAAAGTAAAGAGCAAGAAACAAGAGTAAAAAAAACATTGTAAGTGTAACTCCAACAAACAACAACAATAATAACAATTGGAGTGAACAACAAGAGCAAAAAACAACAAACAACAATGGCATCAAGAGTAAACAACAACAACAACAACAACAACAACAACAACAACAACAAGGAGAGCAAACAACAAGTGTAAACAACAACAATGAGAGCAATCCCCTCCCTTCAGCTCTGTATGATAACCACTGACCTTTTTACCATCGTCATCTTCGTCATCGTCGTCTTCCTCACTCTCCGCCTCGATATCTGTTGAAATGAAAGTAAAATGAACCTTCGTCATCTCCATCACTCCCTGCTTCCATCTTCAAACATAAAAAATAGGTTAAAAATGTCATCATCATCATCATCAGCATCATTATCGTCACTCTCAGCCTCCACCGCTGTGCTGGTTCAGAAACACCATGACACACATGAAAAAAGTCTTGACATTTTTTGGATGTTGGGACTAGTACTCAGTTACAGTTTTTCTCAGTCGCTTTGGTCACTTTCTCAGATCAGAATTGAAATTCTCAAAACTACTTGTTCAACCTCCACATCATCTAGTCACTTGTGCACATCATAAAAGCAGCTTCTCATTCTTTTGAACAAATTGCAAATGTTTTAGCACATTTAAGCAAATGACAATTATGACTTATTGGTTGTATATGTCTTTTGAAATTGATATATGCCAATAATGCCATACAAAAAAAGTGCAGCCTTGTGCATTTTCAATCATTGTCATCAAACCCTTCACCATAGTTTCCATCAGAGTAACTGTTATATTGACAACATGACTAAGCATGTTGACTCTCTTGTTTGTACTCAATGACACAAGGACTTGTCATTCTGATGGACTGACATGTTCGTTGACATAAAGATTTACTTTTGAGAGATGAACTCAGGATTTTGAGCAAGTTACAGGCTTTTGCATGTAATCCATTGTGTGGTGCTGTTTGTACCAGTTGGTTTGAGAAATGCGTTTACTGTTTTGCAAATCTTAAGGATGATTCGAGAAATGTACTAAAGAAAACTGAGAAAAACTGTAATAGGACTGACTCACTCCAAACTAAACACCCTCATATAAAAACTTCACTGGGACTAAAGACTTAACGTATTGTTGCTGTAGATATGTTAACCAGCCCACTGCTACTCACACTCACTTCTTTGCGTGCCAACAGTCAGCCCACTCCAGCATTCAAGTTACTTTGATTGTGTTTAAGGGGGATGAATTGAATTCTCCATGTAATCACAGTCAGTGTAGGTGTACTAATCTACATATACTAGTCTGGTCCTGATGTGAAGTGACTTTTGGTTGTATGTGTATCTAATGAACGAGACCAAACCTTATCTAAAGTGAATTGTGGTTGTCTCTGATCTAAAGTCAGTTCTGGGAAGCCAGTGTGCAAAACTAGATGATCTGTGAACCACATTAAATCCCACCCGCTGGCTTTGTTTACGTAGTGATGTACTATATTGGGGATATTTTTTTCCTATCTGTCAGTGTGCAACAGCTGAGGTCAAGAGTCACGTGGATTTTGAGGCTGTGAAAGGTTGTTGACATTGCTCAAAGACATGTGTGTGTTGTGTGTGTGTTACCTCCTGGGTTGTTGCTAGGAGGCAGGGACTCATTGATTTGACTGGCAGGCTGGTCTGTCTGTCTCTTGGTGTCCGGGGCAACAGAGGGTTTGTGGGATTTCTTGTTCTTGATGAGAATTTTTCCCATTAGCTCCTGAGGACTGGGCAGAGGAACACCTGACTCCAGCTACACACACACACAGACACACACACACACAGACACACACACACACACACACACACACACACACGCACACACACACACACACACACACACACACACACACACACACACACACACACACACACACACACACACACACACACACGGATACAAGGTTAGACCATGCTTTACATTTAATAACACTCTTTCTTTTATATTTACTATTGCTCTATGTCTCTCCCATAATGCACCTGACTGGTGCCCTTGTTTAATCAGAGATGTCTTTTCAAGTATCACACTTAGTAGTATTTTGTTTCAACTGCTCGCTGACACATAGTGGGCTAACTTGACACTGCCAAGCTAGTTCAGTTTGTGACTGCTATTGTAAAAGTGGGACGACTACAACCACAATAACATGCTCAGGATGAGAAGTCATGTCACAATTTACATTTGGCACGCAATCTTTAAATATTGAAATTTATATTATCAATTGGTACAGTTCTCTAACAGGATATTTGTCCATTGTGTGTGTGTGTGTGTGTGTTCTCACAGGGTATTTGTCCAGGGGGTCTATCAACAGAGCTTCTCCAAAGATGGAATGACAATATTCAGCCATCTTAGCCTGCTGCTTCAAACTGATAGACAGACAGACAGACAGACAGACAGACAGACAGACAGACAGATAGATAGATAGATAGATAGATAGATAGATAGATAGATGGATAGATAGATAGATAGATAGACAGACAGACAGACAGACAGACAGACAGATAGAATTAATAGTGAATGGAAGAGGAATCAATTTATAGAAAGACTGAAAATCTTTCTAAATTATTTAAAACACTATCTGAACAGATTTCTTAATGTAGTCCATTGACATAGATAGATCAATAAACAGACAGACAGACAGACAGAGAAACAGAAAAATACTCACGAGTCCACATGGTTTTCAAAAGAGAGTATGACAGGGAAAGGGGAGGTCTTGAAGGCGCACTCTGCGATGGCTTCGATCACTTCCTAGAAAGCCACCCCATGCACAAATCAGTACCAAGATGCATCATCACAGTTTAATCAAACTTTGACCTTTAATTATAGCGCCCCCATCAGGGCAATCAGTGTAATTTTTACAGTGCCAAGATCATCCCTCCAAGTGTCATCAAAACTGGACCAATGGTGTCTAAGATAACCTGAGATTTCATGTTTGATGGACGGATGGACGGATGGATGAACCTCATCTAGAAATCACTGTGTGTGTACCTTAAAAGGGATTTCCGATGTCATGGTAAATCCGTGTGTGATGACAGGCTCCTCCTCAGCGGTTCGTCCTTTCCACACATCTAATTCCACACAACGACATCCAGCTAGGAGAACCTGTCTGTACATCTCTACAGACGAGCTACCTGCCAGCTGGCCGGCTGGAAGACAAGGAAAATGGCACTGTATGAAACATTTCAACTGATTAAAAAACAAAGTATGTGAGATCAGACCTACAGTTTGTTTTCTTTGGTCTGAACCATAGTGGAAGTGTATTTGGTTCGTTCAGGTTCACCCTGCCCAGTTACAAGTGAACCAGAGCTTGGAAACAAAAGTCACATGACTCACAACTAGCTTGTTTATTGTCATCCTGCCAGGTCAGAGATTTTAACGATTGAGGAGAATCAAAACTAATCAAATTACAGTTCCTGTAACTTTATCTAAGCATGATGGACTTGTTGCTCTTTGTCTACATTTCCATTCTCTTCATACCAGTTAAAACCACACAAGGAAATAGCTGAATATGAGCACCAGTCCAGACTGTGGTTTACCCTTCATTTTGTTAGGCTAGGCTTGCCAAGCATGAGGAACTGCTGGCTATCAGATGTCAACATCTGATCCGTCTCCTTATACCTATAAAACTTCATTTCCTGTAGTTGGTTCGATTATGTACCAAGGACCGAGACCTGCATGGTCAGGAGGTCTTGATACCATTATCCTAGTTCTCACCTGCTAAAACAAACCAAACTATAGAAGTAAACGAATAAACTGCTCTAAACGTGCTTGGTGTGAATGCACCACGTATGTGTGTGTGTGTGTGTGTGTGTGTGTGTGTATACCTGTCAAATATGTATTGTGTGATGAGTTTATGAAGTAGTGAGACAGAGGGTAGCTCATGTCTTCAGACTGATCCAGTTTGTCCGGTGGGATGACTCCGTTCTCATCACTGGACAAGTAGCTGGACAAGGCCTGGGGAGAGATAAAACCTACACACACACACACACACACACACACACACACACGCACACACACACACACACACACACATTTTTACTAAAAATTGCTATAACAATAATCCATAATCCAGAGGCTGAAGAGGCTAACATCTAACATGAGAGGAAGATTGAGTTCCAGGGCCCGTGTGTGTGTGTGTGTGTGTGTGTGGGTGGGTGAGTGTGTGTGTGTGTGTGTGTACCTTGCTTCAGCAGTGCCTTGTCATCTTGGTACCTCTCCATCAGAGTGTGTGTCTGCGCGGGGCGAACAGGAGGGTAGAGGATTTCATTCAGCCTAGGGTCTCTCTGTTTATTGTTGATGAACTCTGTCATCTGGTCAACCGACAGGGTCCCGTCAGTACCTCCCCTGGAAGAGAGAACAGGGTCAGGGGTCAAAGGGTATCTAGGGGTCCTTAAGAAAGTCTCAAATTATCTCCTTAAAAAGTATCATTAGAGGTCGTTTTTTTCAGTTTATTTTCAGTTCAGTGTTTTCTACGTTCGGGGATGTGTGTCTCAGAGAGTTAATCTGAATTGAGAAAACTCATTTTGAAATCATAGTTAAAAGTTAAATTCAATAATAGTTACATACATTTTACATATTTTTAACTAATTTATTTAACGGTTCAATCAAAGGACCTGAATTGAAGCAAATAATAACACATGCGTTGAACTTGTTGCCAAAAGCAGTTTTCTAGAGTAGTAGCCTCATGTCAGACCTTTAACTTGTGAAAAACATGACTCAGCCTTCGAAAAGAAAAAGGTCATGAGCTGATTAGAGAGGCAATAGCTCAGAGGTTGAAGTTCAAGGACTCTGTTACCTGTCAAGGTGTAATTAATACTTACTGCAGTTTAAAAACATTACTGAGTTCAGGGCGAGGACACAGACTGTCAAGGAAGCTCCTGTAGACCTCAGGAGTAAAGTCATCCAGTTTAATACTGTCGCCCTGTGAAGCAGATAATACATTTTTCCATTTGCAATAATTGAATTCCAAGAAATCCAACAGTTTTATATAACAATAATGTCTTACATAAGGTAGATTATGATTCACATCCAGCAGCTGCCTCCCCTCAGTGTTCCTCCTCCTACTTGCTCTAATATACTTTGAACTTTAAAAAAGTATCCATGCTACACTTTCTTCTCATCTCTTATTTTGTTACTTAGCACTTCTCCATGAAACACAATCCGTCCAGGGTTAGAGGAATATTTTGTTACAGCCGCTGTCTGGGCGCTGAGATTCTGCATCGCTTGCTATTGGTTGCCTCTAATGTTGGTGATCTAGGGACTGAAGCTCATTTCAAGTCATTCTGCTTACCAGCTTTGGCTAAATTACTAAAAGGTCAATGTAAATGGGAGGATAATGTTGAATAAGAAGAGTGTATATGTCTTATAGCCATCCATAGGGAAGGCTACAGCTTACCAGACAGCTCTCTACTCTGTATCGGTAATGGTAAGAGTGTGTGTGTGTGTGTCTTTTCCAGTTCATAAAGCAGCCTACACATCTCCAGGGCGTTGTCTGCTGTTTATTACTGCTAATAATAATAATAAAAAAGCATTAGCTTGTTTACCCGTCCGTAGGGCAGTCTGCAGTTCTCCAGGGCGTTCTCTACTCTCTTCCTGTCTGATGAAAACAGGCGGACGATGCTGCAACAATGATCACACCATGATCATCTCTAACATCACATCATGTCACTTCCACAAAACCTCAAACTTCCTCCTCTACCTCCCCTAAATCCCCTCAACATCCCCTAAACCCCCCCCCCCCGTCCCCAAACTTCCTTTACATTCCCCAAACCTCCTCCTTAACATCCCCCAAACCTCCCTCCCCTACATCCCTCGAACCTTCTCCCCTGCCTCCCCATACCTTCTCCTCCATCTTCGCCAAATGTAATCCTCTACCTCTCTAAATCTCCTCTACCTTCTCAAACACCCTCCTCTTCCTCCCCCATACCTTCTCAAACATCTCCCCCAAACCTCCTCCTCAACGTCCCGCAAACTTCCCTCTACCTTTCCCGAACCTTCTACTCGAGGTGTACTGCTGAGTTGACCCTTCTAAAAGATCCTTCTCTAGTCTGTATCATTGTATTATTCATTTTTGCACTGGTTCATTAAAGTCTAACTCATAAGGTGGACTAGTAACTTTTTACTCAAGCATCTTCATGAATCTTGTCCTTATTTAAGCCTCACGAAGAACGGTTGCAAGTGGAACTGTTTTGTTTTTGGAGGTAAGGAATAATAAAGTGCCTCTCTACTCATTTCATTAGGCGATGACGTCACATTCTCAGCCATCTCTAATATGTCTCCTGTGCTTTAAAGTTATAATTAAGACAGGACCGTTGGTTGAAGACCATTAGGAACTCACTTCTTGACGGGAATCCTCCCCTCTGGGTTTGGCTGGAGAGTTAACCTGACATACCTGCAACAGAGAGAGGAGAGGGTGTGTCAGTGAGTGGTGCACTGGCTTTCTTTCCTCTCCTTTTGAAGTAGATTGTACTAACAGGGTGCTTAAAGTGTGGTCGTTAGTGTGTCTGCATGTGTGTGTATCTTTGTGTGTGTGTGTGTGTGTGTGTGTGTGTGTGTGTGTGTGTGTGTGCACTCACGCCTTGAGTAGACTATGGTCTCTGTTAAGATTGTGGCTCAGAAGATTGGAAGACAGAGAATAAAGCTCTTCACACCACACCTACAGAAATCAGAAACGTCATCGTCATCATCATCATCATCATCATCATCATCATCATCATCATCATCATCATCATCATCATCATCATCATCACCATCACATTCATAATCATAATAGTGAGTTTACCTTAGCTTCGTCCTCTTGTGTAGCGATGAAGTTGAGCTGGTTGACGTTAACAAGGTCTGAAGCCGTAACCACGGTAACCATGCGGTTCTCAAGCCGACCAACCAGATTCCCCACATCCAGCAACTCCCGCAGCTTGGCCTCCTATTGGATGACACAGAGTAAGCTTGGATTCCTACTGGGTAACACACAATGAGCTCCTATTGGTTGACATAGTGTCATACTGGAAGCATGTGACAAATGTGCTGCAGAATCAGTCAAGAATCCCGGTGAACAGGATCTATCTATGGCTCTGCTGCAGAGGGCAGAGTGGTCGCTGAGGGAGAGGTCATTAAGAGGTCATGGAGAGAGAGAGGTCAGGCAGGCAGGAGATGTCACAGTTAGGTCACATAGAGGGGAAAGGTCAAGTAGACGTCAACAGAGACGATACCTTGGGTGTTCTGGTGCTTCTCCCTGTTCTGACATCTTTTACTACGGTCAGGTCCAGCAACTCTGTCTCCTGAGGGACACACACACACACACACACACACACACACACACACACACACACACACACACACAGAACCAGAGTTATCGAGGAGGTAAATGCTACATCCTGTTCCCTGCTGGGGATTTAAGCCCACCTGGAAAGTGTGTGTGTGCGTGTGTGTGTGTGTGTGTGTGTGTGTGTGTGTGTGTGTGAGAGAGAGAGAGAGAGAGAGAGAGAGAGAGAGAGAGAGAGAGAGAAAGAAAGAGAGAATCAATGATCACATGTTGTCTGTGCTTGCTCTCTACTGTACTGTCTCTCCAAGGTTGTGCTTACAGCCTTTAACCTTGGTTTTTCTGTATGTGTGAGTGTGTATGTGTCCACCTTATATGATTGTGGGTCCATCAGGATTTGCACATATGGTGCCTTTTTGTGGTTGCAATTATTGTAAATGTTGATCAGAGATCAGCTTAATGATTCAATTGTATGAATGTAGGCTGTTTGCTCTTCAACACTGAGGTTCAGAACTGGAATTAAATACTTCATATGGTACACCTGTAAAATGTGTGCAGCATTGTCAGCACCTATCTCCCATCTACACAGGGCATCTATCTCTCCAGGATGAGCTCATGTTTGCTGTGCATTGTGGAAGACCCCCGCCACCTGGTTGTGTTTGTTCTCATTCGGTTCTTGCAGTGTATAACAGGTCTTTATTTTTTACCACGTCAAGGGGCAAGACACCTCACTACACTTTCCACAACTATACCTGTGCGATATCAGATGTCACTGCTTATAGCACCTGAGAAAATCATTTTCTTCAAATCCTGCTTTACTGAGCAGTATCTAATCAGTAAAAGAAAGTTCTGCTATTGTGAAAATGTGAGTGAACCTGATTGAAGACCCACACAACCAATGGATGGTCTTTAATACCTACAGGTGAAATTCTAAGCATATACTGTAGCTATGTGTGTATGTGCTATGTACTATATGTGTGTGTGTGTATACTCAACCTTGTTTTGGTCAGTCCAGTAGAGGTAAAATCCATGTGGATCTACATGCAGAGTTACTGGAGTCACTGTAGACAGATCCTAGACAGACAGACAGACAGACAGACAGACAGACAGATGGACGCAAAGACAATCACAAAACAGATTAAAAATCATCAAAATAATGACCTCAACTCATATGCACACACACATACACTCGGTTGGAGAGGAACTCTTACAAAGAACACACTGAAGTTCTGTCCCGTTGTCATGACAACATCCAACTGTTATCCTTGTTGCCATGGTAACCCATCATGACAGTGTCTATTGGTTTCAGGTGAAATCAGGCCCCGCAGCTTTTCCGATGTTTCACTGCTGGAAAAGCTTTTGTGCTCTATATGAAGAGAGGGCCTTTTCGTGTATCTAGTGAGCGAGTATAGACAATAAATAAAAAAATAAAAATAAAATAAATAAAATAGAAATAATACAGTCCACTCAACAGTTTTGTGACCGCTCAATACACCATCATATTGAAGTAAAAAACAACTGATACTGCTGGTTCATTAAAGTTTGCTCTGCAAAATTCAGAAGCCATTCCAGATTTACCAAATAGACAAATTAACAACAGCATACTAATACAGAATAAAAGCAAAACCAATTTAACAGTTTAAAGCAAGATAATAAAAAGACGATACATATTGCATATTTTCCCAGGCAGATGTTGCAGTTAAGCCAGGTAGTATCAATACTGCAATGAAAAAATATTTCAAGGAATTTTGTGACCAAGTAGAGATAGAGATGGAAATCAAAACAGGACCCAGGATGGAACCTTGAGGTACCTCACAGCTAATCTGCACTGAGGAGAAAATAGAACTATGCAAAGAAAAGAGAACAGCTTATCTGAGTGTTATGACATCAAATATTTAAGAGCAATGTCTGTAATTCCCCCTAAAACCTCCAAGACAATCATTCCAGATGCTGTGATCAACAGTGTCAAAGTGCTAAGATCAAGCAGAACTGGATTAACCACATCCCCCAACATCCGCTGCTAAAAGAAGTGTTTGTTATTTCAAGTAAAGCAGTCTCTCTACTATGTTTGGAAACAAATGTAATTTCAAATGAATAATTTATGCTTGTGTTCTCAGCTAATATTTTAGAAAGAACTTTTTCTAATACTGTTGGTCCAAACCAAGCTTTTTAAGAAAGAAATGGAAAAGCACAGTCAAAGTTAAGGAGTTTTACAATGACCCCTTTTAGGAGTCAGGCGACTTGACGAACATCTCTTAGGAGATACAGTTCCTGCATTTGCACAGAAATCCGTGCTCATAAAGAACGTGTAATATGTTCTTTTTTCTACAAAGATTACCAATGCTGTCTGAACTACTTTCTTCAAATCAGTGTAGCCCACATACAGACGAATAAAAACCAGGGGGAAAACTAGGATGATGGCTAACTAGCTGCCTGGTTATCTCTTGTTGGCATAGCAACCAAATCCTTTTTTTCATAGGAAAACATGCATCTATCTAACAATCAGACTGCATTGCTGGGACTACACACACACACACACACACACACACACACACACACGCACACACGCAAAAACATACAAAACCACAGGCACCCAATTTCTCTCTGTCTTTGTCTCTCATAGACACACACAGACATGCACTCTTAGACACACCACACACACACACACACACACACACGCATAAGATCTGTTTAGGTGGTGGTATCCATGCCAGTTACCATAGCAACCGGTCAGCATGTTTCTCCTCCTCAGTGCTCCGTACTTCAACATACCAACACACACACACACACACACACACACACACACACACACACACACACACACACACACACACACACACACACAAACATGCAACCCTACTAATAGCTGCAGTTTGTGTGTGTTTGTATGTGAATGTAAAGATATCTGTGCAGTAATGTGTGTGTGTGTGTGTGTGTGTTTTACATATACATGACACGTACATCCATACTAATGCTATGTATACCAACAAGTGGCGATACATCAACTGACCACCTGACCATCATTGTCTCTCACGCACACTCACTGTCTCTCTCTCTCTCTGTCTGTGTCTCACTGGCATGAAATCCATCAGTACTTCCTGCCAAAGCAAAATCAACAAAAGCAATGAATAGTAAACAAATCTGACAACATGGCAGATTTCCTTCTCTCTCCTCCCGTCTCAATTCAATTCAATTCAATTCAATTCAATTCAATTCAATTCAATTCAATTCAATTCAATTCAATATGATTCAATATCATGATATGATTTTTCTTACATTTCCAAAGCAAATATAGAAAAATAATCTCTGTCTGGCTTTAATCTCATGGAATATATCATTTTGCTTTGTCAGTTAGTACTTAACAACAAATAGTCAATACGTTACCAACCAACCTCTCTCTCTCTCTCTCTCTCTCTCTCTCTCACCTTACCTCGTCCCATTTGATGAAGTTGCTTCCGTTCCTTAGTGTCCTGGAGACAGACGGGGTCTGGAGTTTCAACGCGTGGACCCCCGGCTGGGCGCTCGCCATGGCTCCACACGCTGAGAAAAGATGCTCAAGCGCAGACGCCGGGCTGCTGCTGCATCTCTGTCATCTCCGAGCCCAAACTCCTCAGAAGTCAGGCGGACGAGCTCGTCTGCAGCATCTCCTCCTCAGATTTGTCCTACGGTGTCTCTGTTGGCTGCACTTCTCTGTTGTTGGCTTGTCTTGTCTCTTCCCGTTGCTCTCCGCTCTGTGTCTTCTTCCTCTCTTCTGCCCTCTCTTTTCTTACTCTGCTAATCCCTCCCTCTCGTCTTCTTCCCTCTTTCCTGTCCTCTCTCTTTCTGTCTCACCCTCTCTCCTCTGTTGGCGCTGCATCTCACAGAGAGATAGACTCAAACAGATGCCAGGGTGGAAGACAGGAGACGTGTGTGTGTGTGTGTGTGTGTGTGCGCGCGTGTGTGTGTGTGTGTGTGTGTGTGCGTGCGTGCACTGCCTCCACAAATTGACTCATCGATGACATGCGCACAACGGCAGCTTCCCACAGATGGGGGAGGGATGGAGAGGGAGAGTAAGAACGAGAGAGAAAGAGAGGTAGAGGGAGAAGAGAGAGAGAGATGGATAGAGAGTGAGAGAGGAGAGAGATAGAGGCAGGGGAGAGCGAGAATAAAAAAAGGGAAAAGGGAAAGCGAGAGTGGGCGAGTGAGTGTAAAACTGGGATTACTGTCAAACGGGGACAGTTACGGACGTGTTTCTCTCTAAATGTACAGGTCGGCAATAACATTTTTGTGTTCACGGCCAATTATAACAGAGGGAGGAAGAGACTGGTAGAGAGTGGAGATTGAATATGATATCAGTGGGCCGGCTGGCAAATAGGACCATGTAAGGACACGATTTCCTGTCAACGTCTGACATTTTTGTTTGAATTCTGTTTTAAGGACAAATGGGCAATCAGAGTTAAGAAAAAGAGTTAATTAAAAGGGGAAGAGAAGGTGGTTAAGAGAGTGTGAGAACCGATATGAAAACTGCTTAAGAGGAGGAAGTAGAAAACAAGGACATCTAAGGACACGGCTCTGTAAATTAAATAAAAAACAGAGCAGAACAAAGAATATAAATACAAATAAAAATGCTTCATTAAAAAAATCTTCATTACTTATTCCACAGGGACATTAACTGAAAAATAAAAGCATATAACATATTTCTTTGTTTACTAAAATAGCCTAAAGAGACTATTCTATTCCTCCTTGTTTCATCTTATTATTGTAACAGTACCATATGGCCTTTGGTGGATGCTTTTATCCACAGCATCTTATACGTAGTAGCATGAGTACAACATTTTTAGCTCTGTTATAACACGCAAGAACACACACACACACACACACACACACACACACACACACACACACACACACACACACACACACACACACACACTCGCATGCATGGACACACTCTCCCAAACACATGCCCACACACTTGCATGCAGGAAAATAACAACACATACACTTAATAAGGCACAAGATTGTTCGGCTGCCCACTCTTACACAGCAACGGCGTTTGATATATCCTTTTAATGCCCACCTTACCAGCCTGCAACCTCCTACACACTCGCACTTACATGCACACTAAAGACTTGTGCACAGATGTTGTTGCCATGACACTGTAAGTTTGACTTTGTTACTAGTGCCAAATGTAGTATCATTATATCCAATATCAATATATATATATATAACAGTATATAACAAGTGAATTATTGGCGGACCACCTTATCACAAACTCCAGATGGAGCTGCCATATGTGTAGAAAAATGACAATGTCCAAGGTGAATGACCATTATTGTCTGTTGTCATTGTCACTATTATAATTGTAACATATTTGCAGATGGATGTAGCATGCATACAGAAAGATATCCAGAGATAAGTACTGGTTTACATCAATTTAGAGACACGTGTAGATTAGAAAGAGTGCAAGCAAATGTTGAACAGATTATTCCAGAGCATAGGAATGTAAGAGGTAATCCAGGGCAGTGCAGGCACCCTGCTGCAGCACTCTCCTAATTGACTGAGACTGGGTAAGAAGCACTAACTATCGGATGGATAATGCTGTTGGCACAAAGGAACCTGAAGCGTGTTGCACTTCGGTGGGATGAGGTGGTGCCTGAAGGTGCTCCGTAGCCTCACCAGAGAAGGGGTGGGAGATCAGTTTAGTCCTCATCCTCCCCTACTGCCTCCAAGGTGTTCAGTATGTGACACATACCAGCATCCTGGTAAGTGTCTGCTGCCATTTCTTTTGCCACAATAATGATTTAAGACAAGATATCATAATGGATAACACATTTTATATTTTATCGCACGAACCCACTGGCAGGCACAAGTACACACTACAAACGGTTCCATACATCCACACACAAAAGACATACTGTAAGAAAGACACTCCTACTGCCCACACTCTGGCACTCACACAGACAGGGGCACACACACAAACAAGCACATGCACAAGAATGCCTGCACACACACACACACACACACACACACACACACACACACACACACACACACCCCAATCTTCACCAGCAGATCACTGTGCTGGGAGCTTATATAAGGGAGAGTGGGAGGCTGAAAGCTATTTCAAGACCAGTGAGACAAGTGTGCGTGTGTGTGTGTGGCTATTGTATGTGTGTGTGTGCGTGTGCATGTGTAGGACTGTTGTATCTATAAGCACTCTGATTCAGTGGGTTTCATAACCAGTCAATTTTGAAGTGAAGTTTGGCTAGAAACCTCTGGCAGCTGAAAGAGTCTCTGTGCCTACGATACGTACAGTCACACCCCGGAGCTGGTTTGCGAACACTTTCAAAGTCATTGACTCCACAGAGCTGTGCAACTGCTAGAAAATACCTACAGTTTCAGTTGTTGCAGCACAGACATACAGTGAGCTCAGTATGTTTTGGGAAAAAACAAGGATTTCTTTTTAATTTGACTCTATATTCCAAACATTTGGATTTGAAATCAAACAGATAATATGAGTTTAAAGTACAGATTGTCAGCTTTTATTAAAGGGTATGTGGGTTTCACTATTTAGAATTGTTTTATACATAGTGCCCCTGTTTCAGGGGACAATTGGCTTGACAGGTTTCTGATTAGTCAGGTGTGTTTTGTTTCATCCTTAGTGCAGCTTATAAGAGCTGTTAGCGTCTAGTCTTGATTCTTGGCTTTGCATTTGCGTTTTGAGTCTGCCATTGGTGTCTGTCAACACGAGGAACAGAGTCAATTAAATTCAAGGAAGCCAATATAAGGACAGCACAATCAGAGACAGCCCCAACACCATGCTTACCAAAGTCAACAGTTTGGAACAGCATTAAGAATAAAGCACTGGGGAACTCAGGAATTGCAACCTGGTAGGCCAAGGAAGACTTCTTCAGTTGATGACTGAAGAATGGCGTGGATGTGTCAGTGAGTACCATTCACAACAGACTTCACCAGCAAAACTACAGAGGCTACACTGCAAGATGTAAGCCACTAGTTAGACTGAAAAACAGGATGGCCAGGTTACAGGTTGTTAGGAAGCACCTAAACAACCTGCAGAGATCTTGTGGACAGATGAGGCCAAGACTAACTTACCAGAGTGATGTCAGGAGAAAAGTGTGGAGAAAGAAAGGACCTGGCCAAGATCCGCAGCATACCATCTCATCTGTGAAACAAAGTGGAGCGTTATGGCTTGGGCATGTATAGCTGCTGCTGGAACTGGCTCACTTGTCTTCAGTGATGATATAACAGCTGACGGCAGTAGCAGAATGAAATCTGAAGTGTACAGAAACATCTTGTCCGCTCAAGCACAAGCAAATGCCTCCAAACTCATTGGACGGCGCTTCATCTTACAGCAAGACAATGATCCGAAACATACTGCCACAGCTAGGGAGCGTTTCAGGGCCAAGAAGTGGCAAGGCCAAGTCAATCTCCAGAGTTAAATCTCATTGAACATCCATTTAATTTAGTGAAGATGAGACTTAATTCAAAAAGACCTCAAAATGATCCACAATTGAAGATGGCTGCAGTACAGCCCTGGCAGAGCATCACCAGAGAAGATACCCAGTGTCTGGTGGATTCAGTGGGACGCAGACTTCAGACAGTTATTGTATGCCAAGGATATGCCATCAAATACTAAATATTAGTGCTTTATTGTACATAATATTCAATTTCTCACAATAAATATTGTCCCGTGAAATAGTGGGACTATGTATGAAAAAAAAGTGTGACTGTTGTAATTTCTAAATATTGAAACCAAGCTGACAATCTAAGAGTTTAATCTCATATTATTTGTTTGATTTCAAATCCAAACATTTGGAGTATAGTCAAATTGAGAAAGAGGGGAGGCATCTACAGCAGTTGTGTCTGGGAGGGGGCGTTGTGTTGCTTGGGTTCCTGTCTGGGGGTGTTGGGTGGCAAAAAATGCTTCTGTGTCCCAAAACATATTGAGCTCACTGTATCAAGTCCTCGAGTGTTATAGCAGCAGCTTGAGTCTAATCACTGTGGCCCCTTCTCACTCCAAACCCCTCTCATTTCACTGCACACCCTGTGTGTGTATGTGACAAATAAAGTTCTTGAATCTTGAATCTTGAAAAACTCAATCTCCATTCCCAAACGTTTTTGAGTCAATCTGTTACAGAATTGCAATAACCGTTTCTGAAATATGTGTTCAAAGCAGTCTCAGCAGCAGAGGAAGTCTGCCTACTACCATTGGCATTTGTGTATGCTGTGACAATGCCCTCCGTGTCCAAGGATCTTCTCATTTCATGCTCAATATAACTAAGTGGCATCCCAGAGAGTCTGTACTGTGACATTGTTGAGCAGTGGTAAGTTCTCTTCAGCTTAGGACGCAAGTTACTGGAACAGTTAACAGGAGCCGGAGGGCCATGCTGAGATAAGCACACGGATCAAAAGGTTTATCCTTGTGACTCAGCTCGTCTGGGTTCTGGAAGGATGGCGTGTGAAGGAACATCCAGCGGCTGTCGCCTCCATTATGAGAAACCATTTGCATCAACGTTATCAAGATTCTTTTCCAGGTTCTTGCAGCCTCTCTATGGTCCATTTCATTCAGTCTCATGTTTTCAATTGGAAATCAAAAGCCATATAACCTTGATAGATTTCAATTTCAGCAAAACTGTTTTGGAGGGTGTTAACTGTATCTGTATGTTGTAATGTGTCTCTGGATTGTGTCTTGTATCATCCCCACACAACAACTGCTGTCTTCCCTGAAACAACATCATCCGACCCCCAGCTTCTCTCTACCATCTGTTTGTGCTCGTCCGCGAGTCCCTCCTGGTAATTTGACAATACTGCTTGACACCATGTGCTTAACTTCTGTTTCCCTTGATGAAATTAGAGTTTTTAAGTATTTTACTCACCTGTGGAGTCGAGAGAGCATGCTGTACCACATGACAACACACAAGACCTATTCCTTTACAAGGGTATTTGCTGCTGAGACCATCTCTGCATCCTTCCTCTGTAATGAAAAAGGTGATGACCCAGGTACTTGGCTACTACAAACTTCCACATCATTGTCAAGGAAAGTTAGTTTTATTGTTGCTTTTGTCATCCAGAGCTTATTAATAATAAAGTTTAAACAGTAATAATTACATAAAGGCCAAAAAATATAATGTACCATAATAATCATGACAGTGATAAAATACAATTTAGCTTACTCATCGTTTATAGAATAATTCAAGATGTGTGACTGCTGCCTACGAGGCATTGCATTTGGAGAAAATGTTATGTACTAGATGAGGCAATGTATTCCCTGTATTGCCCCATAGTCTATATTTTTCATAATAGTGGTTTGACTAGCACTATTTCTTAACATTGAGTATATATATATATTTATATTTGGGGGAAGGTGGGAGGTTAAGCTCTTCCCCCCCTATTTTATTCCCAGTTTTTTAGTTTCCATTATACTGCATGTGGGAAATATTGAACTGTCTCTGAGTAGGAAGGCCTGTAATCTTGGCCTGTGCTGTGCCCTTCTGGTGAACTATAGCAACTACAGTTTTGGACCAATCAGGGCTGAAGTCCATCCATTTCACAGGTCAATCCATTCAAATTATAAAGGAATTGATATTGGATATTGGAATTGGAAGTGATATTCATCTGCTAATATAAGGGCATTATTTTTTATTTACTGGATATGATCAGAGCAGGAAATCACCATCAACAGACCACAGGCTGATGGTTTCCAAAATACTCCAGTCAGTATTTCACCTTCCAAAGAGTAGACAAACCAGCCACAGCTTGCTAGCATTTAGTTGGTGTGTGTGGAAGAATTTATGTACACAGGTGATAAGAATTTATCACCTGTTCCTCCCCCTTATTAGGTAATACTTTGCTAGTGTGTTAGAACCTACCTTGTTTTCCTTATGCTTTATAAACTCTGTCCAGAGGCTCCTCTGGCAGAGATCCGCATACCATACCCATGTGTGTGAATCTCTCCTGAGCGCTCAGTATTGTATTGTATAGTATTGTATTGTGTTGCATTGTCTTCTGTGTGCTAATAAATGTGCTCATGTAATTCATGATTGATTGAAAGGACTTGTCTAGATCTGAATTTATTCAACAGTGTGGATGCTAATTTCAATGTCTTTCATTCAAAAGTTGATAATATCTGAATTCTGAAGAAGATCCACCTCAGTAACTGATTGAATGTAATGTAGATTGAACCTTATTTTAATATAGCTGTTCCTACAACTTGTAGAGGTATAGAATACAAGACATTTTTTAAGCTGTATAAAATCACTTCTTTATAGTTCAATTAGTAATTAGTTCAATTAGTTAGTAATTTTGCTGATACCTTTATCCAATGTGAATTACATTTGGTGCAACAATTGAAAAGGGTCAGTATATGCCAATCCCATCAACACAAGACGCCTAGTAAAGCAAAGGACAATACAACACTAAGAACCAGGAGCTTTATTTGAATCTAGAACTACCTGAGGTGCACCATTCAATACTTATATATTATAAACATCCAGTATGTTATCAATCATAAACCTTTGGTACTATTCTTTAAAAAGTACCAACATTTTTTAAAATGTTATGCTAGTAGTCATTTTCTAAGAGTAGGGCACACATTTTTTTTCCATTGATGAACCTTTCATTTTGGCATGAAACATTTGAATTATTCAGTGAAAGACAATGAACAGACAGGCCACACAAGGCAACGCTGAACTACTACAAGCCCGGCAGTAGTCAGTCAGTCAATAATGAAAAGGCATTACCCAAGTGGCAAATATTACAATTACAGTGAAAAAGGTCATAGTCAACTTTGCTTAAGCCTACCAGTTTCTTCAGGACGTAAAGCACCAGCGATAGATGCAACCCTCCACAGATGATCCAGGGGTTCCTTTTCAGCAGGAACGTAATCAGGACCCTGTCACTCCCCCCCGCTAACCCCTAGCTCATTGATCCTCAATCTGGAAAAGCTTAAAATACTTGGTCTGTTCTGGTTTGCCCTACAATACTGGTGGCAATACGCAGGGGGTTCAGGGTTGAGTACTGGTTTGTATGTTGCATTTTGTCATGTGGATGGACCAGAACATGCTTGCTCTGCAGAACGCTGGTAGCACGTCAGCCTGTTTAGATCCCCACGTGAGCCAACACGGATCTGTTCATTGGTGATTTAACATGGAGATCTCTCACAGAACATCTGGCTTTCTATTCCTGTGGAAACGTAGCCCTTTATACACACACACTCACACGCAGACACACACAGCGTATACACCAAATCAGATTCTATTTTTTTTTTTAATCATATATCATTGGCTTACAAAACTACTAATCATGTGATTAGGTTGGCATGGCAACCTCTTGATTGTAAAAGAAAGAAAATAAGGGTGAAAAAAATTGCAAAGATCCCGCCAGACCGCTTGACGTATCTATGAGTGGTCTGTGTGTTAGCTGTTGGTATGTGTCTGAATCTGTCTCTGGTCCACAGCCAGGCCAGTGGCAGAGTTGGTAGGAGTTTCTGTAGTGCTATGGTATCCCATCTATTGCCTTGGTTGCCGTGTGTTATTGTCCTGACCACTTGGTGTCAGCGCTCCAGCCGTCTGTCCGTCCTTCTGACGATTTCCATAGCTACTCAGTGTCACTGCCATGGGTACTAAGTGCCGTTGTTATGCTTCTTGCCGTCTCCTGGTGTGGTTGTCATGGTGATCTGTTCAGTACTTCGACAGTCTTGCGGCCGTAGTGCCAGTAGCTGTAGCCTGATGCTGCTGTGGTCACCGCTGTAATGTACCTACAATACAATATACAACAAGTGGATTCAACCGATCCGTCCAACTAGTCAAAGTTACACATTAGTTTGTTAAGCCAGCAGGATAATTTAGCAAAGCAACTGATGCTAATGTAACTACTTGCCACTACACTAGCTTCTACTAGATACATGATGCTATGGTTAGCTAGCTAATAGAGCTAACTTCATCTAACACCAAAATCAATCACATGTATTGGTGACAAAACGATCAGTTCCCAGTCAAAAACTGCACCAAAATGAACCATGTCTATTCAGTCATAGATTTAGAAATGCAATCAGCTGTTCAGTTATTGTTGGCCAAGAGCTGTGGACTTCCAATATGGCTGCCAGAGGGTTACCTGACAGATCCTCTATTGGGAAACGTCCAAGTTCTGCTGTCTAATATCTAAGTAATAATTTCTCACAAGCCAGTTGTTGACAACATAAAATGTACAATGTGTATGTATGTGTATGTGTATATGTGGTATGTGTGTTTTACCATAAGCACTGCAACAGTAGACTGTCTGTATATTGGAAGACTGGGGCAGCCAGGGAAGCTGCTACCAGAATGAGCTGGATGGCCGTGTTCACCTACAAAACACACACAAATGGGTAAAAAAACAAAAGGTTAAGCATAATTTCTGCAGCAGCAATAAAAGGACAGCTTGAAATTCTGAATTTTATTGTTACCCCCCCCCCCTCCCACCAGCTTCTGTATTGACGCTCCTATTGTGGAAGGTTGTGTTGTTGCTAAATCTCAACTCTTGTGTAGTACAAACGTTCAAAGTCCAGAGTACAGTGTGGGTGGGAGGTCTCACCTTGCTGAAGAGTGTGGGTTTGAGCTGGGCTGTGGTGTAACAGGGGTTAAAAAATTTACTGAGGGTCACCTGCAGAGAAAGAGAGACAGACAGGGAGAAAGAGAGGTGACATTAAAGCATATTCGTTTTCTTCCCAAAGGCAGGATGGATAACACATGGAAATCATGCATTTATCATGCATAAAACGGTTAAAAAGGTTTTGGTATTCAAAACTTTATATATTAGCACAAAACCCACCAAAAGAGTGTATGTTTGAAATTAGTGTGTGCGTCTTACCGAAGGTGGTTCAGTCTTGCAGTCGAGCCACAACACAGCAGTATGTGTGTGCATGTACAGGTCCATAAATGTTTGGACATTGACACAATTTTCACAATTTTGGCTCTGTACACCACCACAATGGACTTGAAATGAAACAATCAAAAAAAAAAAATCAAAACAAACCCATCAGAGAGATAGCAAAAACATTAGGTGTGGCCAAATCAACTTTCTCAACATTCTTAAAAAGAAAGAACGCACTGGTGAGCTCAGCAACACCAAAAGACCCGGAAGACCACGGAAAACAACTGTGGTGGATGACAGAACAATTATTTCCCTGGTGAAGAAAAACCCCTTCACAACAGTTGGCCAGATCAAGAACACTCTCCAGGAGGTAGGCGTATCTGTGTCAGAGTCAACAATCAAGAGAAGACTTCACCAGAGTGAATACAGAGGGTTCACCACAAGATGTAAACCATTGGTGAGCCTCAAAAACAGGAAGACCAGATTAGAGTTTGCCAAAAAACATCTAAAAAAGCCTGTACAGTTCTGGAACAACATCCTATGGACAGATGAGACAAAGATCAACTTGTACCAGAACCTAATGTTTTTGCTATCTCTCTGATGGGTTTGTTTTGATGTTTCAGCATAATGATGGCTTGCTTCACTGATAGTGACAGCTCTTTGGACCTCATATTGAGAGTTGACAGCAACAGATTCCAAATGCAAATACCACACTTGAAATGAACTCTAGACCTTTTATCTGCTCCATGTGAATGAAATCAGGGAATAACACACACCTGGCCATGGAACAGCTGAGCAGCCAATTGTCCAATTACTTTTGGTCCCTTAAAAAGGGGGAGGCACATATAGAATTTGTTGTAATTCCTACACCGTTCACCTGATTTGGATGTAAATACCCTCAAATTAAAGCTGAAAGTCTGCACTTAAAGCACATCTTGTTTCATTTCAAGTCCATTGTGGTGGTGTACAGAGCCAAAATTGTGAAAATTGTGTCAATGTCCAAACATTTATGGACCTGACTGTATATATAAATGTCTTACCGGCGGAGGTACAGTCTTGTATCTGACCCAGAAGACAGCAGCTATCAAACCAATGTCTCTGCAAATCACCAGAGCTGTCAGTGGAGCTAGAACAGAGAAAACTACCATTAAGATAACCACGTGATATTTTATTACCATCACTAGAACTGACAGGGGAGATATAACAGGGTGGGAAATTAACACCGGCAAACAACCCTAAAAGGAACGTTCTTTAAAGGACTGCAGACGTTTTTGGTCCAGTAGTCACCTTACCCAATATCTGAAGGGAGGATTGGCACCAAAACCACCTCTCTGGTAGGTAGCTCTGTCTGGTGCCATCGCCTGTGGTTACGTAACATAATGCTAAGGCGTTGATTTTGGTGCCAATCCTCTCGTCGGATATTGGGGGTGGAATATAAACGCAAGGAGCCAAAACAACAATGTGTTACTGTCTACATTTGGAGAAATTTTGGGGCCCCACAAACACACCCACACACACACACACACACACACACCCACACACTTATACCTGGTATAAGTTGAGCATAGGTGAGGCTGACATACAAAATGCTGATCAGGATCTTATCAGCCAATGGGTCAAGAGCACTGCCCAACGCTGACTTCTGAGTGGGCCATGTTCTGGCAATGTAGCCGTCCAGCTGAGAGTGAGAGAGTAGAGATTTTGTTATCAGTGTATTACTGGTGAAAAAACATGCCGATATTGATACATCTCAAGCAAATATAAGACAATAATATTGGCAGGGCTGTAGTCAAGACCACCTTAGTCGAGCCCAAGTGAATTCCTAGACCGTCTAAACAGTGTACGTGAAAAATAACAATTGAAGGATGAACAGAAATGGACCCAGTACTGGTGTGTCTGTGTTCAGGTCCGCAGCTCCAGAAGACAGAGTGGAGAGAGAGTGAGTGGGGAGAGTGTGTGTGTGTGTGTGTGTGTGTGTATTACCATGTCAGTCGCTCCAGCCAGTGCAAATAGAGCCAGACTGAGGTGAAAGTGCTGCTGGATGATAAGATGACCCAGAAACGGAGCCAACACGATCCGAGACACACACAGCAGGTTAGGAATCGTCCACGGGTTTTCATACTGCAGAAAACAGATTAGATTATCAAGCGTATGGACTTGTCATCATGTGCAGCCGTAATGTAGAATACACAGTGAATCACAGTCTGCATTCAGTCTTATAAAGTCAAACTTAATAGACTGGAATAGAAGTGAACATTCAGTCCAACTTGTCTATTGTCTAAAATGCCAAATTGTTGAGGCTTTTCTGAATGTTTTTATACCATCATACATCTGATTTAACTAAGGGATAGTTCAAGTCAAATGAAGATTAGGTGACAGGTCTGGGGGGGTACCTTTATATTTATATTGACTATATTGTGTATATAATATCTGTGTCCAACTACCCTTCTATCTTCGAAACACACCAATACAACAAAGTAGGAAGTCAGCTCTCCACCTACCAGCTCTTTGAATTTAAAGAGCCCTTGTCCCGGGACAGAACTGGATTCCTTGCGGTCCGCTGTCGGGGAGCCATCTAGGGGGTCCTGGGGTTTTCCGCTGCACAGATGTCGCTTCCCAGGAGACAGCAGAGACCGGAAGTTGGCTACAGACATCCCGCGACCTCCCTGGTGGAGGGATAAGGTTCCATGCGTGTGCCAGGGTCTCGGTGTGACCTCTGGGATGATTCCATTCCAACACGGGACGCGGCTGCCCGTGCACGCTGAGCTCAGTCTCGCGCACTCGGTAACAGGTGTGCGTCTCTTCCGCCATGACGCAGGCTCGAGCCAACATACACGAGCGGCCACCAAACACCTAACAGTCGCTGCGTTGCCACGCAAACACAGCGGAACATGACTCTTCCCAAAACACAAAAACATCTCAAGCCCTCTGTCACCGACTTGCTGGTCTCGTGCTATCAGTTCCGGTTTTCATGTTGAAGTTTCTGTTTCAGTCGCTCAGAGCCGAACAAACAGCAGCTCGAGCCAGCAAGCTGCCATGTTGCCGTATTCTGATACGTACACAAGTTACGACGTCGTAAAGTTTCTATTCAAAGTTTTATTTTGAGTATCATCAGGTAAACACACAATACATACAAACACAGGAAGAGAAACATCGGGGGATTAAGGAAAAACAACAAAAACGTATTAAAGACATTTAAGTAACAGGAATTGTGATTATTTAGTAGAAAATTCAATACATTTAATGTATTATTCAAATTCCTTAAGACTGAAAAGGTTTATTTTAACAGTGACTACATTCCTCATCCAGTCAGGAAAAGCATTGATCTTGTCTTAAATACACACCAAACCTATCGTTATGATAATGTAAAACAAGATAACACAGCAATTGACAGATAATGATAAAAATAAATAATTCTTTGTCCTGAATGTTTCCAAGACAGGTTTACTAATAAATTGCTTTGGGTACAAAAAACAAAATATAGTAGGCTCTACAAAACATTAGAAACAAATCTGTTTACTCCTGAAAAGAATGTGTCATTCTCACATCAATGAATGAAGAGTGTTAGCCCACATATCTAATGTGTTGGCCCAAACTACTCACGACTTGAGTACTGAGAATTACACATTATTTTTAAGAGCGCAGAGGTCACCTTGAGGCTTAAATACACAGTTTTAAGTATACTGTAAATAATTCAGCTGAAACTTATTGAAGTAATATACCCCAGGTATCAAAGAAAAATAAATTCTTGTTATTCTACTCTTCTGTTTTGATACAGAACAATTGATGTATGATGAATTTTCCTTGTGTCACCGCAGTGGGGGTGCCGAATGAGTGTAGACAACAGTAATAGCACTGTAGTGATGAAAACCTGTTCAAATTAAATCAATCTCTCCCAAGCAGTTAAATGTTGTATATGTGTACATAAATCTAATATATACATATTATAACAAGTCGCTTAAATCAAACAAAATGATCTGAATCACACCTTCAGAGAGCACTGTGTGTATGTGTGTGTGAAATGTTGTCTGTTGCAGCAGTAGTCAGTTATTTATAGTGTCTTATCTCTCTTCAACAGGATCTAATGGTCTGGATAGTCTTTACTTTGTTTCTTTGCTGTAGTAGGAAATCCTGTTCTTGTTGTAACGTCTGTAATTAGGAGCAGCTGTCTAGTCTGTTGTCGAGTCAGTGGTCAAACAGTCTGTAGCTGGTACAGCTTGGCTCCCCTCTTCAGTAGGAAACCCTGTTCATTCAGGGAACTGACCAGACCTTCAAAGTCCAACACCTGGAATGAATGAATACATGCATGCACACACACACATGCAGTGTTAGTGTTTTTAATTTTCAATTTTTAATTTAATTTGGTTGATATCTGTATGTCAAGTTTCTTATTACACAGCTTTCAATACATTGATTGGCCAATGAACACATTGATGTTTATTGGATGTTCATTCAGCCATGCTGCTCCACATCAAATCATATCACGCTAAGTTTGGTCCATTTTGTAGATTTCTAATCAAATTAACCAGCATCACCTTCTACCAAAAAGACGTTTCTCATTGGTTACTGCAGACAAACGGACTTGTAATCAGCTAATCCCGGTTAGAAACATGAGAGCACAAAACTTTTGATTGCTGGTTAGAGGCTGAATGACAATCTTAATGGGTTTGTTTACATTGCTATAGTCACAGTTCTGCTACAGTGTAGCCATGGATGCTAGCTACAGAGGTTTCTATGGTTACAGTTCTGCTACAGTGTAATAAGTGGAACAACATAAAGAGGAACATAGGAGCCTTTCACTATCTGCAAAATAAGACAGGATAATGGCCAGCTTGCTGTACATTATGCCTTACTCAACCAGGTGTGTATATACCTGTGGTGCATGTGTGTGTGCAAGCATGTATTTCAGTGTGTCTCAGTGTTGTTACCTGTATGTTCAGTCGGTCTGCCACAGATCGGAGCAGTTGTAGGTCGAACAGCTTCTGATTGGTCCTCTGAGCGTGCGCGTGCAGCGCGTTGACCAATCGTTTCGCAGCGCTCCGCTGACTCATGCCCGACCCCAACTGAGAGCGTTGGAAGTCAAGACCGCCCATACCATCTGAATAGGTATCAGCAAGACTGAAAACAGAACCGCAGACACAGAGGGAGACATAAATTCAGATCCCCTGTAAACCAGGGCTGCATAATCTTGTTTATGTTACTAGATGTTGTGACCACAATTATTAATCTTGGTTATTTGTCTTGATGATGTGAGGAGCAATTATTCTACTACAACTTTTACACATTATATCAACAATGTGTTTTTTAACTACAGCAGACATTCTTTTTTGTTTATATTGAGTATTATATTAAGTTTATATTGACACATATATAGTAACAGTTCTACAGATTCACCCATTAATGCATAAGTGAAACGTTTTAATATTGATATGTAAAAACTCTTCTATTATACAGTATGTGGCAGATAAATTCACAACATATGATAAGCTGTGCAGCCCTACTACGAACACAGAGACACACAGTTGTCTGTAAATCTTATCTTGTACTATCTTGTATTTATGTTGTACTGTCTGCTGAAGTTTGTTAAACTGCCGGATTTATTATACTCTGGGATTATAATTAAGACTGACTTGAACTGAGCAGATATAAATCTAGTTTCCCTACGCTGTCTGGGTACGTATCAACTAGACTATAAAAATATGGAGACAGATGGAGAGAGAGAGAAGAAATAACAGAGCTAGATGTAGGTGTCTGCCAGGCTAAAAACAGACGCACAGACAACAGAGAGCAGAGGAAGCTGTGTCCTAAACTGTCTGCCAAACTGCACAGAGGGATAACACGGGTAGATAAACACAGAGGAAGGAGGACACTCAATATGAATGGACCAGAATATGTATAGAGAGGGACATGCACAGACAACTTAGACCTGAAAATCTAAATCTCCTGGACTGTCTGAATTATGAAAATTGATATTGATAACACTTGAAGACTGGATCATCTATACATTTCAGACATATCAAATTATGAACTTGTGGTAATGATTTATTTTTCAAAATCAATATATCTTGTTTTAGAATGTAACTGGAAATGAGACTGCTGGAAATAAGGAAAAAAACGCTGATTCAGATGATACACAGTTATGACCTGACAAAGTGTAGCGACGCTGCTGTTGGTGTTACCTGTGTTTCATGATCTCCACCACGTCTTCAGCATCACTCTTGGTAGCCGTCTCTCGGAGTTCCAACCTGGCTCTGGCCTGCAGGTACCGCCCCACACACAACACACACACACACACACATATTAGTATAGTATAGTATTGGGGAAACTGATTCCTTTTGCTGTACACTAATAAGATTTGTACTTCTGATTTAAATGGTAGTAGCGTAAAAATTTGCTAATTCTTCTAAATCTCAGGATTTCCGAAGTTTCGAAACTTAGATTAGTCACTATCACCATTTTATTTTTTTCTATGATTAATTGTGCAGCCCTAACAGAGAGGCAGACAGATATATAGACAGATTTACAGAAATGATTGTGATTCACCTACGGCTGCATAATTACTGAAATATTGACATATCACAAAATCAAAACATTTCATTTATAACGCCTGCTGTTGGTGAAACTAATCAAGCTGTTGCAAAAAGACACAAAAACTGCAGTGAAGTTACGTTGTTCCCCAAATAAGTAGGATTAATAATTGTTATTAATAATCATAATCACATTATCTAGCGAAATGATCGGGATTATCGTTTTGGCCATAAATGTGCAGCCCTAGACTCCACAATAAGACAGCCAAACCCATAGAAATGTACCTCAGTCAGTCGAATTAAAGACTCCAGTTGTCGTGTGGTAATGGGCGTGACGTCGGCAGACTGAGCCTGGGATCTCAGCGACAGGTAGAAGTCCTGAAGTGTTTGTGCTGCTTCGGGGGAGAGAGAGGGATGGACGTACTGACGAGCGTAGCTGACATACTTCCTTAACAAGCACGTTGGAATGGGGTCCACGAATTCACCTGCAGGGACCTGGACAGAAACACACACACAATGTGATACCTGACGTAGTTTTCCAAATGACAAGCCATGAGTAAAGTTATTCCTTTAATTGTACATCCTGAATTGAGGGTGGTGTACTTAATGGCTGGGTTTTTAGTGTGAACAGTATATATGATGTGTTTTCAACCTGTAGGCGTTCGGACAGAGGAGTGTCCGAGTGTTCCAGGAGCACAGATCTCTCCGATTCGCTGTTGTTGGCCCTGGTAACTATGGCACTGATGGCTCCACCTCTTCCTGTTCTGGTTGCCATGACGTGCTCTGACAGGCGGCGGTCATGTGACTCCTCTGGGACGTCCAATAGGAGGAAGACCACGTCGAAACGAGAGAGAAGAGCAGAGCCCATTCTAGCGACACAAAAACACACAAGGATAAAAATAAATCAAACACATATCATACATAAACACACGCACATGCAGCTGTCTAGCTATCTTGAAGCGTTCACAAGTCTGTTGTTGTCCCGTGTCCCGTGTGTCCCCCCACGAATGACTAACCCAATGACTAACACACTGATAAGCTAAGAAACCCACTGACTGAGTAACAAAATGACTGACTCACCAACTTGTCTTACATTTTCAGAGACAGTTGGGCTCTGCTGTAATGTCGTCCATTTGGGGCAGCAGCAGCTATAATTGATAAACTGACTGACAGGATAATTTACCGACCAACTGTTAGTCGACCAACTAACTTACTTTAAATTTTCAGAGACAGTCTTGCCTCTGTTATAATGTCCTCCTGTGGGGTTAGCAGCAGCTATGACTGAAGTCCTGGCAGGCAGAGAGGAAACTATCCCAGCCTTGGCCAGACTCACTGACTGCTGCTCCATGGCTTCTAAAAGAGCCTGCTGTTGGTTGCCCAACTTATCAAACTCATCAATACAGCACAGACCTAGAGAGAGAGAGAGAGAGAGAATGAGACAAAGAACGAGAGAGAAGAGGAACAAAGAGAAAGAGACACACAGTCCCCATTCAAATACCATCTTTTCCTCAGTGTACCAGTACCCAAACACCCTCCCATTCCTACCTTGGTCAGCCAGTACCAAGGCCCCAGCCTCCAAGGAATAATCCCCTGATCCTGGGTCTCTGGATAAGCTAACGGTTAGTCCTACAGAAAGAGAATCTCATGTATTACACTTAGAATCAATTTATTGGCAAACCACAATAAATATACTGCACAGGGATTTGTCTTGGTGCCATTGGTGCAGGAACTCATCGACAACATGCGTAGTGAGAAGCACATACGGCAAAAAGAAAACAGAACCTCAGATTTAGGGAAAGGGGAACGTGTCGGACAGAGCACTATACTAAGAAAGGTACAAAAGGTCCATTGCAGTAGTACTGAGAAGGATGGAAAAGCATGGAATAAGCTCTTTCTTCACCAGACAACTACATGGTTACTTACTAAGAGTCTGGTGGATTAGCAAGATTTAATAGCCATTGTCAAAATTTCCCAACATTGGGCTATTGTAGAGATTATCTTGAGATTTACCTGAGGTGCTGGTGCTGTTACCACACACATAGATTCCTCTGGGAGCCACATTACATACTGCCTACACAAACACACACACACACTTATTACATTTACTCAGAACACAATACAGCTTCAGAAAGTTCAGCCAAACTTTCTGTAATCACAATAAAGAAAGCCTGCTCTGAGATGATTGCTAGATTTAGAGTGTTTACTGTGCATGCCATCGGTGTCACCTGTAACATCTGACTCTTGCCCAGTCCAGGGTCTCCCACCACCAGGATATGTGGGTCTCCTCTGACAGGGATGCTGTTTCGGTCCGTGTGTTTCTGTCTGCCTCCAAACAAGGCCAAGGCTAGGCCAGCTTTCACCAGCTAGGGGTACACAAGACTGAAACTCACTACCCCGATACCTGGTTTAATTTTTAAAGTCAGCCTAAGCCTTGGGACAGTTGGTCAATCTATTGAAAGCCTAGTTTTTGCTCACTGTGTGAAGAGTTTAAAAAGACCAACTTTATCTTTAACTGACTGCAGGTCTGTTTGATCTACAAGATGTTACACTGTTCCTGAACGTCAACATAAAAGGCAAACTGTACAGACCACAGGAAACATTCATCAAGAGGAACCTGTAATCCACCAACTCATGTGTAATCCCAAACCCATTTGTAATCTGTAATGAAAATCCCTGTTTGTGTGTGCAATGCATCACCCAACTCACCAGATGGCCGTAGATGGCAGGACACAGAGAGCTGAAAGAAGAGAGCGTTAAGTAGTCTTGTTATGTGTTAACAGTTCAGGCATTATGAGAAACAGTTTCATGAACAACCAAAACAATGAGAATCAATTATTATTATTATTACATATTATTATTACATATTTATTGCAGAATTGGCAATAAAGAAATATAGCAGCTTCAATCCAAATATATTGGCATTGGCCTTAAAAACCATATAGGTCACACTCTTATTAGTAGTAATGATGGTATGGCCATATTAAAAGCAGCAGTTTTGCAGTAAGCAGTATCTTACTGTACTGTAGTAAGCAGGATGTATCTTACTGTATTATGAGTTTCAGCAAGTCAGGCTGTGACTGGATTTCCTGGATGGCATACAGCTCCTTCAGACTGAACTCCGCCCCTCCAGAATGACCTCCAAACGACCTCGCTGACCCTGACTGGCCCTCGCGTGACTCCTGACCTCCTAGCTTCGACCGCTGACCTACACAAAAAAAAAACCCAAAACCTTACTGACCTGGACACTTGTAACTTAGAAATAAAACTTTATCAGGCATAACTCATCAAGTCAAACTTACCTTTAGTATTGCTGACCGAGTTGGCTTCAATATAGAGGAGAAACATGCACTGGTCTTTCTTCCCCTTGGAACCGCCTGCACCGCCTGCACACACAACATACATGGTGTGTATGTTCTCTCAGTTTTCAGCAACGCCTCTTCACACTCATTCAGTTACAGAAATTAATTCACAACACTTTTCTATTGTTGGCCACAGAGCAGCTGTACTGGACCAGCTGGTAGTTACATGCCTTGCTCAAGGGCTCTCCTTTGGTTTGTGAGCATTTCTCATTAATTTCCTGCTTCCAGATTTCCCCCCCCCTCACATTTGTTCGTAACCCTGACCACTTCAGCACTAGTGTCACCAGGTACAAAACTAACTTGTCTGTCTGTAATGATAGTGACAGTGTCTCCAGGGGTTCAGCTGCCTGTCTGTCTGGAAGTCAATCTAACCGTCCACAGATAAGAACTTGAATCACTCCAGTAACAGTGTTTTATTTAGTCCAGGGTTAGGACCAGGGCAGGAAGGAACCTCAGTTTCCTTTGCTTCCCAAAATTCAATAGAACTCCACGCGATGGAAGATAATCTGCCAAAATGGCTGCTAAGAGTAGACAAAATTCACCAGCATTTGATGTGTGAGTGTGCATGTGTACCGTCGCTGGTAACCCTAACTATCCCCGTCACGGTAATAGTGTCTCCAGGGACGCAGCTGTCACACAGGTCGGAGGTCAGGTGACACTCTATGGTGCGTGGGATTCGTCCGGCCTCCCTCTGCTCTCCACAAATCACCTCCTGCACCCTGGGGCGGGTTCACAATAGAGTTAGAGTAGAGTAGAGAATAGAGTTCACAATAAATACAAGAATGAACCAATGGGTGGTTAGAGAGACAAAACTTCTCAACTGACCAACTAACCAACCTACTTGATGGTCTGACAGTCGACAGTGTGTGTGAGAGGGGAACTCCTGACGGGGGTGAAGGAACGACTGCGACACTCAGGCCCGACACACTAAGAGAGAACACACACACGCAACTACACAAGTAACTTTGAAATATAATTTTTATGACTTTGCATTGTTATTGCCTCATTGTGGATTTAGCTCAGGGAGTGTATGTGTAAGCAGAGAGAGAGAGTGTGTGTTCATACCTTGGTAGGTGTAGTAAACTTCCCATGAGGCAGCGGCAAAGAGTGTGTGTGAGAGCATCCCAGGCACCTGAAGGCCAGCCTGGTGCACAGAGGTCTGATATTGCTCAGCCTGACCACTGTACCCTTCACACACACCATCCGACCAAATACCCTGGCACGCAGAGTCCGCAACGCCGTCAGCGGTTCGTAGTTATACAACCTTCACATAGAGAGGGAGGAAGAGGCAGGGAGAGAGATAGAAGTAACCTTCACTCATGGAATACTTAACATTGTCAGATTCACTTTTCTGGTAAAAGGGTTGAGTCCAAGCTTGTTCTCACAAGCAGTAAATTCTCCCTCAGTCGAACTGGCAAAGTGCAAAATGGAGCCAGCTTGCTGTTGTCATTGCTTTTGGGTGATGATGATTTTTTAAATCCAAACAATTTTGCGGAGGCATTTCAGTTCGGTTACTATCTGGGATTTGCCTGTTTGCAGCCCTGGTGCTGAGGGGGAACGTTTTACATCTTTAACCATCGCTGATGTGAATTATACAAATTGCTTTGTGTGTGTGTGTTATACCTGGCGTGGATGAGAGGTATGCTGATGATTGGTGTGGCTACAGGAAGCTCCTGCCCTTGCAAATCAGCAGCCTGTTTCTCTAGGTCTGTAGTCAACACCTGAACACACACACACACACACCACAATGTCAGTCTGCTACTCTGACACTTCTAAGCTTTGTCTTTTTTAATGATTTCACAGATTTCGTTTTCCAGCTTGGGATAAAATCATAAAACCATAAGAACGACATTAATATTTATTTTCACTTTAAATTTAATCAAAGGCTCAACTGTGAAGGCGCTACTGTGTGTGTGTGTGTGTGTGTGTGTGTGTGTGTGTGTGTGTGTGTGTGTATGCATGTGTGGACCTGGTGAATGGCCAGTCCCAAACAGTTGAGGATCATCTCTGGCTGTTCCCTCAGCTGAGTGGTTAGTTCAGGAAGCGCTTCACACACCACCCTGTCCCCAATCAGGTCCATATAATCCACCAGCACGCTGCCCTGACGTTCAATCTCATCCTACACACACACACACACACACACAAAAGGTGTCATTAGGTCATTCACACACACACACACACACACACACACGGTGTCATTAGGTCATTTAGCTGACACTTATCTAGAGTAACTTAGTGCAACACTTTAATTCATGACTAAACATTCATGAATTCATATTCACATTCAGACAAAATGTCAACTTTTCATGAACTAAGAAACACTGCCTTGTTTTCAGCTTGACCACCATGATACTTTGAACTCATTCAATTGGTTTTGAAAGGGTTTCAAAGACACCAAGGGATGCAGAATTCCTTCAAACCATCGATGAACATGGACATGAACCAGTATGCATGTAAACCATATGCAAGGAGACAGTCAGGTTGTCAAGTTGATAAAGTAGTATGTTGCGACACGTACTGAGTCAGACAGACAGGTAGGTAGTCAGACAGATAGCTAGGTAGTCAGACAGACAGGTAGGTAGTCAGACAGATAGCTAGGTAGTCAGACAGACAGGTAGGTAACCAGACAGATAGCTAGGTAGTCAGACAGACAGGTAAGTAACCAGACAGACAGGTAGAGAGGTAAACAAACAGACAGACTGACCTTGTCATAAAGGTGAATCTTGGAGGTGAAATATTTTTCAAACACTTTGACCTTCTCCACACATGGTGAGCTCTCTATGAAGCCTGCAAGTGTTCACACACGCACGCACACACACATGCACACACACACACACACACACACACAGACCCTGTCATCATTACGATCTTATATGAGCAGTATTTACAGTATGTATCATTAATCATTGTCATCATTCATACAACCAAAGCTGCGCGCATACGCACACACACACACACACACACACACACACACACACACACACACACACACACACACACACACACACACACACCTACCTTCAGTGAAGTAGAGGGCCCACCCTTTGTAGGGACACAATATGTCTAGAGTGGACTGACTGAGACCTAGAGAGAGAAGGGGGACAGAATATTGTAAATGCAATATAAATTGTGACACACAGATGCAGATTATGCTTATTGGTGACCCATTTATATTCTCATGGTCCATCTTCAGGTGAGTTTGGTAAATAAAATCATGTGAAAACCTAAATAGATTTTGGGTTGGATTTTGACTTATTTTCTTAACTGATTTGGAAGTGGATATGATTCTCTATGTTCTGAATAATCTCCATGATCCCAATACTCAGGGAACCAGTTCAAAACACAGACAAAAATAAATGGAAAATGTTCTCAACTGACTTGTTGAAGATGTGAGGTTCTACAGTGAATATAAAGACCCACTCACCCCTCTGAGTGTTGAAAGTATGGACTCCTACTCCTCCTCCACCTGCTGCTGCTCCTCCTCCTCCAGCACCTCTCCCAGCACCACTTCCTCCTCCTCTCCATGGTCTACCCCTCCATCCTCCCCCACCTCTCCAACCTCCTCCTCCTCCTCTCCAACCTCCCCCACCTCTCCAACCACCACCACTTTCTCCTCTCCACCCTCCACGCCCACCCCTCCATGAACCTCTACTGGATTCTCCTCCACTCATCCTTTTCCTAAGAGAAAGCGAGAATGAGACAGAGAGGGAGTGAGGGTGAGGCACAAAACAGACAGGTGAACTGTAAGTCTATGTCAAAAGTGCAGCTTGGTGGATTGGATGTATGCTGAAATGAGGAGTGGACCCTAACAAGGAAAAGGAAAAAAGGTCAAATACACAAAGTTCTCTCCTACAGATATGTACGCCAAACTCAATTGAAAAACCTGTCAATTTCACATAACCATGCTTACCAGCAACTACAAATACCTCCTAGCACATAAATTAAGACATTTTACAGATAACTAGAACCCACTTGCAAATTCGGCACACATGTGATCCACCAAACCACTTTTTTTTTTAACTCGTTCACACTGTTCGCTACCGCCCACCACGGTCTGTTTTGGTGAGAGAAGACAGTGGGAACAACAACCAAACCAATTGTAAAATGTAATATTTATTCAAACAAAAGGGTGCGTGGTGTGTCAGATGCATGCCGAATTTTTCAGTAGATCCTAGCGACTCTTAAAAGGTCTTAAGTCAGTTTAATTCAAGTGAGTTAAAGCGAACGTAACGAGGCTAACGTTATTTCATCCTCGCGAGCCGTCCCTGGACGTGTTATCGTTGACGCTTTATTAAATGTTTCGTTAAAACCCTATGAAAGCACCGGAAGCGTGTTAATTGTGTTTTCGTGTAGTACAAACCGTAAACAGAATGACCAGACGACAGCAGAAAGAAGTAAGTCAGACAAACTTGCCTCCACTGGCGGTAACTTCTTCTTCTACTTCTTTAACTTTAGGGCAAACTCGACGCTTAGGCGTTTTGCTGCCCCCGAGAGGAAGCCAAAGTTACTACTCCTGTAAAATAAGATTAAAGTCACAATGACATCATTTTTTAAAGTTAATTCTCCATATCACCATATCATAACGTTTTTTTTAATACACAGTTATTACTTTTACTTGCTGGAAAAAATACTTTGTAACCTACTAGTAGGCAAAATTCCAACTAATAACACCATCACAGATTTTTGAACAATCTCCCCTCTCACCATACAAAACCCACAACTTTAACAATTTCACAATTTTCAAGTAATTGTAGTAAGACTGATTCTTTTAACAAACTCGATTTGGGCTGTCCAACAGTAGTGAATCAATTCAGGACTGGTTCATTTGATTCAAGAGCAATCGTGTATAGTAACATTAATGACAGCTGTAACCTGTCAAAGGAATATTCAAAATGCATCAGCTGTTACTTTGCCCAGGATCACACAACGAAATCACCCTCATGAGTCAGGAAAGAGGTGATGTATTGGAGCGTACCAATACCTTTGTCACCATCTTCTGGAAGGTTGTTGTCATTGCAATCTCTGTTGCTTTTTTTTTCCCCTTTTTTCTTTGCAGGCTAAACATATTCTCAAACTCAAAACTCAAACAAATGTCTCCCTCCCTCGTTTCCTACTTTCCCACTCTTTTCTCTCCTTCATATCATTCTCTCTCTTTTCTCTGAGCCAGTAGGATACCGAGTAGCAGTGGACTGCTGAGTCACTGGTAATCGCCTCAGTGAAGTAGCAACCAGAAACAGTTTGCAAAACCTACTTGCAGATAATCCTCAAGCAAACAGCCGACAAAATACCTAAAATACCATAAAATTAACTTCCTTGATGACCCTGCTAGTTTTGACGTTTCGATGCATTTTGTTAGACCAATGAAAACATGTCATGGGCGGGGCTTAACTGGTCTAGCCCAATCCAGAATGACATGCTCTGCCCAATGCCTCTGTATCAAGGAGCACTTGGATTTGTCCCTCACAAGTATAGAAATACAAGAACTCACACACACACGCACACACACGCACACACGCACGCACACACGCACACACACACACACACACACCTGACAAAAGCAAGATCAGATAATGACTGTCTAAGTGTCTGTTTTTCAGTTGTTGGCAATACAACAGTGACATTTCTGCCTAGTTAGACAATGTACACACACCTGTGCGCACACACACACAGACACACAGACACACACACATAAACCCCTGCAAGCACACACCTCACAGTCATAATTTAAACCATGATTCAGGATGTGAGTGTGTGTGTGTGTGTGTGTGTGTGTGTGTGTGGTCAGAAATGAAGAGACTGGAGCTGTCCTGTTCGCTCTTTTGCTCTCTCTCTCTCTCTCTCTCTCCCACACACACACACACACACACACACACACACACACACACACACACACACACACACACACACACACACACACACACACACACACACACACTATCTTTAGGTAGTGGATAGTAAGACAGAAAGATAGAATGAACAGGGAGGAAAATCAATATCTGAACTACTGTGGCCTGGAGTAGTTAATGGTAATAACTGAGAGGACTGAGACAGATGGTTGCACACACACACACACAGAAAGAAAGAAAGAAAGAAAGAAAGAAAGAAAGAAAGAAGCAGTTTGCTTTATATAGGTAGTGAGACAGGTAGCTGCAGTGTGGTTGGTAAGGCCAAAGACATCTCTTGACAGAGATAATATCTGTCCTAGAGTTCTCCCCTATCATTATCTTCATCATACAGAGAAAAAAAAAGTGTGTGTGTGTGTGTGTGTGTGTGTCCTGTCCAGCCTCTTTAGACTGTTGTCCTGTTGATTTTATCTTTGTAATGATAACTGCTGTTTCATGGAGAGAGCCAGAGATGGTCACCAGAAAACTAAAAGACTATAGGATTGAAGAACAGACAATCACCAGTGAGAGATGGAGGTAGGAGGGAGGGAGAGAGAGATGGAGGTAGAAGGGAGGGAGAGAGAGATGGAGGTAGGAGGGAGGGAGAGAGAGATAGAGGTAGAAAGGAGAGAGAGATGGAGGTACAAGGGAGGTAGAGAGAGATAGAAGTAGGAGGGAGGTAGAGAGAGATAGAGGTAGAAAGGAGAGAGAGATGGAGGTACAAGGGAGGTAGAGAGAGATAGAAGTAGGAGGGAGGTAGAGAGAGATAGAGGTAGAAAGGAGAGAGAGCGAGATGAGGTAGAAGGGAGGGAGAGAGGTGGAGGTGCGAGGGAGGTAGGAGGGAGGCAGAGAGATGGAGGGAGAGAGGGAGGGAGAGAGATAGAGGTAGGAGGGAGTGAGAGAGATGGAGGGAGAGAGGGAGTGAGAGAGATAGAGGTAGAAGGGAGTGAGAGAGGTGGAGAGGGGGAGAGAGATGGAGGGAGGGAGTGGGGGAGAGAGAGATGCTGTAAATATACCTTTCATCTTTTAATCTCTACTTGATCAATCAACATTAAAGGCTCCATCAGATCGAAGTGATCCAAGGTGCTTTCGCAAACAATAAGATCATTTTTCAGCAGGCCTTGTTTTCCACCTGCGGGTCGAGACCCAGAAGAGTCTGTGAGTCATGGCCGGTGGGTTGCGACATGACAAGAGTATCGATATGTTTTTAAATGAGTCTGGGTCTCAGGGGGCGAGTGGCGAGCCGGGGGGTGGGGGGGGGCAACTTTAACTCCGGGTCTCAACATCAAGCTGGATTGTTTTCTCAGCGGTGGTGCTCATATTCGGCTCGGCTGGGAAGTTTTCCGACGCTTTCCGGTAACGTACAGCGACGCTTTCTCTCAACGATCCAATCATTTTCTCACCTGGAGTTTGAGCCATTTCACAGCCAATTCTTGAGTGGAAAAAAAAACCCTGCACGAGGAAAGAAATGCACGAGCGCTTACCCACTGAGCAACCGCAGCTCTTTTCCAGTCCAACTCCCCCGTCGACATTGAGAGGGTAATAGTTTATATCAGATATAAGATTTAGTCGTCTGCTAAGCTTCTCACTGCGCCTTCCAGTAGCAATCAGGCTGGATATGACGACACCTCAATCACGGTTGAGGCTTCTTTGTTGCAGAAATGTTTGGGAAAATCGGCCCCTCAGAGTTTGGCGCTAAACAAGGCAAGGCGAGTGCTTTTCTCCGGGTCACTCTCCTCGACTTTGGACTGATGCATCCGCGTAGCGTCACACTACAAACTCCTCCATTAAGCTCAACTTGGCATCGCGTACCTGCAGAGTCACCTAAAACCGACAGCTTGGTCTGCAGGTGCCGGAGCTGAGTAGTGTAACAACCTGCCAATGGGAACAAGATGGTGTTGGTCGAGAGACGTAGGCAGGCGGCCATCCTCAACAAAAGGCCAGATGCAAGGAGAAAGTGAGCTGTCAAACCCTTTTTTTTCCCTCTCAACTGTTTCCCCCCCTCCACCATCTTTCTCTGCGGCGAGCACAAGATGTGGCAACCCGCTGTAGCAGCTGAAGATTACAAATAAAACACAGTCAAACAAGGTTCAGCGGCAAATGAAAACAATCTTGGTTAATAGCGGTGTGTGGGGAGCGAAGGATCAAAGCCAACTTTAAGTCCTGCCCTGACAGGAGTAGTCTTTGTTGAGACGTCAACGTGGCGCCTGGGGGAAACAGAGGGGAGGGGGGAGAGAGAGAGGAGGGAGGAGGGGAGGGGGGGAGAGAGAGAGAACGAGTCTGTCAGGCCATTTATTCACGATCACAAAGCCAATTCTGCAGTCCGTTCATTCGTCTGGTCCCTCGGTCCCATCTCTCCAGCTGCTCTCATCTCCGTCCTCTGTGGGTCTTTCTCAGTATGTCTTCCTGTCTCTGGCTGTCTCCTCCATGGACACATTTGATGCAACATCTAATGGCTGAAGTACAATTTCAAAACAAAAGCGTGCCCATATCAAACTGGAAAGAGGCATTCTTGGTGTTCTTGGGTGAAGAGATTTAGCCATCATCGGTAGTGAGTTTTGTATTCCTCTCTTAAATGTTGATTTGTCAATTCCTGTGCACCGAGACGATTTCCCACCAGCGACCATGCCCACACACCAACACAATAATAATAATAACAATTTGGACAAATAGGCCAAATTATCTCAGTTAGCGGGATGTGGCGCCTGTTGCAGCTCCACTTTGTGATTCAGGCTGATGAGACGGATGTGATTTTACAAAGAAATCTTTGCCTGAAGGAGTTTTAAAGGGGAGGCAGGAGCACGTCAGGGAACGGCCTCACCCTGCTCTGCTCTGGCTGGGAGCAGGCGCTCTCCGTGGTGCTGAACCGGCTGAGTGGAGCAGCAGCCCAGCGGTGATGTTAACACACACACACACACACACACACACACACAAATACGCCCACACACATACACACACTTTGTGGAAGATTGGTTCTGGCAATTTTCTGTCAAGACCGAGTGTCTATTGTGTCTGTTTTCTCTCTCCGTCTTTGTTTCTCTCCTGGGTGAAAGCAGTTGGTGGCATTTTGCGGCTCCTTTCTTCTCCCCTATCTTTCTTCTTCTCAACTTCTTTTTACAGCGTCTACATTCATGTGAGACCCACGTTTAGCTGTCACGTACTGTCACATCTTGTATAAACAGCCCAATCAATTTGAGAGTAAAGAGTAATGTCTGTGGTGAAACGACTTTCAGTATTGTCAGTGATTTCTGTGGAGTGAATATGATGCCAATGCAATTTACAAATGTTTTTTTTCCGAGTCACAAATGTGAAAAAAAAGAGATGCGTGCACAGCAAAAAAAAAAAAGTGCACAGCAAAAAAGATTCACATGTACAATGAGGAATGCTGCTCGTTAACCCCGGATCGCTGACTTGCAGGCACCTTTGTCCCGCTAAATGCAGACACCAATCTTTCTGGCGCAGGTGTGCGTGGGTGTACTCTTCATACTTACTAGGATAATGCTACTCGTCTATGGTTACTAAACATACTGCGTGCTAAAGTGTTAGCATGTGCACCAGACAGAGCTACCTACCGGAGACCACAGAGATGATACCGGTACCAATCCTCCTGTCAGATGTTGAGTAAGGTGACCAATGAGCCAAACTCCCAGGTGTAAAAAAAAAAAAGGTGTAGGCCTTTAAGTGCCCACATGCAACATTATCTAACATAAGACAATAGGGCTTTTAATAATACAGAGTTGGTGTTGTTTTTTTTCTGCCAATCCTCTCATCACATAAAGGGCAAAAAGTCAGTGTAGTCCTTTAAGCCTTTTGAGACTCAGAGCTCTTGTCTAAACTTCACAGTGATGGGAATGTCAAGGACCTCGGAGTAGTTTTCCCTCCGGCCCTCTGCAATTTGAACACAAAATTACTTTGATTGCGCGCTCTCCTTTTCTCTCTCGATGTGTGTGTTTTAAAAGAGAGACATAATCATCTCTCCTTTTCACTCCTCTGACTGAAAGAGAGCAATTAATGACCTTTGTGACTCGTCTGCTCTCTCCGTCTTTCTCTCTCTCTCTCTCTCTCTCTCTCTCTCTCTCTCTCTCTGCTGTCAGCCACACAAAAGGCCAGATGAAAGGAAATATTCAGCTGTTATTTCTTTTTCGTTTTTTTCCTTTCTTTCTTTGTATCACAGACACAGACATACGCATTGTACAAGCGCACACATACACATACACATACACATACCCATAAACATACACACACACACACACACACACACACACACACACACACACACACACACACACACACACACACACACACACACACACATACACTTTGAAGAGAACTGGCACTCTTTTTTTCCCCAGCCCCCAGTTATGATTCTACAAAAGTTCCTTATTGACGTATGTTATAGAGAGTGTGTGTGTGTGTGTGTGTGTGTGTGTGTGTGTGTGTCTTCATCTCAACAAAATGTCTGGTTTTACTGCACACTACTGGGCTGTTATGAAACACACACACACACACACACACACACACACACACACACACACACACACACTACAGTCATTTAGCAGACACTTTTATCCTTACAATAATGTCACAATGTCACCTATGCACATGTACATACAGTCACACACATACATGCTAGACTATGAGGATGTATTTGTGTGGGTGGTTGGTTGGGTGCGTGTGTGTGTGTGTGTGTGTGTGTGTGTGTGTTCTTAGCAAAATACTTTCATTGAAATCATTAGTTTCACGCGGTGAGGATAGATTGGTTTTAACTGAATCTGCAGAACAATGAGCCCCAGTTAAATTCACTCCATTAGAGTTTTACATTTCCCAAGAGGCCATAATTATCTCACAACAAGTGCCACTTTACAGGATTACTCAGATTACAGTCGGTGAATTGGAATGAACTGTTCATTTAACTTTTCATTATATGGACTTTGGAGGGTAATGTAAACAAATTACTCAAAGTAATCACAGCATGTTAATGGGTTTTAGAAATACAGTGGACTTCTTTACTGATTACTCTTTTAATTGAATACAGTGTCTGAAAAAAAGCTACACGAGGCGAGATTGGCTCACCCCGAGGCATGTCCTCTCAGTTCACAATGGTAAATGCCAGGAGGACTTCTATTTTGAAATTTCCACTTAATGAACTGACACATTCTTCAGCTGACAAAAGTATCACACGGTATGAGCTAAGGGTTGAATGAGTATTTAACACTGTATCACTCTATCTTGAATAGTGTGAATAAGAGGTTTAACAAGAATATCTTCTCAACTCAATGTGCTAAATGTCGTTTTACAGAGTTTTTCTTTTAATGTTCTGAGGCTGGATTGTTAAAACACCACATGAACTGTAATCATAAACTAACAGTCAAATAATTTCATTCTTAAAACGATAAATGCTAAGATAGTAGTTGGTAACTGTTGAGCTGCAAAGAGATGAAATGCATTGACTGGATCAGAAAGGAGTGTAGTGTGTGTGTGTGTGTGTGTGTGTAAATTCTGTCTCTAGCCATCTAACAAGGGGCACGTTTGAGATCGAAAACATGACAAGTGACGAGACTAAATGAAAAATAAAACCAAAAATAACAAAGCACAACTACAAAGAGTTTGAGAGCACACTGTCCATCTCAAACTGTGAGGATGCTTCTCTCTGCTTTCTGCTCGCATCCATGAGACGTTTGTCCTCTCCAAGACAACCTGGGAAGAACATTCTCCACGAGGACAAAAGGATTGACTTGGCATTCTTGCATGTGATATTTTGCCCATGTAAAGTGTACAGGCCGGTAGAGGCTGCCTATCTCTTTGGCTTACTTATACCGGCGTCTCAACCATGTAGTAATGATTTATTTACCTTTAACAAAAATGTCACTTTGACGATGAAAGCCGACTGAAAAAAAAAACACACCACCATTTGCAAAGTATTTTTGCCTCTTGAGACCATGTTGTCTCTTCGTCGACAGGTAAACAGTAACCGGTGTTTTGTACCGGGGAGAAATTCTTACCTCTTAGGGCCCGGAAAGCATTTCTTTTCCCAGCGACAGAGAAGCAGCAGTCCCTTTTGTCTTGGGGAATGGCAAGCAACAGCATGGCCACACTCAGTGACTGCCTCTAATACAAACCCTTGTTTCCATTAAAAACACTAGGAGCTAATCGCCTCCATCTGCGCCAGCCAACCAAGCCAGGGAACCCTCAAGGGATCCGCATGTATGTGTGTGTGTGTGTGTGTGTGCACTAGTAGTTGTCTTTTTGTCTCTGGGACTAACAGGACTGCCACGTTCAGGGCTCTCTTCCATTACAGCTAATAGAGCGAGATAGATGCCGGTTAATGAGCCCATGGACCGGCACCCGTCCCCGCCTCTCGTCTGAGGATGCTTTTTTTTGTCTTCATATTTCACTCTAACAGGGGGGCTGACTTTGACGGGCACACTACCCTCAGATATTCCCCCTAAATCTTCAATGAGGAAACATGTGAACTTTGATGTCCTGATCTTGCGTTCCCATTTTGTGTCCCTCCTTGTAAGCGTTTGATTTAGACTCCCGTTCAGACAGGCTAGTTGATACCAAACAACAACAGTCTAGGGGAGTAGTTGCAGGGGGAGGGAGGGTTATGCACGAACACACCCTTACACCTGAGATCTGTCGGGCACAAACACCAGTGGAACTGCCTTGCTCAAGGGCACGTCAATGGTAATTGTTGAGGGAGGTGAGAACATGTTTTGGTCACTTCCTCTGTGCAGATTTCACTTGCACACTTCAATTTAACAAGACAGCAATCCATGACTGAGATAGGAGACTGCCTCCTAGTGGGGCCTAGTAACATTGCTGGTCACTAGTGGACGCCATAATAGATATTAATGCCAGAGGTGAGAGTGTGCAACTGCTTATTGAATACAGGAGGCAGTATTTCATACCAGTTTCATAAAATAAAGGGTTTAATTAGGTTTTTGTATCAGAGGGTTATTTTCCAAGTGCCAAGTGCAAATCGATGGTGAACAGGCACAAGCTGGAAATCTGGTTAAATGGGAGGTTCAGGGCAGCAAGCCATTGACTGGTAAAGTGGAGTGACAATTGTGCTGTAATTTGTCACATCTGTAGTACAGATTTGAGGTAATTGTGTTAACAGTATTATAATGTAAAATATATTTCTTTCATTTGTGAGGCTCAGAAAATCCATTCCAATTCAATTCTGCAGACCTAACATTAGAAATAAGTGCCAGGTAGCTGAATTGTGTGAAAGCAAGACTTATGATTTGTGTGTCTTGAGAGGGTCCTTGGACCGGCAGTGGTGTTCGTGTCTGTCTCTTTGAAGAAAGGCAGGTGTTCAGTGGTATTCAGTGTATTGCCACAGAGACCAAACGCTGCAAATCATTTCAAATGCATTTCTGTGTGGATGTTGCTGCATTGGAAAGCAGTGGAGCTTATTCTAGTCTAGTGTGGAGTCTCATTTTTACTCTTGACAAGAACACTTCCTGGTGTGTCACGGTGTTTGTACTTTAGGGTTGTACACCTAAGATGGCTTAATAATAGCAAAGTAATAATCAGTACTTCATGTGTCACACTGGACAGGATTCAGAAAGTTGACTTCATTTCCATTGTGATTCTGTGGGGCCAACCTTAGAATAAAGATGGAGAGGTGATCCTTCAGAAAATAAGTTTTAGTGTTTTTTTTTAATGCACACCAGGAGAAACTAATTTATTTCAGGATATCGCCTTTGTGAGCATTTGAGAAAACACTGCTGAAGGCCAAGAGATACTTTTTTTAATTTTTTATAATGCATTTCTGAATGCTGCCGTTATTTTTGTGTTTACATTCCTTCTGTCCTTGAGTTCGTCTTCCAGTCTCCTCTAAGAAAGTTTATAGTTGAGTGTACTATTGTTTTGGTTTGAATTTGTATAATCTGTTTTTCTCAGTGCCTCTACTGTCTTGAACCATGAATACACACAGGACTCAAACATAAAGCCATAAATAGTGAGGTGAGAGCCCGGGCAGGGGGGAGCCGTCCTGTAGGGGAAAAAGAAGTATTAACCGGTGCACACTACATGCTGTTGTGTATGCATGATGTGTAAAACTACAAGGAGTTACATACAAAGTGTTCAAACAGATGTAAAACGTGCACACGTAATAAGTGAATAGAGCTAGTGCAACCACACCAGCCCCTATTCTGAGAGGTATTGGAGAGGCTGTTGATGATGTCCACTTTGTGAGCAACAAGTCACTGGAAGTCCTTTAGAGCTGAGCAACCAGGAAAACTGTGTGGACGGTTGACAAGCAGATTTGTGTGCTTCCTTGTTTCCTTATCAATTTGATTTTATTCTCTGAACAATAGCCCTGCCTGGCAAATACAGAATGGATGAGAGCTTGATTACAGCCATTCAAAGCTTCCCAGTTCTCTACACCCTTTATTTGAAAGACTACAGAAATAAAGGTCTCAAAAACGATGCTGGGAGAATGTTTGCATCCATCGTTGGGGTGAATGGTAAGCTTGAAAGTATTTTTTTCCCCTGTTTATTCCCGGTCTCCTAATTAGTGCTCACCTGCTAGCTGTTAACTCATTCATACAACATAACGTGACTACAGGCAATACCAGAGCACCAAAAAATACATGGTTTGCCTGTACCTGAGCCTCTCGCTCCTCCCGCAGTGCGTACGTGCTGTTAGTCTGCTTATTGACGATGGTAGAGCCCATTAACTCTCTATGTGTCGGTTGTTTCTCGCTAACAATAGTAAAAACAGTAACACTTTGCATGGCAGCGTTGTTAGTAGGTTGATTCATCAGCTGTGTTTTACCTGAAGTAACAATGCCATCCATTATCCAAAGCCTCATTCAATATCTGAGTAATTACACTAAATAAATCAGTGCAATCAAGTAAATTCTACTAATTATGGGAAATCAGTTTGAAACTTGCTGCAGGTGCTGAATCAAGCATACTTTAAAAACCGTGCACATTTCATTAACTTGTGGGAACATGTTCTTTTATTTATACAAATTATAAAGTTGTGCACACAAAACAATGAGGGTACAAAATTAACCAAAAGATTCAGAGTCTCCCTGAGGATCCTCCAGTCCTCCAGAGCTGTTGAGAGCATCCTGACAGGAAGCATCACTGCCTGGGTCTGCAGAGAGTATTGGAAGTACACTCCCCACCCTGCAGGACTTGTACACCAGGAGGTGCAGAACCAGAGCCTGCAGGATCATGAAGGATCCTCACCACCCCAACAACAGACTGTTTCAGCTGCTGCGGTCAGGCAAGCGCCTCCGTAGTCACGCTGCCAAAACAGAGAGACTGAGACGGAGTTTCTTTCCTCAGGCCAACAGGACTGTGACCTCTGACCTCACCAGGGCTCCCACCAAGTTTCACACACTGCCCCTCTTACACACACACACACACACATACACACATACACCCACACACACATACATATAGTGACTACACATATTTATATCATATTTATATTTTATCTTTCACATATTTTTCGCTTTTTTTTCTTAACATATTGTAAATAGGGCTGCTTCTTTTTACTTTTTACTGTAAATATTGTTGCTTCTTTATATCATATATACTGTTGTTGTTTTTTGCACAATCCCGTAAGCATTGCCACTTTCATGTCACTGTACATCCTGTTTGTGTATGTGACAAATAAAGTTCTTGAATCTTGAATCTTGAATGTCAATGTAGTAAATCACGGCATCAAAATATATATCTTTTATTCTCCTGCGGCCACTCCCACGCTGAATTTTGAAAACATTACACGTTAAAACTTAGATTATTCTTCCATATTCATCTTGGGATGGAGGTGAACCAGTGCAGCTTGTTTATTTTTAGACTACGTGGTGATTCACGAAGGCTGACTTACTCTCTTCTTCGTCTGGATGAGGGTGTCAGATAAACGTTTACAGTAAACGCTAACGCAGCGTGGTCCTGAGTGGCTGTGAAACACAAGACGTGCACACAGAGGCGGCGTGGCTACGGGAATTATCTCAAATAAGTTGCGTGGTTCCATTCTGTTTGTTTGTGGTTATAGCTTTGAACTCTGCCGGGTTCCTGCGGGCACGTTCAGATACCAGTAGTAATGTATTGTTTATGGCACGGGGCCTCAGGCAGACAGAATGATGGATTGAGCTGTTTTGTTTTCTTCTCACAATCCGTCTTCAAAGAAACAAATCGATCTGGAACAGAGGAGTAGGGGCGATGGGGGGGAAGAAAAAAAAAGAAAATCACAAAAAACGTTCTTCATAGTGTTTTGATGCAGTGATGTTTTATTTTGTCAGGAACATTTCAGGGTGTTGTGAAGTCAAAGTGTGCCCTGTGGAGTAGGGAGCAGAGAAGAGCAGAGGCATATATATATGTATGTGTGTGTGTGTGTGAGTTTACGTCTGAAAATAATACACAGGTAGGTGTGTGTGTGTGTGTGTGTGTGTGTGTGTGTGTGTTTGTGTGTGTGTATATCATGGTGTGTAAGCAGTGAGTAGGGAGCTAGCAGTGTTAAGAATGGTGCTGCCTTCCAGGCCCCCCATATGAAGCTTGCACCACCAGCCAGGCAAAAGTCTATTGGGAAAAAGGACTCCTATATATCATCCACTGGACTGTAAAGAATTGGAAACAGGCAGACAAGACATTTCACAACTTAGACCCCAATACTCCACATTAACATTGATTTATATTTTGTCTTCTGGCTGCACTTTCATGTGCAACCAGTCTTTTTCATTTCTTTTGATCAGTTAAAGTTCTCTTCTATTCTACCATAATGGGACTGGATTCAGACTATCTATCTATCTATCTATCTATCTATCTATCTATCTATCTATCTATCTATCTATCTATCTATCTATCTATCTATCTATCTATCTATCTATCTATCTATCTATCTTAGTTAAGAGTTCCTAGTCAAGAGCTAGCTACATTCTTTGCCAAACTAGTAAGTGAACTTTTTGATATGCTACATGCATCAGCGCGATAGCTAGTCAGCAAGGTTAGCTTTTGCTAAAAACAAACTATTTACATTCCCGTGCATGTATCTACCCTGGTTCTTCTTCTTTTTATTCCAAACACACCGCTGTTGCTGCTGCTGCTGCTGAAAACATGAAACGCATCACTTCCTGTGTGCCAGAGGATTTCTCCTGGGAAAGACCTACCAGACACCGGGTGTTTAGAACAGGAAATGTAAAAGCTTCCATGAACTGTTTTGATGTCGATGGGCGAGAGAGAGCAGCAAAACAGACATTTATTTACTTGGAAATGTCGCAGACTATTACTTTCAATAACATTATGTGTGGATTTATATACAGAGAGTTTTTGAGAGAATTGATGCCCATGCTCACAATTCCCCCTGGAAATGGGATCTAGCAATTACCAACTCAAGGTACTCAAAAGAAGAATGGATACAGTGGATACAAGTGGATTTCCTGGGGTATCGTGGTAATCTTTGACCATGCATGGCTGCCATACAAATTTGTGCCGTCATGGAACTGAGCATTGTTTCATGTGTGGACCGAGCATGAAACCCAAAGAGCTGAAATAATTGAACTTAACTTCCTTTCTAATTAATCTTTGCTAGGGTAACACGTCGGTTTTCTAAGATAAAGCAAGATTAAACTTTAATGATCCCCTAATGATCTTTAATGATGCGGAAGCTCGGCTGTTGCAGCAGCAAATAGCAAAAGAATCCAGGAAATAAAAACAGAAAAATGAGATATAAACAAGAATAGAGCAAATGGGACACAACACCAGAACATGTTGGAATATATGAATGAATAGTATGGTGGAAAAGTATGGATTATAGTATTATTAAAGTGCGCAATAGATCATCAGCAGAATTTACTGAGACAAAGAAAGAAATGCAGAATATGTAAGATATGAAAACATGCCAAAATGTGAAATATATGCAGTATGAAATAAGTGGACATGGAAAAACATTATTGACCATATAATAATGAGAAATGTATGGAAATATGTGAATTTACAGCAAAACTAATACTCATGTTCATGACATTAACACGCCGTTTAAATGTCCCCAGCCCAATAACCACTCAAATGTGTTGATGTCCATGCAAAGTCTATGTTGAGTGTTGAGAAGCACAGACATTCATCGGGTTTAGAAAGAGTGTTTGGTTCAGTTGTAGCAGTATTCAGAGCTGCTGTACCCGTTATGGCCTCTTGAGGGCAGAATAACTCCACAGTAAAAATAAAACAACATCCATATCTTTTTTTTTTTAACTCTCACTTTCATTCCCTTCTTTCTATTCCCTCCCTTCATCCTGCACCTATTGTTCTTTCTTTCTTTCTTTCTTTCTTTCTTCCTTCACTCCCTCTCTCTCTGTGGTGTGCCAGCTAACAGTGTGACAGGCTTCAGTGCTTCACCAATTCCATCAAAAAGCTATTTAACAAACCACAGACCTGGGCAGCCGTGCCTGCAATGCTCTCACTATACCTTTATTTTTCAATCTCTCTCTCTCTCACTCACACACACACAGCCTACTGTCTTTCAGTCGCTCTCTTTCTCCACCTCCACCATCTCCCTCCTCGCTTTCTCGGCATCCCCATTCTCATCCATCTCAGTTTTTTATCTCGCTCTCTGTATTTTTCGATCTCTGTTTCGACCTCCCCCATCTCAATGTCTGCCCGCCCCCCACCTCCCTCTTTACCTTTTTTCCACCATCTCTCTCTCTCTTCCCCCGCATCGTCTCTTCTCTTCTTCTTCTTCACCTCTCTTTCGCCTCTCGCCTTTCTCTGTCTCTCTCTGTCAATTCTGTTTAGTTTTTTCAAATAAAAAATGCTTTATTGACAGGGAAAGAAACCTACTGTATGCTGCCTAAACAATATAATGCTATAATGCTGAATATTTAATAAAGAAACAATTATCAACATTATCAGCAATAATAAGACAGATGATACAATAAATAGTTACCACAAATCGTGTAAATGTGTGAGCCTTGTCTGCCACAGTATTAGATTCATGTGTGTTAGATGTTCTTATTATAACATTTAGAAAGAAAGTCAGAGAGGGAACAAGAACCTGCCTGTTCCTGCTGGTAATCCAAAATCCTTGTTTTTAACATCCAATCTTGTTACAGCAAGATACAAGATGATCTGAGACACCACGATCATCAGCTCACCACACACACACACACACACACACACACACACACACACACACACACACACACACACACACACACACACAGGTACTCTTTCTCTCTCGACTGTCTTGACATCCTGGTTGAGTTCAGTAAGTTTCTGTCTCTCTCTCTCTACTCTCCCTCCTTTCCTGAAACCCCTCTCCCTCTTTTCTTTCTCTCTTTCTACCTCCCTCCTCCCCTCTCTGTCTCCCAACCTCTATCTCTCTCTCTTTTCTTCTCTAACTCCCACTCTCTCTCTCTCGCTCTCCCTCTCTCCTTCCCTCTCTCCTTCCCTTCTCCTTCTCCCACTCCTTCCCTCCCTCCCTCCCTCCCTCCCTCCCGGCTCAAACTAAGCAGCACCAGCAGTAATATACCTTGAATTGCAATTAATCCCACCCCGCTTGATTTGCCAATAGTCATCCTGCTGAGAGAAGAGGAGGAAAGGGGACAAGAGGGGAGAAGGGAGGAGAGTAGGGCAGAGGAGAGGAGAAGAGAGTGGGAGAGGGTGAGGGAAAGAGGAGAGGATACAGTATCCTCCGTTATAATATTGTGATTTGATGCTCTTATGCTTCTTTATTGTTTATTTATTTGTTAAACATTTTCTTTCAACTCCTCTGGTAGCTACAATTCCCTTGTCCTGAATTTGAATTGTAAGGGAGGAGAGAGAAAAGGAGGAGAGGGAGAGAAGGAAGAGCTTTTTTACTCCCCTCCCTCACTACCACTCCTCTCCTACCTGGAAGTAACTTGGAGGAAACACGGGGGAGGGATTGAGGCAAAGCGGAGGCCATGTGGGACAGTTTATTTGCTACTCCATCATCAAAAACGTCTGTTATTGCTGAAGCGGCCCCATCATAACTGACTTAGCCTCACAGCCCGTCAAGGCTTTTATGCACAGCCAGCGCAAAATGTGAACGTCATTTTCATATTTCACCTGCCATCCTGTACGTTGACTTCAATCACGAGCGGCTATAGGATTACAATTATAAACATTTATGAATAGCGTGAGAAATGTGCTGGAGCTTCGGTTTGGTAGACTCCAAGAGGTGTCCGGCGAGAGGGTGAAGATCTGACCCTCCTGGATATCTGATGGAGCCGTGATGCTGGTGGCGATCCCCGTGAGGTCACCCCCCCCCCCCATAATTGAAAATACTTCCTTTTCCTTTGGGGAGGATACACCTGTGGATCCTCCACCGAAGGAGACTTGCCCCCTCCTCTATTGGGACAGCAAGCAACATAGCGGCGTGAACATCGACTTCCAGCTCACGGTGGAAAGGAGGAGCTAGTGGAGAAAAGGTGTGGGGGAGGGGGAGGGGGGGGGGGGGGGGGGGGGTTGGTGCTTTGGGGATGCAGGAGAGGGGAGGAAGGAGGATGGGGGGGGAGATTACGAGGGACTTGAGGGGAATTGTGTACATTTCTCGCCCCTTATGTGTATGTCTGTGTGTCATTCAGATAATACAGAGGAAGTAAGTGAGAAAGAGAAAGAAGATGGAGATAGAAAGGCAGTTCTCCTGTCTTGGACCCCACCTAGCAAGGTGACGTGGGTAATTCCTTAAAACCCACCTGGCCGGTTCGAGCCCCGTATGAAGGGACAGGCTCGTACAGAATCACCGGCCTCCTGATGTTGGTGCAGTTTGGCGTGCGACTGAAGAGCAGATCTAAAAAAAACAAGACCAGTTTCGGAGAAGAGAAGAAGAAGAAGAAGAAGAAGAAGAAGCAGCAGTGTATAATCTCCTTGGCGGGCGTCTCCTGTGAGCTTGGCCACCATTTTCCACTAAGCTAGTCGTTTCCTGTGCACAAAGGCATAAACGGAGGAACGAAACTCTCTCTGAATCTGCAACTTTAGACAGGTGGCGCGTTACTAGCTGGCATTTGAAGTGTGCTGCAGGGCATGTTTTACCCGGGTGCTGCATTTCCGCGCTCCAGGCATCGTTTCCTGGGATGGGCGATACGGTTTCTTGGAAGCCGGGTTTGCTTTTTTTTTTTTTTACTCCGCTCTCTCCTGCTCTGTTCGGTTGTGTTTTCCGGAAATTACACATTCCTATTGCTGTCCTATTGTGGTATCTACAATCATCAGATATTTGGAAAAGCATTTAGTGCTGCACTGAGCAGAGGTAGGCTGAGCTGCAGCGTTATCACTGCTGTGTTATTGTTCCTTACGCAGCAGAAACATTTCTAACTCGTCTACACTCCACTGTTCTGTGCTCTTCCAATCAAAAGCGAGGTTGCGGAGGCTTTGCTGTTACGGAAGCTGTTATGTCCTTGTTGTGGTCCTCAACCACCGTGCCATCGAGGCCCCAACAGTGTGCCGGTTGTCGTTCCAACCAGTCAACCTTCAGGAGGAACTAGCCCAGTGAACTCACTTGGTGTGATGATTGGTTGAAATGAAAAACCTGCAGGGACACGGTTGAGAACTACTGCATACGATACGTGAAGCTACTTTAGGCCTCCAAGTGCATTCCTGCAATTCTGCCATCCCTGCAACGGTTGCAGTCGTGGGAGACGTGGGAAGGCCTCAGTACGAAGAGCCCTGCAGCAAGGGCACATTTCTCTACGTGTTCAATATGAAGTCCTTCTGTGCGGTGTCACTATTCCTCTTGTGTTCAAGTCAAACACAGCGTATCGTATTGGAGTCACGATTCCCAAGGTTTCCTAAGTTCCACAGTGAGGAAACAACAAGAGAGCTACAAAACATTACCCCGCATGTTTAATAGGAGTAGTCCCTGTACAAAAGTAAGGTAAAAAACAACAACAACACAGAAATATAGATATAAAATTATATAAATCAATAAGTAGCAATGATAATAATAAAAAACAAACATATATTAAAGAAAGGGGAGGGTTAGTCAGGGGGAAAGGTGATAAGAAGTCGAAATATGTTATAAAAGATTTAAATTTGTCATAATATTTGGTAGAGCTGCGCCTTTCACAGAATATCTTGTTTACTAGCTTTAAAAACAACATGATGTCCTTAAACCATTGAGAAATAGATGGATAGTTTCTATTCTATTCTATTCTATTCTACAGTTGAATGTGACATTGTATGATACAATAAAATATGACACAATGTGATGTTTCATTCAATTACTTGATTGTAAATAAAGCTTCCAAGCTCATAGTGCACATTGTTGTTGAGTCTTGGTTGAGGAACTGTCACCACACACACAAAATAACTCATTAATTTACTCAGCAGCTTCCAGCGTCTATATTATAAGAGAAACTGTTTGTTGCATGTTGACATTTCTTCCTCTCCAAGGCCACACAAGTTTTTGCCTGCGCTAATAGTGCAGCATATTTAGACGCGTATATTCTGTCCCTTTACACAAATACAAAAAGAAAGCAAAATAACCTGAAGGCAAAATAAAACCGCACACTATGTAGGCGAGGTCAGAAGCCACGTGCCTTATTAAGGGGGACTTGGCATACGAACAAAACAAAGCAGAGGCACAGTAAATTGCAATAAAGTTTGGAGTGGTATTGCGTTAAGCACTAGTTCCTGGTTTCCTGCCAAGCATCCTGCTCCCAGAGCCCGACGTGCTGCTTGCTCACTTTGCTTTCTGTTGTCTGCTTTGTTTTATGGTGCTCGACTCTGCTTAATCTGCCGCGCTGCATTGTCTCCTCCACATATGTTCATCAGAGCCCCTCCAATGCTCGTCATTATCATTATCTCTCCTTAGTGTTCGCAGAGAACCATCAAATACAGGGATATTATAGCACAATTATCCCATATATCATGACACAAGTATCCAAATAATAGTTGGATATTTAGGCCCTGTGGCAGAGGCTTGCTTAGACTGAGATGAATTCACTTAACTCCAATCACAAAACAGCACCTCATGACTGGGGGGGGGGGGGGTCATGAGGTGTTGCTCCCTTCCCAACAGGAAACGCAACACTACCAAAACAAAAACAAAGGTGAAGACAGCGTGATGTGATGAATGATTTGTAAGCAAACACACCAGGTAATTGTCTTCTCTTGAATCCCCCAACCTGCTTCGGCTCACTTCCCTGTCTGGGGCGGGAGGAGACGAGCGAGACGTCTGGGATCTCTGTCTGTGCACAAGAAGCCCGACGTAAAAACTGAATCACAGGGCTATCAATAAGCACCGGCTCACCTGATTACGCCTACCTTGAGAGTGACTGTGGACAAGAGGCTGTTGAGACCCCCCCCCCCCCCCCCGCTCCCTCATCATACTCGGGATGCTCAGACAAGGAAAACGAGGTGGCGGTGCCGTTTCTATTTTCCTGTGATGAAATTGGCTGCAAGGCTGTCTCATTTGGAGACTCTGCCTCATTTGCGAACCATATCATTTATTTTAACTTGTCAGCCCCCGCTGCACCTGCAATGACAGTCTGAACACACCCCAAGCCGTGCCCCACCTTCCGATTAGTTTTCAACCACTTTTATCTTCTGTACAGAGAAAACCGTGGCGGTGATTGTTTTAGGTGTTTTTTTTCATTTTGCGTGTGAACGGCAGCCAGCCAATCCGAAGGCCACCAAGCCGTCGTCAATCTCTGGAACTCAACTGACAGCTCGTCTCCGGTCCTCGTCGAAAAGCGCGGGCCGCGACTTGCGATCTCTAATCTCTAATCACATTTCTGGCATTAGCGGCTCTGCTAGTTCATATTATGTCGTGTTTGAGTTTCCTTCACAGTCACGTCAGGCGGTTCCCAGGGAAAATGCATTGTAAGTTCATTGTAATGACAGTAATAAAATGTTACTTTCTTACTGCTGAAGAGGCTGAAAAATTTCACATCCTACTTTAAAAATATAACTATTGCCCCTTCATCATACGATACTTCATCATGCCCTATTCACATGGGACTAGTATCATGTGGTGGCCTTGGTGTCGTTAATGAATTACTCCCCCAACCTCAACATGGGATAATAACCGAGCTGAACAACTGAAATCATCGGTGCCCCAGATACAACTCTATAGGATCAAGCTTTTATAATACGTCACATCCTGATTCAGCAAAGCAAACCTTTAAGGGCTTGAAGGGCAAATAGGACTTCAGTGACTTTAATACTAGACGGCAGGACTACAGATGTTATAGCTCCTCTTACAATTAAAAGGTGAATTTCCAAACAAACAGCTTCACGGAGAAAGGAAATCATTGAACTAAAAAGAAAATGGCACATGAGACCGATTTGCACAGGACTAAAGGAGGTCCAGTGATTTGTAATGATTGTGGAGATCATTGGTGCATTTAATCTCGACTCTGCCAAGCCTGTGACCTGTGATTTCTGTCTTTCTACTGTCATGAAAAATGGAGATTGAAAAATGGTATTGAATGCATTGTTCAAAGTGGCAAATGGTAAAATCTAGACCTTATTCAATCTTCTGTCCGTGGCACCTGTGATTTCAGAACATTTCATTATCCCATGCAAATGCATTTCCAAAAGTGGAAAGGTTGGGAGGTAATTCATTAATTATGAGGTCCCCATGTAATACTACTCCCGTGTGAACTATAAATGAAAAAAAAAAGAAATTTCAGCTACATGTCGACACCTTGGACAGTTTCCTAAGCTATAACGAGGGTATTGAGACTGTAAGTCGAGTTCACAACCAGCTTGGTTCTACAGTTGATCCTAAAATAAATCCCTTGACTACCTTACGGTACTGCACTTCTCCCCTCACCTTAATCGGAAGAATTTGCCACATTGTTTTAGTAATTTGTAATTTGTTTTGTGATTGGTTACGGGATAAACCAATCCCAGAGGACCGAGTGCTTGGCGACGCCTGTTTTAAACCCCTCTTTTAAAGCAAACTGGAAGTACTCTCAGACTTAATAATGAAGTGTGAAACAGACAAAATGGCCAGTCCGTCTCAATATCATGCTAGTCTTAGATGCTTGAACACAGTGCCACATTGCATCAATCCTCCAAGTTTCAAAATCAGATCTCAGATCACCTGAGATTTCATGTGTGATGGACGGACAGACACAGCCCAATCCCCCCACAGCCCAACCCTTCCCAGCCCCACTTGGAATAAACTGTGTGTCTATGCAGTGAACAACAAGTGCCATCAAGTGAAGCAGTAGCTTGCTTGGTTTGCTGCCAGCGTTTGCCCCCCGAGGCCAAAGTGGCGCGTATGTTTTCCATTCTCCACTGAGGAGCTTTTCCCGTACTGAATCAGGACCCGAAGGAGGGTCATGGGAGGAAAAATGGGTCCCTGACTTTCTATACATTAGGAAATGTCAACACTCAAAGAAAATCATTCTGGATTCTTTAATGCACTCAGCTGCCAGTTTGAAGTTGAAGACAATTTTCTGTGAGTGTTTGCACTCCTCCCTCCAAGGCCTCCGAGTTTTACCCCTGTACTGGTAGATTAATGCTTGTAGCTGTGTGCACTTAGATCAAAAATCAAATGGATGAACAAAACCTTGTGCAGGCCGGGTCAGAAGCTACAAGGCTTTGAAGACAGGCAGAGTAAGCAATAAACTGAAGTTTAAAGTGACATCAAGTGAAGCACTAGTTTCTGGTCTGCAGCCAACATTGCGCTCCCACAGTCCAAGGTCCTGCCTGCTTGGTCTATTTTCTGATAAAAGGGTACTTATACTACAGTATGAGTCAGTAACCGACAAGGGGTCATGGACCTATTCATGGGGGTCAACATGAATATTATTTTATAAGCTGCTTTTAATGCACAAGCTTAAAAAATAACCCAATACAAACATCACAAATTGAAAGATAAGCAGCCAGAGGTTGTTTTTCTGTGTGTGTGTGTGTGTGTGTACCTGTGTGCATACATGTACACACTTATAAGAGCACTTGGGCCACACCAGGCTAGTCTGCAGCAGCAGTTAGTAAATGATAGAAAGGAAACAAAGGGAAAGGAGTGACTGGTAGTAGTTTGTAAGTTCATTTAATTTAAAATATTTGTATTGAGTCTGAGTCAGCCTGATTCTCTGATATTGGCATACAGCTTGTTCAAAAGGGAGGGGCCCTGCAGGAGGCGACTCGGCCTAGAGCTGTTTTCTCTCAGATTTGGTGAATGACAAGTAGTTCTGCATCCTGTGAGTATGAGTCAGTCGGTGATATATTGTGGAGCATTTAATGCCTTGTTGTAATCAATACCTGCATTTACAGGGAGCCGGTGAAGGGAGACTAATACTGTAGTAATGTGATCATGCTTTTTCTGGGTGAGGAAATGAGAGGAAATGCCTGGACATATTTCTCAGGTGAAAAATGTTTTGGATTGGGCTGTGATGTAAAATGAGAGTCTGGAATAGTATATCCCCTCTCTCACCGAACTCTCTTCTCTCTCCACGGTCTAATAACTGTTTAAACAAACGGTATCTATTTGCACATAAAATAAATATTTACCTTTATACATATCAATAAACTACAGTTTCTCAACCCGTCAATCTTCTGTTCCTGGTATTAGGTATTACATTGACATGGAATGATCATAACCAGTTTTTCCTATACATGTATACATAGACACAGATAGTGGCGTGTTATTTTGATGCTCGTGTCTCCATGGAAACAGTGCATATAGGCATATCCTGCTTATTGTAAATGGAATATGGCATTTACACGCTGCAACACAAAATATTCGAATTGAACAGTATATTGATGTATTTATACATGCTCTGAATGACCTTGACCTTGACATCTATTCCCCTTTCTTGTCCAAACTCTACTGTTTTCAAACCCATAAAGCAGAAATACCACAAAAACCTGATCTGACTTTCAAATGATGAAGGTCAGATCATGCATGACGGTGTAAAAGAGGAACTTTTCTTCGGCGCATAACAAGGCAGAAAAACAGTACATTGTGATAAGCTGTGGAGAGAAGGCACATCAAAATAACCTATTTGTTTGCTCAACGTACCACCAGCATCTCCTCTACTTTATTGAACTTTAAAGCGTTGAACTACTCTGTGCTGCTATGTTTTAACTGTATTCACTCAGCAATGGTGGCCACCCACAGCAAGAAACCTGCCACCCCTGCTAAAACTAAAATGATTATATATCCAATTTTTCCCCAAAACAAAAACAAGTCCACAGATGTGGAATCAAAAGCAAAACTACTGTCAACTTCCACTAGAAAGGATACCAATACATTACAATAAGCTTTTGAAATTGACATTCAGTGAAACTAGTTTCTGGTTTACAACTCCCTCTCTCCCCTGAGCTACCTACCTTTGGTTTTCCTCTGCTCTCCACTGCATCGTCCTCCAACAGTGGCCCAGGATCCAGAGTGGTGTTACAGGAAAAGAGAAGGTAGGTCCTGAAACTATTCTGGAGAAATTTGTATTTAAAGTCCACAGTTACTATTATTTGTATGAGCTCTTGTTTATTGGATCTTGTTTATTTGATACACTTATTTGTCTTAGCTCTTGCTCATTTGATTTTCTTATCTGTCTCATTTGTTTAAGAAAAGTAGCTAGCTAACTTATTGATCTTTCACCTTAGCACTGGTTCTGCTCTTAGTTGCTTGTTTAGGAAGGAAATGCACTTACAATTTCTGGTGACTAGTAGTTCTCTTGCCTACCTATGTTGAATGCACTTATTGTAAGTCGCTTTGGATAAAAGCGTCTGCTAAATGCCTGTAATGTAATGTAATGTAGTCACATGCCTGAGTTAAAAACAACATACTATACTATTCTGCACCATGTGAAGGTAATATAGAAATCACATGCAGTGTTTTTATAGGCAATGTTTGTGATGTGATGATTTTATGTGATGAGTTAATTCAATTTAAACTGAGAACGCGCCTCTGAACCTATCAGGTTTCATACCAAAGTGACCTTGATGGTGAGGCAGAATCATAAGGTTGTATTGCATGTATTGCTACCACAGTTGTAGTTCAGATGATTTACCTTGCTAATAGTGGGAGCTGGCTGCTAACCTAACAGCAATAAGAAACAATCACTGCTGCAAGGAATCCATCATGTCCATCGTGAATAAATGTCATTGAGACTATGATAAAAAAAAAAATGACGTGCACAATCCTCTTGTATCAACTGACCTTGTGAAACAGGATGGACTTGGCCTGTCAGTCAGCGGTCAACAATAAGTTCTGTTCTTGGTGATTTCTGGCTGCAGTCGGCAAGTGGACTCAGAGTCTGATCACAGTAGTTCAGATGTCCTTAGTTGACACCTTCCTGTCTTTGTAAACAGCCAATGTAGCAGCTTCAGATCCCGTGGGAGGCGCCACTCACTTAGACCTCCACAGGACAGACGTGTCAGAATAGTTTGTCCTAAAATGAAGCTAGGATAGGATGGTTAAGTTAAGATAGGACAGCAGGGTAGATTTAGGAGCTACATCTGGTATGGCAAGATGCGATTTTCCCTTGGACGTTTGATTTAAGTCAAGATGGGCAGTTAGGATTTTATTCTTTAATGTGGCCCCATGCTATTTCTCCAAACTGTCACTGAAACTGAAATTCAAGAGTTACTAGTCAGTGGCTGTGTAGCTCCAGTCTAAGACAGTTTCCCCTGAAAGTCTGGCTGAATGAATTGAAAAAACACTTTCATTCTGCATTATATTAAGCTGCTGAACCAACATCTAAGTGCTAGATAGGCCACAGGCTGTGTGCAATAAGGGAACCTAGCCTTTACTCAGCATTAACATACCAATACAAACCTGTCTATCTGATACAACAACACAACTAGACAGTGTGTGTGAATGCGAGGGAGGGGGGACTATGTTTGCCTTAACTCTATTTGGACGAGGTTAGTGACAATACAACTGGAGGAATGTACACAGAATCCCTTTTGGGTCTGAATTACTTGTAAATCATATTTGTATTTTGTCATACTCTAATACCCTTTTTCCATGTAAGATAGAACATTTTGTGAGCCACGTATAATATAGATTGCTTTCCGTCACACTCGGGGTGGAAAACTCGGAAGAAGTACAGCCCAGCTACTGTCCTACTGTTGTGTACCAAGATGCACCTCATAAAAACATCTGAACTATCATTACATGGGTTTCCCACTGAAAAACATATAAGAAAAGGATAGATCTCAAAAATCTGTAGAGATATAATTTCACATTTTAGAGTAACGTTAATATATTTGTTCCACTATAGCTAGCTACCAGAATCAAACCTAGTTAGCTAGCTTGTAGCTAACTAGCTAGTAAGCTAACGTCAAATAAACTGCTAAATTCAAGCATTCGTTGTAGCTGCTGTTCTCGAGATTGTTATCTAATTTAATAACTGATAGGTCGATCTGAAGTCCTCACTTACATACTGAAGAAACACTAGTTTTATATGCCAATCTTCTGGGTAGAGTTTCCCACCGTGGTCACCGTGGAAATAAGGTCAATTTAATGATCTGTATATATTATTCTTATTGTTTAGGACAGCCCATCAATATTTGTGAATATGGACAATTCTCTGCCAAAGCCAAAAATCAGAATTGAAAAAAATCTTGATCTAGCTAGACCAAAGTAATAACCTACATCAATTCTTAAAGTTACGACATCAAATGGAGGAAAATCTATTTGACCTTAAAGGCCTAATTCATAATAGCGGCAAGGTGCCTGCAGTTGAATCTCTGTTGCAGCAGCACTGGCTTTGTTAACATAGTGATTTATTGCACTGGTGATATAAGGGATACAATATAATTTAACTGTTCCATGATGCCCTACAATACCCCTGACCCATTGCCTATAATAGTGGTGCAGCAACACACACACACACACACACACACACACACACACACACACACTATCTTTCACTCCCTCATACACATCGCTTCTCTTTCATTTTCTCTCCCCCTCTCCTAGTCCTACTGCCTCCCTCACTCCCTCCCTCATTCTCTCTCCCTGGTTCTTTGCCAGCCGTCTGCCTCTGCGCCTGAGGTGCCGGTTGCTATTTGGATGATTTAGTCCGAGAGGGAGAGAGGGATTTCATTAGCTGTTTACCTGAGGGCCTCTGGTACCTGTGGTGCTATAAGACTGCTTTATTAAAAAAAAACACAAAAAAAAAAACACACACACACACATTCAGCAGTGGAGGAACACAGCGGCTGAGCAGGTTAAGGTTCAGACTGTGCATTCTGGCCGTGGGTTCGAGTCCTAGGAGTGGGTGTGTACCTCGGGGCCTCTGGTACATGTGCACGCTCTATGCTATGAGAATGCTTTATTAAAAATTGTATATATACATAACTGTAGGTGAGCACAATGGTGCGGCGGGTTAAGGTGCACAATATGCACTATAGCTGTGGGTTCGAGTCCACAGAGTAGGTGTGTGCCCGGGGGTCCCTGGTATCTGTGGCGCTATAAGGCGGCTTTATTAAAAAAATCGACGCTACACTGCAAGTTGAGTCCAGGTTAAGGTGCATACTGTGTGTCCTAGTTGTGAGTTCGAGTCCACTTCATAAAAAAAAAAAAAAAAAAAAGAGAGGGAGCTGTTTACCTGAGGGCCTGTGCTGCCCGCGGCACCCCAAGGCTGCTTTATTAGTTCTGGTCCAGCTTATTAAAAAAAAAAATTCAGTGTGAGCTGTTGCCCAGCGAGCTCGGGCACACACCGCGTACCGGTTATGCCGTGAGTTTGAGTTCTGCTCATGCTTCTGATGCTCTACGGTTACTTTATCAGGAATCTACACTGGCAAAGTCAACATGTTAGTAAATTAGAAATCGATTTTTGTGAAGAGAATAAATCAAGAATGGTGGTGAAGAGTCATTATTTCATAACATAGTATTTCTTTGAACTTCAACCTGTAAGTTGCAAACTTCAAGCTTATTTATGTATTTTTTGTCAAGCTTAATCAACGTTTTCACGTATGTTCTCTGCCCTTTGACATATTATTCGTACGCCTTAGTCAGATTTCTCCTCTCGGAGTGACCTGTAGCTAGAGGTCACACACATAAATGGAATATGCACCCAATACATACGTACACAGAAACATAGAAACAGACAAAGAGCGAGTCAAGAAAGACAGAAAAACAAAGAGAGGGACAAAGAATAATCTAATTTTATAATAATATAATATTCTAATAATAATAAACCAGCTGACGCACTCTGAAATAGTTTGAAGCCACTTCAGTATGCTGCGTTCTCCACTGTTATCAGCACAGTAATTGGTTACGAACAGGACAGTCAAGGTTAACAGAAACCGTTTGTGATCATTTGCCCCAGAAAGTAATTTTTCTATGTTTTCCCAGCCCTGATTATTATTCATTACCTATTATTTAATTTATAAGGTCTACTTTGTCTCATCTCTACCAAGGTTATCAATACACAGTGGAATATTGTCTATTTTGTTGTTTGCAAATAAAGGTTGTGGTTTTCAAACATATGGCACGGTGGAAGGCTAATGGCAAGCTTGGGACAGGAAGGTTTCCAGTTTGATTTCCGGCTGGGTGGGGGAAGTGAATGAGACTCCCTCGACAACTGCTGCCAAGGAGCCTTAAGCAAGGCACCTAACCCCCAACTGCTCCAGCGGTGCTGCTCAGTGGCCAGCGGTAGAACGTTGTGGTAATAGGTCCCTGGTGTGAACGGGTGTAATTGAATAAACATAAAGCAGAAAAGCAGAGTATTGCTACAAAAAAGAGCACACAACATTAGCAAATGTTCCCTGGGTAAAAGGAAATGAAAGTAAATAAATGCACTAGCAGCAGGCGTAGTTATTGTTCATCGTTTTTCTCATCTTTAGCAAGAGTGACATTAATTGATAAATGGATTAATTCACATTTTTCTAACCCTAAATCTTAAATAAGCTACAATCCTTACAAAAACCCCACATGGATTTGACATGTAAACGTTAACAGAGTCGGGAACAAATCAAATGTGATCCAGGCACATTGTTCCTACACAAGCATCCCTGAAAATGGGGTAAATGGGAGCTGATCATTTTTCTTAATCACCATTTAGAAGGTTTTTTGGACGGGTGTCTACACTTCAACTCTGGCAGCACAGACTCCTGACTGGTACAAACACATATTTCTTATTTAACCATTACCAAAAACACTAACCTCAACCTCAACCAGATTGTTTTAGTTATCTAACCCTAACCTAGCTTTTTGTACTGCTGATAGATATGTACCATTGTTATGAACACTGCCAGAGGCCTATTTGCTACAGCAGGAGTCTCCATTACATTGATGGTACCACTGGGGAAGTTTATCAGCTGCAGTGTTTTTCACAATAAGGGCATTTCACAATAAGTTGTTGCGTGGATGAGTGAATTCTTGTTGCCTAGATAAATTCTATACTTTATCCTACGTCTCACTTCAGTTTTTGTTCGTAGCTATGTCTCCTTGTCGCCTAAAAAGCTGCCTGGTGTATCACAGCCTTTAGATTTCAGCTGGAACTGGATTTCCTTCCATTCTCAACAGTTTTCTTTTTTTTTTTTTTTTTCCAGCAGTCAAATTGGTCCAAAAGAGTAATTCCCCCTTAGGGTTATAACCTGGTAGATATGAACTAAATGGTGAAATGTAAGCCATTTTCTCTGGAGCAGAGGGGGTATATATGTATTTATTAGAGAATAAAATATACAGCAATGGCAGACTCACATGCAGGCACAGGTACACACACCCAATAAAATGAGCAGTAACACAGTCATAGTCTCACACACACACACACACACACACACACACACACACACACACACACACACATACACACATACAATAAGAGCCGCAATAACATGCATCACTATAGTACAGGATATCAAATCCATGTAGAAAGGAAACAGCTCACCTGTAAACATTTTCATTTTTGAAACAATAACTTCAAGTGACATTACTGAAAAGTCAGCAGTGAAAATAAAAGCAGAGGTGAAACAATAACACGTGGGACAGAATGCAAAGGGAACAGAACGAGACCCCCTTTTTCAGTCTCCGTCCACGCCACGCTGAAAGGATTAGGAACTCACTTCCAAGATTCAAGAAGTTTATTTGTCACATACACATACATGTAGTGAAATGAAAAGTGGCAATGCTCACGGGAATGTGCAAAGGGCAGTATACATAGTATTTACAGTAAAAACCAACACAATATTTACAGTAGAAAAAAACCAACAAAAAAAAAACCCGCCTGAGACTTCTGGACGTCGTCCTCTCGGCTGGGAAAGGTAAAAGCTGACTGACAGCTGGCGTGGTGGAAAGGTCGCTCTGGTCGAAACCACCAGCGCTAGTGTTCACAGCACACACAGTGGCAGGGACACATCCCATCCACACACACACACACACACACACACACACACACACACACATTTATATATATACAGTACTGTGCACAAGTCTTTTTTTTTATTAAACACACCTTGGGTGGTACAGAGATCACAGGAGGTGAATGGTGTCACAGCTGGAGAAAACCTCCCTCTCTCTCCCAGTCACTCCATCCTTCTCTCCCTTCACCTCCCTCTCTCTCTCCCTCCATCACTGCTTCGTGTCATTGCAAACGTTGACTCCCTCCCTCCCTCCCCTCTCTCTCTCGCTCCCGACCTTTTCCTATGACCTTTTCTCCCGACCTCCTGTAATTCTCCCACCTGCTTCTCTCTCTCTCTCTCTCTCTCTCTCTCTTCCCATTTACCTACCACATCTCTGCCTCTCCCCTCTAGCCCTTTTCTGTCAATTTCTACCTTTCTTCCTCCTCCTCCCTTCCCACCCTATTCCACTCCTGTCGCCCCCGAGTACTCCTGTCACCTTTCTCTCTCCCCTCCTCTCTCACTCCCCCTGCTTTCACCCCTCAAGTCCTTTTCTATCAGCCTTTTTCTCTCCTCCCATAATACCCCTCTGCTAGCTATACAAACCCCTGCCTGTCACTGTTCTTTCCCTCACCTCTTCCCCTTTGCGAACCCCCCCCCCACCCCACCACCTGCCAATCTGCCTTTCCATGACCCACTTACCACTTCCTGCAGCCCTTTATGTCCTTCCTTCCCTGCTTCTTCTTCTTCTTCTCCAGTCAGCTGGTCAGCCAGTATTTCCTGTCATCCCTGGTCTTTTTCTGTTATATCCCTTTCCTATATCACCACACACACACACACACACACACACACACACACACACACACACACACACACACACACACACACACACACACACACACACCTGTCAATCTGCCTTTCCACGACCCAGTTACCACTTTCACCACCAACTACCTCCCACCCCCTTTCCCCATCTCAACTCGCTAGCTATGTTACAGCTGTGACTTGTACTACATGTGGGGAATGTTTAGTAGGTTAGATGAGGCTGTATTATAAAAATCCCCCATCATGCATTTGTCCTGCATTAGTACTGCAGACAATTCATTCATGTTGAAATGAAACGAAAAGGGAACAAAAGGTGATTTTATAGTTGCTGTTTTAGTTACCATGTGTGCTTGGCGTGTCGATGGTATATTGGTTTTGTTAGTGTGTTGATATATTAGGTTGGCAGCGTTATCTTTTTCCTAACCCTCCCTGTACCGTATCCCCACCCCACCCAACATCCACCACAGTGGCAAATGTTTTTCTCACGTTTTGTTCTTTTTTTTTTTAAATTTATTGCTTTCTTTTTTATTTGTCCTGTAAATAGTGCGGCGCTAATTCAGCAAGCAGGCAGTAAAAAAATGGGGCCTTCTGCTCAAGTAACCAGTCAAGGATGAAGGCACATAAAAAGGCTTATTTCTCTGAATCTTACACACAGAGACACAGAGACCTGTCTAGACTATTACCTATTAAACTCTTGAGACAGTTTTTTTCCATGAAACAGTTAAAATGGCAAAATGCTCAAGGACACACAAGTAAGTATATGTTAGACTAAAGCACACACACACACACACACACACACACACACTTTTCGACAGCAAAAAACACATTGACCCATCCTCTAAAATGAGACAAAATTGCACATACCTTTTAAGTGAACCAGTGTTGACAGCCAGTTTCTCTCCGCCTCTTTGCTCTTTGGTTTGAGAAAGATCTCCATTTCTACACAGACATGCTACACTTGTGTGAAAACAAGAAAATCGACTGGCAAACAAGCCAGATATTTCATCATCCATCTTAAAAAAAATAGCTATTCCGCCTGATTTATCTTTGGAAATCAGAGAAAATATCCAGAGAAACCTTACCACTGTCCAATGTTTGGAGCCAGTGTTGAGGCGTCTCTCAGCTCTTTGATTTTCCTCTTCAGTTACCTTCTTTCTGAAAACCAGAGAAAAGGACTCAGCAAGAAATTTGCACCGGTGTTGAGATGTCTTTTCCACTGTGAGGGTTTCTGTGCACGTAACCTTTCTATGTGAAAACAAGAAAAATCACCTCGCAAAATAACCTAGCCACTAACCGATGTGGAGAGCCGGCGTTGTCGTTTTCACCGCCTGACCGTTATTTGGTTTGAATTTCTCCTCGAGCCATTTCAACCTTTTCCACTCAATTCAGTCCTGCTTTCATGCTATACAGCCCTTTGTGCGAATGTGGTGAGAGAGGAGATGGAGAAAATAGAGAGATTTGAGAGGTGAAATTCTCCTTTCGTCTGGCCTTTTGTGTGACCGAGAGGAGAGAGGAGGAGGGAGGTGGAGAGCGGCTAGAGAGGTCATTAACTGCTCTTTCACTCAGAGGAGTGAAAAGGAGGGATGATTATGACGGCTGAAGGATCTTTTACTTTCATTCATTTACAATAACAAAAATGATAAGTCCACTATATCAATCAGCAGTTGTAGGAAAGGTATGCTGACACGGGTATCCACCCTATCAACACCAGTCTTTTGCTCTCGCTCAATATCACAACCACCTGTGGTCATTCTGGGGCAGCCATTTTTTTTCCCTTCTTTTTATTAAAGGACTACATGACTTTTGGGAAATTGGTCAACTCACCTTTCACATGTTACGACAGGAGAACCACCAGGAATTGTTTGACATTGGCGACATTGTGCAGGAACGTGTCTACAGCTCTCATACTGAAATACACAGTGCACAGATAAAAGGCCCTCACTTATATTTGTTTATTTGATTTATTTGTTAATAGGATGTCAATTATGTATTATTGTGATTTTATTTATTATTAATTTATTAGTAATTGAGTGTGAGGTATTTAACGTAATTGCTGCCGCTGATCGCACCATGGTGCCTCATTTCTGTGACAAGGATCACAATGAGAAAAAATGAAATGAAACGATGAAAAAAAATCCTTTTCATGTCCTCCTTAATGTTTGTACATACAAGTAATATTGTTTAAATTGAATATGTTAAATAAAAATCCTCCAAAACTAACTAACTAAATATCTATCCATCTAACTAACTGAACAATGCCTTCTGTGATAAAGATGACAATTGTAAACATGTAACATGTACATTTTCAAATATCCTCAACATCATAATCCGACGTGGATCCACCTGCCTTGACATTCAAGTGACACAGAAAATGAAATTCAAGTTCAAAATTGCGAAATTCTTAGTCAGTCTGAGAAAGGATGTTTTTTTGGTGTCATTTGCCATTTCATTGGTCTCCCCGCCAGCTGCCTCTCATTTTATTGGCCATCACGCTCACCCTGTAAAATGCATGTGTATGCAGCACCACGCGCTGTCTGTCTGTCAGCCTGTCTGTTTGTCACCTTGTAAACTAACACACACACGTGTATCAGCCACCCTGTCTTTCTGTCTGTCTGTCTGTCTGTCTGTCTGTATGTGTGGAAGGCCGCTTGTTTCATCTCATGGCAGAAAGGTAGAAGACAAACAGTCGTACCCTTTACAAAAGCTGCATTTGCCCGTACCTCAGACAGGAGTATGCTGATTCATCATGCAGCGTGCCTTGAATCCCCAACACAGAGCTTATATGGCCGTGTCATTTCAGGTCACCTTAAGTCTTTTTATAATCTTCATAACTGATGTTAAAGTAATGATTTTCATGTTAATAAATGTCTGAGATCTTTTACATTTGTTGTTCTAAACACCCGGTGTCAGGTAGGTTTTTGCTCTGGTGCACAAGAAGTGATGCATTTTATGTTTCCAGCAGCAGCAACAGCAAAAACGCCAGAGCAATTATTACTGAAGACGTCGCCAAAACAAAACAGAGATCTTACAGATTACCGCTGGGTCTGATTGAATTCAGTGTTTACAAGCATTACCCATGTAAACACCTTTTGCAGCTTCAGAAAGCATTCAAAAGTGTTCAGCTAATGCATTCTGTGAGTCCTTGTATCAAACAAAACAATTCAGACAGGAAAAAGTAATTTTCAATCCATCAACTCGCTATGGAAATGAAGTCAGCGGGGTTGCCGTGTTTGAGTGGGAAAACAAACCAGCCAGACATTTTAAACAACCCTGCACCTCAGACAGCATTACGATGACTTACGCAGCGCCGCGTCTTAATACCTCTCAAAAACAGTCTGTCTCTTTATTTGAACTTATTTCCTTTAAGCTTCACCTTTCTATGCAGCGTCGCGTTCCCTCTCAGTCTCGTCCTGCTGTATGCTGCTCTGTCTGTCCGTCCGTCCGTCTGTAAACTATCAAGTGTATGCCAGACCATCTCTCCGCTCTACCTCCGTCTGTCTCGTGTGTCCTCGCTCCTGCTCCCTCTGTGTTCATGCATAGGCATATGCATTTGTGCGCGCCCATGTAGACGAGCTGTTTATGGCCCCTCTGTCTCTTGCTTCTGTCTGTTCGCACATATAGGTTGCGAGGTGGCCGGCCTTCTCTCTTTCTGCCTCTGTCCGCAGCTCTACCTACATATATTGTGTGTGCGCATCAGTGCATGGAAAGTGTTTTGAAGCTAATCTCGCTTTCCCGCCGCCTCCCTCTGCACACACAATGTTGCTTGCATTCGTGTAAAACTTTTGAACAGGTTTTTAAAGCTTCTCTCTCTCTTTCTATCGCTCTATTTTCATGCATCCATTTGTCAAGACTGTTTCTCAAGGTACTCTTATGCACTCTCTTCCTCCCTTTCACTCTTTCACTTTACCCCTGCTGCTCGGTGCACACGTGCGTGCGTCCGTGCATAGACTGGTATTTTTCTTGCACAGGTCTTTGCTTTTGTGCGCATTGATGTATATATTTCAGTATTTTTAAAGGTTCCCTATCTCTGTCCCCCCTCCCTCCACCTCTTTCATTCCCTCTCCTGCTCTCAGGTGTGTTATTTATGAGTCAGCCTGCTGGCCTGTGAATGTCTCTCCCTGCATTTTATGCTCAACTCCTTCAGAACTCATTAGGCTGTGAAGGGCAATCTACCCTCTGCAGAAAGAGAGGAAAAGAGCCAATTTGTCCTCTACTTTTTGGTGCCTTACAGCTGTGACACATGGACTACTGTTTTTAAAAGCAATTGGATATGGGCAATGCCACTTTCGGCAGAGGTGGGTATTGGTAGCCGGGACAAAAATCGATACGGGTAACGTACTGGCGTCTTAACGAACAAAAGTGAGAAGAAAAATACTGCCGGGAGTAGTTGCTGGTGAAATTGGCTATTTGTATTGTCTGTGAGTCATACCCTTAAGAGTAGCTCCCTTTCTATGATTCTGTTCAGAGTTTTACAATGTCATTTATTTGAATGTTTTACTTTATACAACAATATTAACAATCAACTTAGATTCTCCAGTCCACCTGACTTGCATGTCTTGGAAATGGCTTGTTTGTTTGTAGTTGCATGTTGAGCGATGGCAGAATCACAAAGTTGCAAAGAGTTATGTATATGTATGTACCAGCCCATGACCATGACCAGCCCTCCTATATAATGTATTTTTTTAATGATTTAAATATATAAAATGGTTCATAGTCAGTCCTGCCTTGTAGCACCTTAATGTATTGAAATGGATTGCAGACTTGTTTGCTAACCGATTAGCCACATCAAACAATCCCTGCTGAAACGCTGTCAGTCATCAATGCTGCTTTTTCCAGTAAGGAAAATGAAAGCTAAACATCTTGTGTAAGTTCAATATGTGTCATTATCATATAAATTATGTTGGCCTCATTCCCACACCCTGCTGTGTTGAAAATCTGATAGCCAATAGCCGAGGACGGTGACATACCAACGTAGACATGCCCTGACGAAAACACACAGGAATACACTAATACAGGCGAGACAGAGAAACAATCCAGTATGGCTGCACATCACTTTTAACACAGTAACTTAAAAATTAAACAGTGGGAAAAGAAGTGAAGTTCACATGGGTGTATGTGTGAAAGACAGGAAGAGAGGCGGAGGGTATATAGCTTTTATTAGAGCTTCAATGTGTGTGTGTGTGTGTGTGTGTCTTACCCACCTTTACTCCATGCTGAGAGGGTCATCTTGTTGAGGTGAGACTAGATCCGGAGAGAGGAGCAGAGGCAGAGCAGGTTCCCTCGTGACTCGGTGGGATAAGACTCGTACCGCACAGCATCTTGAGATTGGAAACTTCAGTCAGTCTGTCACTCTGAACCGTACAATATCTATATATATACATATACAGATATCGATGACATATAGACCTAATTGATGATCACTTTATTTGTGTAACGTAACGAATACAGTAACGTTGCTTGGCTTACTAGTTTTAGTTAGCAACTGAACCGCTAGCAACTGAACCGTTGGCAAAAGGACCATTAGCAATTGAACCATTAGCAAATAGCATATTATATACATAGAAGCATTGCTTAAACAACGTGACTTAAGATGCCAGAGAATTTTCCATACATCACTGTACCGCAGCGGTCCATGCAAAGTAATAGACGAAGAACCCAGAAGTACAGTCTCCCATCTTGTGATGTCATCTAAACGCCATATGAGAAAAGGATTATGGGGATTTGTGTAAAAAAAAAAGCAAGATTTATAGTTACATTTCCACATAAATACAATATTTCCTTGCTTTCATTAATTAGATACTGCTCAATAAAGAACAGACTTGCAGATTTGCAGGAAATGATTCTTACTGCGCCTTGATGAAGTTTGATAGCGCCCGCCCGTTTATAGAGATGGGAAGTGTCTTCCCATGACTGACTGACATGAATTCAGCTGCAGACCACCAGGGTGTTGTGGTGAAAAATGAAGACGATGAGAGCAAGCAGTAAAGATTTGGAGAGAAAAGAGAGGAGAATAGAGTGAGGCAAAGAGGAGGGATAGACAGACGGTGGAGAGAGAGAGAGAGAGAGAGAGAGAGGAACGAGTCAAAGAGTTTGCTTTCAAGTGTTTAACCATGCAAGTCACGGGCACATTCCTATTTACAACTGCAGCCTGTCAAGAAGACACCGAGAGAGGTGAAGGTCAGGAGTGAGTCAGGTGTGTTTTTCAACCTGGGATCTGGTTTCCTGCCTCTGTCTTGTCCTGGGTGGCTGGTACACACACACACACACACACACACACACACACACACACACACACATGCAAGCAAGCACACAGAAAGACACATATGCACTCTCACACACACATTGTCAATTGCACACAGGGCGCACAGACAGAATTACACACTCACACTTAAACACACACACATACACCTCCACCCTTTCATCCCTCTCTCTCTCTCTCTCTCTCTCTCCCCCTCTCTCTCCCTCTCCACCATGTTCCTGCAGGGATTTCAGCCTCAGCCTTTTGCCCTGCACGACGGCACCGGCACACACAGCTCATTTTCACAGCTCTGTCTCTCCTCTTCCCTCCGTTGGTATATTTGTTTACCGTGTTCAACCAGGTATTCCAGAGCATGGAGGGCTGCACCTGCATGTGAGTCAACACACATGCACATGCACATGCACAAGCACATGCACATAAACAAAAGGTGTCTCCTCAGCCATGCAGCTACTTCTTCTGAGGCTCAGTTCCTTGGCGATGCCCCAGGACAGCCCTCAGACGATCCTGACCCAACCAAATCAAAGCTAAACAAAAGGAAAATTACATTATTGATTGGACTGCAACAAAGGTAAACGTCAATGGTAAAATTGTATGTAAAATTCCATGATTTTCACCTGTTGGAGCGCTTCCATGAGCAATTTTATTTATTCCTTCCTGGTTTGTTAAAGTTATTTATCAAATCAGAAAACATGTCTGGTTTCCACTAGTTAGCTCCAGGGGTGCTGTTCTGTCTGTCGCTGATCCTGACCTCTGACCTCTCTGTGTAGGGGTGGGGGGGATCTGGCTCTTATCTCCACCTCCCTGAGAGAGGAGCAGAGAGACAAAAAGAGAAACCCAGACACAGGGAGCGACCGAGAGGAGTGGATCAATGTTCTCCCATGCAGAGGGAGGAAAATAGCAGCTGATAGCAGCTAAAGTGGGAAAACGTTCCTGTGGAGCTGAGATGTGTGTCCTCCACCTCCTCTGCTTTCCACCCCTCCGTTCTCTTCCGAACTCCCTCCCTTTCTCCTCTCCTCTCCTCTTCTCTCCTCTAGATTTGTTTCACCTCTCCTCTCCTCTCCCCTCTTCTCCTCTCCTCTCTTCTCTTTCCTCTCCTCTCATCTCCTACCCTCTTCTCCTCTCCTCTCTCCTCTTCTCCCCTCTTCTCCTCTCCTCTCTTCTTTCCTCTCCTCTTCTCTCCTCTCCTCTCTTTCCTCTCCTCTTCCCTTCTCTCCTCTAGCTTTGCTTCTCCTCTCCTCTCCTCTCCCCTCTTCTCCTCTCCTCTCTTCTCTTCTCTTTCCTCTCCTCTTCTCTCCTCTAGATTTGTTTCTCCTTTCCTTTCCTTTCCTTTCCTTTCCTTTCCTTTCCTTTCCTTTCCTTTCCTTTCCTCTCCTCTCCTCTCCCCTCTTCTCCTTCCTCTCCCCTCCTCTCCTCTCCTCTCTCCTCTTGTCCCCTCAATCTCACCTTGACATCCCCCAATTTCTCCTCCACTTCTCTCTCTCCCTCTTTATCTCCTGCTCTCCTCTGCCACTCCTCCTCCTCCTCCTCCTCCTCTCCTGCGATCTTGCTACCTTGTTTTTTTTTTTTTTTGCTTATCTTCTGTCAGGCAGGAAAACAGCCATTTGGGGCCCTGCCGACACCAATTTCCACCGCCGGTGCGACACACACACACACACACACACACACACACACACACACACACACACACACACACACACACACACACACACACACACACACAGACCAATTTTCCCTGCCACATAGCCAGCCACCCTGCTCTGTCTAATATAGCTCTCAACACAATCTCACATCATCTCCTCATCCCTCCCTCCCTCTATCATCTACCAATCCCACCCAGCTCGCCTCCCTCGCTCCACCCTTCCCTCGCTTCCCTCCTTTCCTTCCCTTCCTCATCCATCCTCTTTCCTTCCACCCTCTGTCTCTCTCCATTTCTCCCCCTCTCGTCCTTTTTAACTCCCTCCCTCCCCTGTCTCTTTTGCAACCTCCCATACTCCCATTCCTCCCTCCATCTATCTATCTATCCATCTGCAGTAATGAGAAAGCGGGGACCACTCAGCTGGCCTGTTTATGGAGTCTGTGTGTGTGTGTGTGTGTGTGTGTGTGTGTGTGTGTGTGCATGTGTGTGCGTGTGTGTGTGTTTATAAGGCCAGGGGGATTGCATTTCAGATGGGTTCATTTGCCTTGGCACTGCTCTGCTCAGCTCTCTGGTTCTTGTCAATCTGTGTGTGTGTGTGTGTGTGTGTGTGTGTGTGTCTCATCTCGCCATCTCCTAGGTGATCTCTAATGTCACACACTGTTACTAGCCTTCTCCCTCTCATCACATCAATCTCTGTGTGTGTGTGTGTGTGTGTGTGTGTGCGTGTGTGTGTGTGTGTGTGTGTGTGTGTGTGTGTGTGTGTGTGTGTGTGTGTGTGCGCGTGTGTGTGTGTGTGTGTGTGTGTGTGTGTGTGCGTGTGTGTGTGTGCATCTCCTTAAGGTATTTTTGACAGACAGCTAACAGAGTTTATAGTGTGAATGCGCCAGTCTAGGTGGGGGATACAAAGTGCCTGTTTGTGTGTGTGTGTGTGTGTGTGTGTGTGTGTGTGTGTGTGTGGTGCCAGTGGTCTGTTTAGGATTCCAGTGGCAGCAGCCATGTTTGTTGTTCTGCATGAAAACTGCCAGGAGCTCTCTAATGATCAGAGATAAGCAAGTGTGTCTGAGTGGCTGTGAATGCATCTGTCAGTGTGTGTGTGTGTGTGTGTGTGTGTGTGTGTGTGCGTGTGTGTGTTTGTGTGTGAAAGTGTAGTTGTCAGTGTATATCTGTTTCTTCCCCTGTGTGTGTGTGTGTGTGTGTGTGTGTGTCTGTGTGTGTGTGTGTGTGTGTGTCAGAAGAACAGAAGACTTTAGAAGACTTCACCCTTATGTCACATGGCAGCTACCAACTGGATGCCTGTGTGTGTGTGTGTGTGTGTGTGTGTGTGTGTACTGATGTGTGTGTCTGCAGGCACCAAAGGACAAGTTGGACAGCAACAGTCTTTAACTTTTCCTCTCTAAGTCACCTGACAGCCAGCAGCTGAAGGCTCACTGGAAACTCAGTCAAACACTTTTTACTTTTTTTGTTTTGTTTTTCAGTTTTTAGACATTCAGATGAAATTGTTATTCAGACCAAGTTACAGTGACAGAGCAGGTAGGAAACCCTAACAGGACGCATGGGCTCAAATATGTGAACGTTTGGTTACAGGACAGTCTCTAACCACTGGTCCACCGTTCTATCTCAGAGTAGAGAATATCTAAAATAATACTTTATAGTCTGCTGCTGTTCAAGAGACATCTGAGCTTGGAACAGCAGTTTGAATAGTTGATCTACACATTTTTATACCAGCTCAAGTACACCAAGCACAGATTTAGCTAAAGAAAAAAAAGCAAAAGCAAAGCAATTTTCTCAAAATGAGAAATTCCCTGTGTGCAAAATGCTGTTTTCTCAAATTAACTTGTAGATATGACAAAAAATAGCTTTAGTTTATGGAGGCTTTTTGATATGTTTTGTCATTTCTATTTTAATCTGGGATTTTCACCATATAAACGGTATTTTGTAAAGAATTAATAAAACAAATGAACTCTACCTTTAGCCAATGAGAAAGCATTCTAACTGATACACAAACATGTACATTTTGCATGAAATGTATAGCCAATATGTTAATAACAAAATATCTAAATGTCATAATACTAAAGGTATTAATTCCACATTTGCAATTTCATTCTGATAGAATTTGCATTGAGATTTTTCTGTTTTTGTAGTTTGAGATTCTAACATTAAGAATGTAATAAAAGCAAGCAGGATACGAGGTGTCATGCAGCAGGCCTGGCTCTGAGGCTCTGAGGCTCTGAGGCAGGGCAGAGACACCAGCCCTCGACTGCAGATCAATGCTGAAACATTCCCGCTGGACTGCGTTTCACAGAGGTGGACAGGGAGGCGATATTGATGCAACTCACCGGGAGAACGGGCGTGCGGTATATTGTTGTGAGTTGGACAGTGAATAAGAAGGCTAGCAAACCGAGGGGGAGAGGTGCACGGTGGGTGATATACTCGGGGAGCGCGGTGATTGGATGATTGGACGTGACCAGCTTTCCCCACCGGGGGAGAATAAATATTTGGAGAGCTGTTGCGAAAAAGTGCCCGCCGCTACGGGGGAAAGTAGATTAGCAGGAGATGAGGCGCTCTCCTCCCGAACATTTGGCACAAACACAAAGTAATACGATTGCACTTCGTTCGCCCTGCCTTGTTCTATCTTTAAAGGCTTCATTTGGAATGAAATATTGACCTGTTTCATGGCTTTGTTATGGAAAAGGCCTGCTCGCCGGTGTTGAATACATATTCCAGGAGAGCTGCTATACTGTCAGAGGTTGACGTCAAGGTGAGAGCGCTGGAAAATGATAATGTTGGTGCACACATATTACACACACACACACACACACACACACACACACACACTCAAATACAACCCATCTGCAGCGCTACACACACCGTCAATCACACACACAAAGTGACACATGGCGATTTTCGAGCGCTTTTAGTTTCTTAATTGTGCTTTGTGGAGGGAGAAGTTGAAAACGTGGCATGTTTTATTCGCCTGGTTTCTCTTTCCATTTCTTTTCTGGTAAAAAGATAGGGAGGAGAGAGAGAGAGAGAGAGAGAGAGAGAGAGAGAGAGAGAGAGAGGAACAGCTATTGTATTTATACTAGGCTCT
>JAXDDW010000001.1:1160000-1227500 GCA_034670385.1 Hoplostethus mediterraneus | reverse complement strand
GAACGTGAGTTATCAAAGTCAAAGCGAAATCAACAGTTTTCAAAAGGACAAAAGAAAACACCACCAAACAACGAAATAGACCCAGGAATGCAAGACACATCGCCTTGCAGTGTCCTTGGTTTTAGAAAATAACAACTTTGTGGATTGGTCGCCAAAAATACATTTCCTGCAGAAAAAAATGAATGACCTGTTGCTTCACTTATATATAATTATAGTACAAAATGATGAATGATATTTATGAGACAAGAACAACAGTACTGCTCAGCGTCGGGGGGTTTACTGGGGTACTCTGGGAGGGGAGATGCTGTCTGGCTGCAGCATCATTCTGTCGGCTGCTGGCCTCTACTCCCCTCAGCTTGCCGCCTCCCGGCTCCTTCACTTTCCCCTGATTGAGGAGGCGAAGGAGGTTCTTCACCACAGAGATCAGCGTTGAGGTAGCTGCTGGTTGTCTCTGTATCTCTCTTTTTTCTCCTCCTTCCTCTATATCCTCCATTCGCCCTCCCTCTATACATTCCTCCTCATCTCTATCCTTACTCTCTTTCTCTCTCTTCCTCTTCCTCAGTCCAAATTGCAGTGATCTATTTGAATAATTTATTAGTTGGCTGAGGCAGCATATTTTACACACACACACACACACACACACACACACACACACACACACACACACACACACGCACACACACACACACACACACATGCATTGTCATATTTATTTATAAGAAAGAGAGGAGGAGTGATAGGGAAAGGGATGGAGAGAAATGGCGAGATGAATGCTGGGAGGACAGAGCGATGAAAGGAAGGGCCAAGAACTGATGGAGGGAAGGAAGGACTGAAGAGAGAGAGAGGAGGGCAGGGGGTGAAGTGGGGTAAAGGGAAAAATGTACGTCTGGCTGGGGGATGATATAAGGGGCAAGAGAGGCAATATGGATAGATTACAATAGAAAGCAGCAAATATATATAAAAAATCTTTCTCTCTCCCATCCTTCTCTCACCATCTCTCTTTATACTCTCTTTCATTCTGACCTCCTTTATCAGTCTTCCTTCTCCATCTCTCTCTTCCCCTTCTTTCCTTTCCCAACCACTCTTGCTCTGTGCCCCTCGGCCTCTCTCTTTCAGCCTCACTCCCCGTCTCTCTCCCTCTCTCTCTCTCTCCTCGCAGCCTCCCCTCAGGCCTAGCTTGTAGTTTTCTGTCCATCAGCACTTTGGGGAGAAACAGAGAGGGGAGAGATGAGAAGAAAACGAGTGCAGGGCCTTGAGGCTCGTCGGCAGAGGAGCGAGGGGGGGGGGGCAGGAGAGAGAGAGGGGGGGGAGGGTAGGGGGGGATGGAGCCGAGAGAAAGAAGCAGAGCGAGGCCGGCGAGTGCAGATGCCCCGTGTCAGGGCATTGACAAATGGCTGTCTAATGACCTGAGATTAACTGTCTGAGAGGTCAAGATGAAAAAGACAGAGGGGAGAAAGACAGTGAGAAATAAAGAGTGAGAGACAGACAGACAGACAGACAGACAGACAGACAGGCCTGCCCCCCGAGAACAGAGAGGTCCCAGCTGTTGCATGATGGGTGCTAGGATGGGAGGAGGATTACAGTGTTTCTCTGAATTAAGCTTTTCTCCAATTCTCCAGCCGGTGCCGTGGGCTGGTAAAGTGGCGGGTACTGTACAGAGGTTTCACAGAGGTCCATCAGAAAACTGGATTTGCACAAATAATGTCCAAATATATTTAAAAAAAACATCCCAGAGAAACAGCAGGATCTGAAATAGTGGTGGATATGCAACAGAGCTGGACTTGAAGGTGATTTTCGAGAATAATGGCTTCTCCATTTACTTGCACTAGTATTGCTGTCAAATACCTGAGACCGGCATTTCTCAGGAGCAAAAACTCTGGTGCAAGAACCGTGGGTTTGATTCATAATCCATGGCACGTCTGAGCATCCTGAACAATCCCTTTAAATTCAGATATTGATTGAAGAGAGATTCACAGGAATATTTTGAATATTTTACACAATATTTGCTCCTATTTCAAAGTACTTAAAGCATCTATCCTCCATTAATACTCCAGACAGTTCCACATAACATATTTTATATATTCAATCGCAATATCTCCCAACCAACGAGTTATCAGACCTGAAACGGGCACCAAACTTGATTTTGCCATACAAATCCTCCTGGGAATGGAGCCCGAGGGCAGCAGCAGTGCAACACCACAGTAAAAAGTGACTTTTACAATGGCTGCTTCTTCATGTTATGGATTTTCCATTTAGGTTCTAGCCAAGAAGAGAGTTGTATATTTTTCCTCAGATGTCTTTAGAACTTTTGAACTAAGACCTGTAGATCCAGTGCAATTTATTGTCTATTCATTGGAGTGAGGCCATTTTGGCCAGTCTTCACTTCTTTAAGGGGCTGTTATCAGGGTTAGGACTTGGGTTTAGGGGACTTCACCTTCAACATCAACAATGCTGAGAAATGCTCTGGCACATGTTAGTTGTATAGTGCTACTTTTTGGTACAACAACAGACAGGGATTGAAAAAGAGAAACCCGATGATTGTCACAAGAATGAGCAGATGCTGGTCAAGGTTAGGGTAAATTGCAGGTTTGGGCCTAGGGTAGCTAGGGTCCCCTGTAACTACGGACTAGTCATGTATCCAGCAAAGCACAAATAATACATTCTATACAACCTGATCCGTTTTTTTAGTAAGCCTACAGTGGGGTCCAAAAGTCTTGAGTCCACTACCAATAACAGTTTGTTTTCATAATTTATCAAAAACTAATAGAATGTTTTTACACAGCTGATACCCTTTAATCAATAATACATTATTTAGAACTGGTACAAATCAACAGTTTAAGATCTTTGAGAAATGCTTGTATAAACTGAAATATACCTGAATATCTAGTTCTCACATCATTTAGTAATGTTTTCTCAAATTGTTGTCACACCATATATTTAATTCAAATATTAACACATGTATGCTCCTAATACAGTGTAATTGTTTGACTCAATTGACTAAATTAATATGGTCCTCTGTGTGTTATTGTCGCTACTACTAGGGTTTTAACTTTGAAAAACTTAAGAATTTTAAAAAATATATTTGTTTTTAATATATTTTTAAAATGATATAATCTTGTTTGAGAAATATTAAAAAACATCATCTCTAAATGACTTCTCTGAAATGATAGCGGGCGGTTTGAGAGAAACAGAGCTTTGCCTGTGAAGGGGAAAATAATAGTTCTCCAGCTTGTGTTGTTAGCACTGTAGTTTGGGTTTATACTTACAACTGCTTTTACCACAAGAATAGTGTAATTATCTTGATAACTTAGCTTGAATTGGTAAAGTTCAATTGGCTGTTTCCCCCCGGTGGAGTCTGCTGCTCTGAGTCACACCAGAGCAGAACTGTTTGACTGGCCTTTAATATCTCGGAAATAGATTCAGATAATAAAGACATTCAAGTTAATCAGGGCTCTATTCAGCCTGGTTGTACCGCTGCTTCCGAAACAAATTGCACACTTCAAGTAGCGTACGGGTTCAAAGCATTCAGTAGTTCAGAACGAAGATAAAGAACTAGGTTTTGATTTTCAGTGTCCCTCGGTTAGGGAACAGGGTTCAGCAGTTCAGAGCAGTAGAGCGGGGATACGGTACTAAGAACTGCATTTTGACTTTTTTCAGTTTAAAATTGCTTCTGTTTATGTTTATGGATATGTTTATAAAAGCCTATGTATATAGTTACATAACGTCAAGGTTATTGTACGTTATAATGAAAGGTTATAATAAGGTTATAATAAAATTAACACATTTTCACTTTTCCTTAAAAAGTTCCACAGTAGAAAAAAAAGAAAAACTTCAGTATTATTGATTGGTCATAGTAAAACCATAATGTTTAATGCTGTGGCGGCTAGGCTCCTAGCGGTTAGAGAGGCCAACCCATCACCATGATTGAAAAAATGACTGGTGTCAGAGCTACGGTGCCCACCAATACTGCCAAAGTGCCCTTGAGCAAGGCACTTAACCCCAAAACTGCTCCAGACGCGCTGTTCGATGGCTGCGCTGTGCCCTCTGACCTGAAAATGCATGTGCATGTGTGTGGGGTGATATGTTGTGTGTCTATCTAGTCAGGTGTGCAGAAAAATAATTCACTGCATGTATGTGTATGTGACGATTAAAGTTCATTCATGAACCTGTTTTCTTCCTTCCTTAATAACTTAGCAATAGCAGTGGCAATGATTATAAATATTTTATATATATATATATTATAACATTCAGGAATTTCCGTTTTATCCGAATATCCATCTCGCAACACCCCTAGTATGGAATATATGTGAGCTAAGAAGGGTCCTTCCTATATATGTATCATGAACAAAGGTAAGGAAGGGTTAGGTTTAGTTTGTTAGGTTTTGTTAGTTTAGTTCAGTTAGTTGAGGGTTTAGAGTTCAGAAGTACTATTAGGTTTAGGTGAGGAAAAGGGTTAAGGTTAGATATGTATTGGAGAGGATGGAGGTCAGGGTTACGGGCTGGGGAATGCATGTAGTCAATGGAAGGTCCTCACAAGTATAGTAATACAAGTGTGTGTGTGTGTGTGTGTGTGTGTGTTCTGATTGCTCAGTGGGGTGTCAGTGCTGTGAAATGATCTGTGTCTTCAAATCCTCTGCCTCAGCTCAGCTCATTTTTACACCCACACACAGACACACAGACACACACACAAACACACACACCTTTTACAGCTTTTATCTCAGTCATATTATAGAAGCAATGAGATGTGATTTTATAGGCTGTTAAACAGGCTCCTCGTCTGTGAGTGTCTGTGTCTGTCTGTGTGTCTACGACCTGAACTGTGTCTATAGGTATAATAATGAATCTTCATATGTGTATTTTGCTTGCTTCAGGGGAGAAGCTCACCTCCGTTAAAAATCAAACTGCTTGCAAAAAAATCACAAGAAGTGAGGGAGACACTTTCCCTCCTGTGTGCAGCTAGAAACAGCCAACATGGAAACCCGTCAGCAGGATTCATCATCTCACCTTGAATTCCAATTAGCAGGGTATGAAAAAAAAATTCACCATGGTTCCCACCAGTAGGGGCTGACTTTGATCGCTACCAAGGTACCTGCAAACCAGGTGTTTCCAAAGTGGATGTATTTTTAACTGAATAGAGTTAAACACCCTCATCCCTTTTTCCTCTTCGCCTAAAACGATGTCATGACAGCAACTTATGAATCATCTGATAAGAGAGACCATCCAGGACAATCAAAGTAGCAGTGATGCTAAAAGATGCTAAAAATAATGTAGCTTACATAAGACCGCTTAAGTAACTTCTTCTAGGCACTTAACATCCCAGCTAACATTAGAAAAAATATTCACTATTGTTTTTGTAACATTTGTAACACATTGAACCACTCTGCTGTAATACGCCCATGAGATAACGCTTTTATTGGATTTTGGGGAGATTTTTCACTTTTCAAACAGATGTATGCTCAACGTGAGTGAAAATTGAATTGAATCTTTTTTTTTGCTTTGTGAGCATGTGTGTTTTGTTTGTAATCTTTATTATTTTCTTTATTATTATTTTCTTTTTTAAATGTAGATTGAAGTATTGTTGCTTATTGTTTAGTTATGTATATTTTTGTGGAAAAAATAAAGTATAAAAAAATAAATAAAGAAAAAATAAAGAAAATTGATTCTGAAAATGGTGTAAAATGTGTATCTGTTAAGATAAAGTACAGCCGTTTTCTAAAGAATAACTGCAGTTAATTCCCTCCTCTAGTTGACAGCCACAACAACATCAACAAAAGCCTGTATGAAACAAGTGGCTCTTTAGTGGCTCCTCACTGGTGACTTTACACAACAAGCACACCTCAGCAGTACCTGTCCACAAAACAAGCGCCCCCCTCACCGGTGATTCTCCAGAAAACAAGTGCTCCTCAGTGGTGCCTGTCAACAAAACAAGCGCCCCGCTCTAGGGAAGGTTATAGGTGACAAGTATCCCTCAGGTGTGGCTGTCTGAAAATCAATCCCTCCTCAAATGTAACGGTTTATCAAAAAGGCAGGCCTATGCAGTGCAGGTACAAAAAAACAAGTGCCCCTCAGTGGTGTGTGTACATAAATCAAGCATCCCTCACCAGTGATTCTGCACAACAATCACCCCTTCAGCTGTTCCTGTCCAGAAATTAAGTGCCGCTCAGTGGCTGTGCTGAAAGAAAACAAGTGCACTTCTGTGGCTCCTCCTGTACAACAAGTGCTCCTTTTTTCCAGTGACTCTGTACAACAAGCACTCCCCGACTTGTGCCTGTCTAAAAATTACAGTGATATTTCACTTTAATAGAACAGGTTGTTTTTTTTGCACACACACCTCTTCATGAGTTCAGAAACAATAAATCTCAACACTAGCTGTAGCTGCCCTGGGGATCCACTGTCACCACCGGTATTTGAGTCCCCCCCCCTCTCAGCTTTCAAAATCGATAACTGCAGACAGGTAAAAAGAATATGTCTTGAAAACTCTGGAAACAGAATAAAATGATATTACCAGAATCTACTTTTCCTTGTTTGTAGATTTGGGATTGAGCTTTCAAAATAAAAGTATACGAAAGTGGTGCCGACATTACGTGGACAATTTTCATAAACTTCAGTGGATGTGTGTATGCTGAACAATGCCCACAGTGAAAACATGGGTTTCGATGCCCCTCGGTGGGTGCAAGCCAACAGACAACAAGTACTTTTCAGGTGTACCTGTGCATAAAACAAACGCCCCCCTCACCGTGGGTTCCATAAAACAACAGTATTCAACAGTTGTGCTTGTCAACAAAACAAGCACCCCCTCTGCTGTGAGGTTATAGATGACAAGTGGCTCTCAGGTGTGGCTGTCTGAAAATCAAGCGCTCCTCTGCGGTGCGTCTGGGACTGTCTGTGTCTGTAATTGCTTTGAGCCGTCAACTCAGTGGTAAACTGAAAGGACCCAATTAAATCCCACAGACTGTTGTGTGTAGGTGTGTGTGTGTGTGTGTGTGTGTGTGTGTAGGTGTGTGTGTGTGTGTGTGTGTGTAAGAGAGAGAGAAAGAAACAGAGAATGAGATAGAGAGAGATGGTGAAACTTTCGTATCGCTCCCAGCAGACTGTAAGCAGATTTGTAGTGGTGTCTTGTCTCTCTCTCTGTGTGTGTATGTGTGTGTGTGTGTGTGTGTTTGAGTGGTAATCAGTGTTTACCATGTTTTACCCCCTACCTTGACAGCAGCAGGACAGCATTGCTCTTCCTCTCTGTCTCTCACCCTCTTCTCATCTCCTCTTTCCCCTCCCGTTTCATTTTCCTCCCTTGTCTCTCTCTCTCTCTCTCTCTCTCTCTCTCTCTCTCTCTCTCTCTCTCTCTCTCACACACACACACACACACACACACACAGTTAGTAGTCATTGTAGTTTCTCCCATTTGAGGGTGCTTGAGATAGTTCTGCCTCGGTTTCACTGAACGCTAACAATGACAACGCGCCATCCTAAGTAAATCAAACGACAAATCCAAAAACAAATAGATGAACACTAAAATTGACATGATCGCTTTAAAGTCGGGCTGAGGTCTCACCATATCTTCCCAATTACTCTCTCTCGTTCTCTCTGCCTCTTCTTCTCTCTTCCCCCTCGCTGCAGCAACACAACACAGACACAGAGGTCATCCTAGCTGTGTTTATGGGGGTCAAACCTAGCTTAGTCACCAGCAAGAGAAAGAAACAAACATGCATACCTACAGATAAACACACACACACACACACACACACACTGGAATAATAATACATAAAGAAGCAAGAAAGCAATCAAAGCAAGTGAGAGAAAAAAGGAGAAAACAACAAAGAAAGACATAATTGAGCAAATGAAGTAAACAAGAAAAGAAACCCACAAACCAAAAAACAGAATCAAACAAGCGACGAAGAAAAGGAAGGACGGCATCACCGCCTCGCCTCGAGAAATTCTGCTTTTTTTTTCTTCTTCTTCTTCTTTTCACAACCTTGTTTCAGCCGAGTAAATAAACTATCCATCATCGTTAGCCATCTGGCATCTTAGCCTATCAGAAGCCTGGAAAAGCTGTTACCGGGTGGCATGCGATGTGGCGGCTTGCCGGATAGGGCCAATTGCCTCTGAAAGATTACTGCTTAAAACAAGGCTGTACATGTGTATTATGTTAGCTCAGAGCGCAGTGAGCGAATGGCTGTGACATTGATACTCGAAAGGGGGGAAAAATCTGAAGCGGCCGGGAAGAGTTAAACCATGAAATCTTGTATTCAAGCTCGGATTGATATCCCATTTCCTTCACGGTGAAAAGGAGATATATATTTTTCCCAAGTTATTGTGGCCAACTCAATAATGTGTGTATGAGTGTGTGTGTGTGTGTGTGTGTGTGTGTGTGTGTGCGCGTGTTTGTGTGTGTCAGCTAATTCCCCAAGCCCAAGGCGCCGCGAACAGAAAAAGATTGAGTGAGTATTTTGTTTTGTTTGTGAGTGAGAGAGATATAGATCATCATTGATGTTGTCGTGTGTGTTGTGTGTGCCATTATGTGTGAGAAACTGCCTGTGATGCCTACTTGGCTGGGGTTCACACACACACACATTTATATATAGACAGATGTGCAGACATAAAAAACCCACAAAGAAGCAAACACACACAAACATGCTGTAGCTTTTTGTCATGTTTTCACTTTAAAATTGATTGAATTAAGATCATGTTGTCACTATACTTGTCTCAGATATAATGATTACATCCTTTAGAGTCCACTCTGTTATTTACATTGATTTTTGGTCTATGTGCAAATCTCCTTCCCTGCTGAAATCCATCTTTATTCCCCGTGTACATATTCTCAGCGTGACTGAGTTAATTCCCCAAGCCTCGGGGCACTACGGAAAAGGAAAACACATGATAAGTTTTGTCTGTCAGTGAGTGAGATACTTTGGCTTCATCGAGGCATGGTGTGCGCAATACATGTTGCAATAGCGAAACCCGAGGGAGAATACGAATGACTGTGAAATGCAACGGAAAATGCAGGCGGTACATATCAGTGGTGAGCTGGGTTGTGGCTATCAAGGTGAGGCGGGCAGGGGAAAGTCAAAGCAATAATAACAATGGCGGAAAGCAGGAAGGAATAAAAGGGCTGATAAGCGACACGGGGCTGGCCTGCTTTGCCTTTTGCATGGAGCCGGTATTCGCTTTTTGCAAACGTGAAACAGCAGCAGTGTGAGAAACCGATCGCTAACATGTCTCCCCGATTGTAATAGTAATGAAAACGGTCTGTCAACTTCATACGTGCCGATCAGGTGGGTGCTCCGGTGCTCGAGCACCCACTGAAAAAGGTTGTATGTATTAAAAAACTACATCTTTTTAAAAAAAATGCAACTATTTATTCTATTATTACTTATTATTATCGGTGAACGTTTTAACTACAAATCGCATTATCCAATTAAACTTGTTCCAGCTGTGTGCGTGTGTAGGCTACGTTAAGGGGCGTGGTCACGTAGCCAACTGCCAATGTAACGTTAGAGTCAGCTAAACCAACGTTGTTCCATCACGTAGCTGCTAGCTAGCGACACAGCAAGTGTGAAACACGGTGATGATCGGGTAAAAACTTACAAATTTGTAATTAAAAACGGAGAGAGATACCGAGTGTAAAGACAGTCAAAGTGAGGATCCACCACCAGTGATGAATTTGTAGCAGAGCAGTGTTGCATTTGGTTTGGGTGTGTGTCTACGTTGATAGATGACAGTCGCCTGCACCACGGTAATTACTAAAGCGAGCGCAATAAAAGTGATTTTGTGACAATCTTCACCTTGGTGGTATTCACTTCATTTGAGCACCCACTGACAAAAACATGGTCAACCTCTCCAGTCACGGCTGCATCCAGCGCTGAAAACCTCAAGCCTCCGCTCTCTCAGAACGGTGAGTGGGCACAAACATGGTGATTACAGTTGATTGTTTCAGGCTAGATGCCGTTTCAAGGTCATCAAGATGAGTGACAAGTGCTGGGGCATGAACGTGCACAGCGGGGGGGTGGGGGGGGGGTGGGCGGGGCTAGGGGGTAGCAGTACACTTTGCTGGCATAAAGGCATCATGTAGGATCTTCTCTTAAGGCCCCCACACTATATCTACAAACATCCCTGTGTCTGTTTCCCTTTTCCTTTTTGTCTCTCTGCCCCACCCATCCTTTCTTCATCATCCCTCTCTCCACCCTCTCCCTCCCTCCCTCCGCTCTGCGTTGGGAGCTGAGGTGTTATGAATCATTTTCAACAAGTTCCCATATGAGACGGGGAGCTCTGCAGTGTGAAGTCGGTACTGAATTCATCTTGTTGTCTGCTGGAGGCGTCAAAGCGTGGCTCTGCGAAAAGACACAGTAACACGATGAGTGCTTAAAAATGGAGAGGTAGCGCTCATCATCTGGGTACCACGGAGAGGCACAGCCGCCATTGAGGACCAGCTCAGCCAGTTCAAACCAAGATCAGGCTGAATTCAAGCCAGTTGCATCTAACAGTGATAACTTTCCATTTGGGACTCATACTGATTTCACATTATGATCAATCCAAAATATATAATAAATCATCCTCCCCCTTTTCTGATGCGGTTAGTTCCTTCCACAGATACTAGACTAGACTAGAGACAAAACCAGAGAGATTATCTTGTTTGGAGAAGCTTTGTGCTTTGAGACCAAGTAAAAAAATGTAAGGATTTTCTGTAACCTCTTATTAGTGGCAGGACATGTTGCTGCTGCTTGAGTTCACTCGGTGTGCATGTGCAAGGTCGAAGGAGTTCTCTTGGTTGGCTGGTTTGCATCAATCTTTTCCTCTACTTTTCTAAACGTCTAAAAATTGTAGCCTGCAATTATCTGAAGACAAATAGAAACAAGCTTATCGACTGACGAGGGGATTTTCCAGCGACCTTAATGAGAGTGTCTACAGTTTACCACATAGCTGGCACATTGTCACCTTGTGTAGCTGGTTGCCCATGTAAAAGCTGTTTGATTTTAATAGAGCATACGGTGCCTAGATGTGTGATTTTATGGTAGTGCAGCTGTCAGGTTAATACTCACTGTTTACATTAAACAAAAGATTTTACATGACACCATCATGCAGAGAGGAAACCAGTCAGATTGGCAGGGCAAAACAGGCTGTGGCACAATTTATTTTTGCCATAGATATAGAGGCATACATCATCAAGATTTTTCTCTGTACAACCATTTCAGTCTAATCCAGAGATGATGATGATGATGATGATGATGATGATGATGATGATGACTCTTCAGAGTCAGAGGTGACTCTGAAGAGCAAGTTGATACTTAAATCTTTATAAACTGATGTATTACTACTCATCTTTGTTTTCAGTAGCATTTAACCATGTACACAGCAAAAACAAACCAAAACAAAAAACATTGGACTGAATGCAGTTCCTGTCACTGTTTGGGGAATTGTTACCAATGGTTGGGGGCCACACGTTGGGGCAACATAATGGGAGTGACAATAAAAGGAGAGGTTGTTATTTACTCTCTGAGAAAACAAAGAAAATGCCTCATTTCCTGTGGTGGCAGCCCAGACAGTTGATGTTCTCTCTTGTATTGGACACACAAACCTGGCCATTTTTATCTGGGGTTTGCCAATCGGTCATTTCTTAAAATGGGTGAAATAATGTCTAATAAGTTTACTCTCTAGAGATGTTGAAACCATGAAATACCCCGTTTCTCCAAGATGTTCCCTAACCACTATGCTACTGATCTGAAGAACATGCCAACCAAACTAGTTAAACACAAACAACCCCAAAGACAAACAAACAAACTGACAAGCAAATCCAACTGAGAAGAAGCAAGTCTGAATGAAAACAGTGTATCCTCAAATGGATCAGATTACTGAATAAACACCTAAAGTTAAAGTTTAAACAGTGATCTACATTAACAGTAACACTGAAACCTTTTTAAAATAAAGACAAAATATTATATTTTTGCAATATATACAGATTATTTGGAAGAAAAGGGTTCTAGATATAACCCCACCCCTCTGCAAAGAACTCTTTTGAACCCTTTTCTTCTCAGCGTGTACAACTGTGGCCACCGCAACCGCCGGTAAGCACTCTCCATTCCACTCTCCAGTCTTTCAACACAAATTGCCATCACGTAAACCATTTCTTATTCCTCGTTCCTCCTCAAACACCACATTAAACCCTGCCTCTCCGGTCACAGCACGGGTCCCCCAACACGGTGATAAAAAGAACGGTTTTCTTCTGAGCTTCTGACAATTTCTGGGGACAAGAGAAGGATTAAAACAACGTGAAACACAAAGATTGGCCACACATAAAATATCCCACCAGTGAGCACCATCAGGCAAGTTTGCTCATTTCAGCAGAGTTGGTCTAAAAATAATTGCAGGAAAATTGACTATCTATCCTGCAAAGTGCAGTTCGGGATAAAAAACCCCCCCTCTTCCTTACTTCCTTACCACTCTACTTTAAAATGAACTGCATGTGACAGGTATTTTTAACAAGTACCAGTACGTGCTGTGGTGGTGAATCACATCCGTCTCCACAGCCATGATCACAAACACCCCCCTAGCTAACCGGCGCCAGCTTGGGGTGGTGGTCGGCCAGCGGTAATACCACTGCCAACTCCTCAGATCCTGGAGGGAACACAGCCGTCCCACATCCGCAATCAATATGCTACATGGCGGCAAACTCCCCTTTTAAAGATGCCAGAGCGACAGAGAGGAAGATGGCGGCATCCAATCTCTGGTGTGGTGAGCGAGCGTGGGATCAGGAGTGAGGGGACTGGTTGAGCCGGTGACTGGGTTGGACCACGGCTTCCATACTGGGCCTGGATGCTTCTCACGTGAGGATAAATGCAGGAACCATTAACCATGCTGTTATATTGATAAAGGCGAATGACACTGAGAGCTCCATTAGCCAGGGACAGTAACCTTTATTTTACCAGGTAGTCACTTGAGAGCAATGATCTCTTTTTTGAGCAAGACCTGGCCAAAATGGCAGCATTTAAAAACAAACAAACAAACATACAAGACACAAAAACAGACAAGAACATAAAAGGCAAATGGAAAAGGAAAGAGGGAAAAAGGAAATATGGACACTTGGTTCAGTCCTACTAACACTATTACTACTGGTTATTATATAGGTAATGTTTAGCTTCATGCTATACTTAGTTTTGTACTCCTAACAGAGCTGAACATCTGAGAATATGAAATATTAGGAGGAAATTTAACCTTTGGGTTTTCCATAATAGCGTCTAAATGTATTTATCTACTAAGACGGATGCTTGGCTGGTAATAGTTGTCACCCTCCCTTCATACTCTTATCCCTCCCCTCTCTTTCTACCTCTCTACATTTATGATGGGATTTATTCAGTAACTCATTTTTCTCGGTGTCCTCCCTCCCTCCCTCCCTCTCTCTCTCTCTCTCGCTGTTTCTTCATTTCCTTCTCTCTCTTCTAACATAATCTGAGTTTAATTCACATCACTGTGTCTTGGCCCCGCCCCCTCTCTCTGTATTCTCTGTGTCTTCATCCATCCTCTGTCTTCCCCAAAATTAAACTGCTGTCTGGCTAAAACCAACAGTACCAGACCTTCAGATTTTAATCAACCCTTCTTCCTCTCCTGTCTCTCCACCCCTTCCTCCCTTCCTGTCCTCTTACAATAAACTTCAACATCTTATTTTATCCCATTATTAACTTCATCTCTCTCTCTCTCTCTCTCTCTCTCTCTCTCTCTGGTCAAGCAAGCTAACATGACTCATGGCTCTTTATTTATTGGACTTGGTATTTGTGTGCAAATCGGCGACAACTTCATCAGATGGTTCAGGCAATAAAAAACTAGAACAGTTGATGTTGAGTAAAGTTCTACTGTCAGCGCAAAATGATGACAGGCATCTGAAGTTCATGAAGTAAACTTGACTGAAAACCATGGCAACACTGATCAAATCTGATTTGAACGTACAAGTTGCATGAGAAAAAAAAGTGACCATGCTGCTGTTTGCTGTTCACATTGAAATAATGTGATTTCTGTCACTTTTAATGGAAAAAAAAAATCTGAGTTTCACTTTCAGCTGCAGTATGAACGTAGCCTGTCATTCTTACAATTCAGTTTGTGTTTGGTCTTCTTTGATATCATTATTACTTCCACACATCAATACATCCATCTCTCTCTCTCCGTCCCTCCCTGAGTATTTAAGTCACGTTGCGGTCTTGACAAACTCTTATCTCCCTTCTGTCTCTCTGCTTCTGTCTCTTAAAATTCAGGTTGCGGTCCAAAACCACCAAGTCAACCGAGTCTTATTTTATCCCATCATTACTTCCACCCATCCATCAATACATCCCCTCCCTTCCTCTCCTCGTCTCTCCTTCACTTCACCTCCCTGAACTAATAATTAACAAACAAAAAGGTTTTGCCCAAAAAAAAAACTGAGAATAAGAGTTATTTTTATCCTTCCATCTGTTATTTGTGCTAATTCGAAACAAACCTGATTCCTCCTTTCTCTCCCTCAAATTAAATGTCAGGTTGTGTTCTTGACAAACTCCTCTCTCTCTCTCTCTCTCTCTCTCTCTCTCTGTTGAAATTCAGACTCGACTCAAGATTTAATTGGAATTTGCTTTAGGTAGTTTAAGTTGTTGGCTGACATGTGTCGTTGCCTCACACATTCAGGAGGTTTGCCAAGCTCGCTCAGAAACAAAACACACACACAAACAAGTCAAACTTTCACAGATAAAACAATACGTGCCCGTTGTGTTGAGTGAACTAATGGGAGGATCCCGGGTGAGAGAAAACTGAGACAACGTTGTGCAGGGATGTTCGTTTTCACCGTGCCGTAATGTGATATTGTGAAAATGGGTTGACATCCTCCTGTACCTCAGAGGACACGCCCACTTTTCCTCAACTTAAAGTCGTTTCAGTATCAGACGTTTGTCAGACGGTTGAAAATGAAAATGCTCGTGAAGGAGAAAGGAGTTCAGGTCTGGAGGACGGCTTTGTTTCTCTTCTTGATTTGAGATTTACTGGCAACATTACTGACTCATCAGCCTTTCTCTCTCTGTCCCTCCTCTCTTTCTCCATGTCTTCCTCCCTCCTTTCCTCTTCTTCCCTCCCTCTCTCTTTCTTTTTTCTTCTCCCTCCTTTTCTTTCGTCCTTGAACAATCAAAACTGGATTGTCTTACTTTAATGCACCCCTCCTCTCCCTCTCCCCTCCTCTCCCTCGCTCTCCTTCTCTCCTTCTCCCCTCACCTCCCTCGCTCTCCTCCTCTCCCCTCCCTCGCTCTCCTCCTCTTCCTCTCCCCTCAACTCCCTGGCTCTCCTTCTCTCCCTCACCGCTCCTCTCCCTCGCTCTCCTCCTCTTCCTCTCCCCTCCACTCCCTCGCTCTCCCTCTCCCCTCCTCTCCCTCACTGTCCTTCTCTCCCTCACCCCTCCGCTCCCTCGCCCTCCTTCTCTCCTCCTCTACCTCTCCCTCTCTCCCTCTCCTCCCCCTCTACCTCCCTCTCTCCTCCTCTCCCCCTCTCCCCTTCTCTCCCTCCCCCTCTCTTCTCTCCCCTCCCTCTCTCTCCTCCTCTCCCTCTCCCCTCCCCTCCACTCCCTCGCTCTCCTCCTCTCCCTGTCCCTCTCCCTCTCCCTCTCCCCTCCCTCTCTCCTCCTCTCCCCCTCTATTAACATTCAGCTTGTGGTCCTGCTTTATCCGTGTACTGTAATTCTCTCCCTGTGGTCTTTCTGGTTACGGGAAACAATGTTATCCTTCCACATCATTATTAGACATTAATTGACTCGTCCTATCTTCTCCCCCTTCTTCTCCCCCTTCTTCTCCCCCTTTCCTCGTTACCTCCACTTGACTTGGCTTGATTAATTCATGCCTGCAGAACAAACTGGATCAGCGGAGAGTTTTACCACAATCTGTCCCTCAAACCCCCAGTCCCTCTCTACCACCCGCCTGCCTCTCTTTCACTCCCTCCCTCTCTTTCTTTTTCATCCTCACTTCCTCGCTTCCTTGATCGCTTGAGTTGAAAAATAAGCAGTGAAAGTGACGCGATAACAGGCAAGCTCCTTGGCAGCCAAGGATATAATCACAGCCATTATGATTGGCGGCTTTTCTTTCTTTCTTTCTTGACTTCTTGACTTCTTTCTTTCATGACTCCTCTCTTCACTTCAATCCAAACCGCCTGGAGTGAACTTGCCTTCTTCCACTTTCTCTAAAACATTTCCCACCTTCTGTCACGTAAAAAACGTGTTTCTTCTTTTCCCTTCAGAAGATTATAAGTTCACACTCCCACTCTGGGAGTCTCACATTTGTGGTCTAGCCAAGATCATCACAGAGCGTCTCATTCTTCTGCTTTGTTGTTGTCACCACGGGTGGAAATATATTAAATGTTATCCTAAGAATTCCTAAATAGTGTATGTGTGTGTGTGTGTGTGTGTGTGTGTGTGTGTGTGTGTGTGTGTGTGTGTGTGTGTGTGTGTGAGTGTGTGTGTGAGTGAGTGAGTGAGTAGGTGTGTGTGTGTGAGGTCAGTGTTAAAATTCAAAACTTCCTACTACATGCCTCCCACGGCCATGAATCATGGCTGAGTAGGTGTGTGTGTGTGTGTGTGTGTGTGTGTGTGTGTGTGTGTTATGTGGGGACATGAGTGTGTGTGGTTGATTGTTCTCTGCCTGCCACAGTAGACAGAGAGAGAAGGGGCTTTATGTAATGTATTTTCTATGGCCTACCTTTATGGCTGATGCCTTCTGTGTGTGTGTGTGTGTGTGTGTGTGTGTGTGTGTGTGTGTGTGTGTGTGTGTGTGTGTGTGTGTGTTTGTCTGTCTGTTGGTGTGAGTGTGAGAGAGTGTGTGCTGTGAGGGTGAGTGGGTATCGAAAAAAACGGTGGCATCACGGTGGATGTCGGTCCAATAACGAGTGCCGAAAAATGTTAGAAATGTTTCGGTACTTTGCGGTACTTGCTGACGTGAATGCTATTGTCTCAGTTGGACGATCACTACCGGCACTGTTGTGTTGAGGCGACTTGACCATACCGGTTATCGTCATTTATAAAAACAAAGTTGGCTGATAAACCTATGTGGGTATCGTTCACACAAAGTATCGTAAAAAGTAGCGTGAAGGTATTAAAGGTATCACTTTGGTATCAGTATAGAAAGAATTCAAACCCTAGTCATGTCAGCTCTGTGGGAAAAATGCCCTGATATGTGTGAGAGAGTGTGTGTGCTTCTTTGTGTGTGTGTGTGTGTGTGTGTACGTGTGAGAGAGTGTGTGTCTATGTGCTCTCTGTGGTTTTCTGTCATTCCCAGGCAGTTTCTCCGACAGGCCAGATAATTACATGTGATTTCCATGTGCGGCGGCTCTGGGGGAGCGTTGAGGAGAGCTGTGATTTCCTACATCTGCTCAGGAACGCCGAACCCACCGACCTGAGGGACATCACTGCTCTCAGATCATTTTAAAGAAGATGCTAAACGGTGGTTATTGGACAATCAAACATGCACCCACGTCATGACAACATCAACATCAGCCCAGTTTTTCATCCTCTAGTGCACGTCGTGATGATGTCAAATGATGCATGAGATGCTGCGTGTTGTCTTCTGTGTTGAGGATGGATTGGTGTTGCTGGGGAACAGGGTTGCTTTAATGTCCACCTGTATTTAATTTGTTTCTTTCTTTAACTAATGTGTCTGTGCTGTTGTCTGTGTTGTATGCGCTTCTGTTTGTCATGTTTTTAAACATCGTTTTAATCCGTCAACCTGCCGAGGGGCTGCGGATGAAAATTAGCCTTCTGGTGTGACTCGGTTACAGCCATGTTTATTAATGTGCATTATCCCTGTCAGATAAATTAACTCAATAAATAAAGTATGTTGTTTTGCTCACAGAAACAGAAGTTCAATAATAACTTGAGGCTTTTATACTAAGCACCTCACTGTGGTCTACCATATTTTTAGCACAGGTGGCTCTTGGGTAATGAAAGCTCTCACCCCGGCTGTTGAAGCTGCAGTAGGAAAGGTTTTTATTTGCCGCCCCCCTCATTGAGACCCTGTGGACCTGCCCTTTTAACCACATGAAATTCACTTGTCGGTGTGGTGCATGGCAGGAAACTGAATCCAAACTTAAACTAACTCTGGCCATCTTTGACTTGGACTCTATTTCCCCATCATTCTCCATCAGACTGATCTATTCTGACCAAAAATCAAAGCATGTCTTTTTCAAAATATTGACACTCACTCTTGCGAGAATAATGGCCAAGGTAGCATCAGAACTGGAAGAGAAAGGCGTCACTTGAGGTTCCATCAGTTCCATCTTTTTATTGACGTGTGTGTGTGTGTGTGTGTGTGTGTGTGTGTGTGTGTGTGTGTGTGTGTGTGTGTGCGTGTGTGTTAGGTAAGTACAGAGAGAGACAGGTCTGCAACCCATTTTGTGTTCTGACCTGTTGGTTTATGGATTAATTAGAGTCAGGTCAGTAAATCACCTTGAGTGACACGAAAACTCGGTTTCACAACTATTACATTTCATACGAAGCAGAAATTAAACGAGGTACTATAGCCAGATCCTCCAGAGGTCAGGAAATCATCTCAAGGAACTGCTCTTCATGTGATTTTAAGGCGCCAGGTGGCTCATTATACTAAATGTGCCATCATATAAGTTTGGGGTCAAAATTAATTCATGACAAATAAACAATTAAATGATCACGTTCAATGTTTACATCTAGTTTCCAACATCAGGTCATGTCCTTATTCTAAACAGATTTAACATTAGACCCGTCATCATAAATGTTAAGCAACAACTATTTACATCTATTAGATCACATCGAATTTATCTAATCATGAAGTGAATAGCACACGCCAATTACGTCAATACCTTCAAATCATGTTGGACAGCTTCATGTTCATTTATCCTTTCTAATAGAAGCTAAGATAACTTAATAGTGACTGAATCAATAACAATAACAAATGCAGGAGGCGATTTAACATGATGGTGAATGCAAAGGTAGATGCACACAGGAAAACATACATCAGAAGAAATGCCTGTTTTTATTTAGCACGGTGATAAAAACACTGATAAAATAGAATATAAATACACAGACAGGAATTATACATTTGTTCAGGTGAGATAAAAAACAAAAGGCTTACAAAAACATCTTACCTCTAAATAACGAAAGGAACAACAAAAAAATCACAAAAATGACAAGCAAAAACAACTGATTTGGATAAGAGGATCTAAAAGACAACAGAAACAACATGGAAAGAAAACCCCATCAAGTCATGTCAATTTAGTTTATTTATAGAGCACTTTTAATAAACAGGCTTGTCTTGTGGTGAGGAGGTGTGTGTATGAGTGTGTGTGTGTGTGTGTGTGTGTGTGCGCACAAGTGTGTGAGTGTGTATTCAAGTGGGAGTGTGGCTGAGGTGAGACTCAATATATGGAGACCCTTTCATCTGAGATTAAAGAGACACTCTTACACTCACTTTGTGATGTTCAATTCATTTATTATTCTTTTATTATTCTTTTTTATTCCTTCAACCTGCCTCGTCTACTTCAGTTAGTGATTTCCTACATTTCCCAGAATGACTTTGGACAACCCTTTGGAGAACGGGCCTGAACTTGTTGCTGTTCAGCTGTGGGGTTGACATGTAGGTGGAGAGAGCAACAGTGAGTTTTTTCCAGTAGAGAAAAAGTGAAAGTTGTGCCCCCTAATCCAAATGCAATATGTCATAGCTGCATTGCATTCTGGTCTATTGAGGCTACTGCCAGTGGAGATATTGATATTTCTTCCTCTCCTCTGATGGATTTCTTAAATATTCTGCTATTGAAGTCCATTGTAGCTGCGCTGGACGTCTCGCCATGACCTCTCCTTGTCTACGTCTGTCCAGTTATCTGCAGGAATAAAAAAAGAATACACCATCAAACAACAAAATGGGCCCAGAAAAGCAAGGTGCATCCCCAATAACTGTTTTCTCTAACAGTGTTAAAGTGTTTAAGGGTGGATTCTTCCCTTAAGAGACTGTGTTTGGACCTGTATGGCTCAGTTGGTACAGCAAGGCACTAACACTGTTTCCCACTGGGGCGACCCCATGCTGAAAATGTATGCACTCGTGGTTTGGATGAAAACACAACAAAGTGACATTTAATTCAATGGTATATGTTACTTACTATTCAGCCTCTTACAGACATTACTCAACACTTGATCACTTCAAAAATGATATTCATAGAGTTGGGCATGATCTCAGACTTGAATTAAGCCTCTTGCTCATTTCCTAACACACATTACAGATCTGGGGCTTGGAAAGGGAAAATCCTTGTACGAAACTAAGTGAGTCCCAGAGACACACAAAACTGTGACTTAAGAATCTGTCTGCATCTGGAATTCAATCAAGTGAGGAAATGGAGCTCTGCAACTTAATGAGAAGGGGTAAAGGTGATAATTAGAGAGGAAATTATTTGATATGCCTCTGAAAAGAATCAGGCATATGAGAGTATGAGAGTGGGAATCCAACGTTATTGAATTACTACATTCTTAATTATTTCGTTAATGAAACGAAAGATTGAGATACAAACAGAAAGACTTTGAAAACAGAAATATTACGAAATTACAACAATGGAAAAAGAGGATGAGAGAGAGAGGGAGAGAGAGATGGATGGGTGGCACACACACACACACACACACACACACACACACACACACACACACACACACACACACAAATAAGCTGACTAAGAGCAATAGGCAATCAACAACAGCTGAGTCATTGATTCCTTTTTAGAAGTTGCAAATCTCTATCAACTAAAAAACTGTTTACACGCACACACACACACACACACACATACACACACACACACACTGACTTAGAGGAGCTGCAACACCTACACAATTAAATTAAATACACACACACAGGTTGACCAAGAGCAATGGGCAGTCAGAGATAATAAAAGGAGAGAGAGCGAGAGAGAGAAGGAGGCCAGATAGAGCAAGATAGAGGAGGATTCAATTGACAGAAAGAAAGTTAATGAAAAAGAGGCGAGGCAGAGGGGAAAAGAACAGGTAAGACAGAAGAGATAGCTACGATTTCAACTGACGCAGAGAGATGCTTTAGAGAAATGAAGGGAGAGGGAGAAAGAGGGGGGGGTTGGTGAGAGAATGGTAAGATGAGGATTTCAACTGACGGAGAAAGTTAATGAAAAAACGGTGGTGGAGGTGGAGGGGAGAGCAAAGGGGAACAGAGGATTTCAATAGATGGAGATATGACAGAGGAAACGAGAGGCGAGGCAGAGGGAGGAAGACACAACAAGAAAAGAATAAAGGGGATTTCAATTGACAGAACAGTTTAGGGAGAAAGAGAAGGGGGCCGGAGTGAAGGAAAGAGAGGGAGGAGAGGAGAGGAGAGATAGTTGATGCAGTATTGAGCAGAATCTATCACTGAGCAGCATTCTGCTTACAGTATCTCTCCTTGAACCTCCCTTGCTTTCCAACCCTTCCTTCTGCAAACTGCATTTCCACTCTGGTTTGTTTGGGATGAACAGAAGAAGAACCGGGTAGTTAGCATGAGCAGCGATAGCCACCATGGATGAACAGGCAAAGAAAAGAGAGACACCTACAGAAACTCAAACTCCATCAACAGAAAAGGAGAAAGACGTCACAGTGCTGGACACACTGTTTGATTGACAGGTGATCTCTGGGAAGTGCAGCAATACTACCTAATAGAGGTTATAGTCTTTTTCTCACACCCCCTTCTTCAATACCCTTCTTTTTCCTCCCTCCTTCCACTTCTGAAAACTACACTTCTCCCCATCTTTTCTTTTCTCATCATCTCCATTTCTCTTTATTAGACCCGAGGTGAAAATCCCTTTCTCCTCAATGAGGCATTTATTTTGTGCAGCATAATAACATGCAATTAACAAGTTTCAATCAGCAATCAGATCACAGTTCCATCATTTAACACAGTTGTGTCACACTATTATGTGAAGCTTATAGTGTCACATATCACACTGTGTTTTTGGATCTCGTTGATGATCCAAAATCGCGTCAAGGTGGATTGCCACAGATATTGCCACAATGCCATTTATAGCGCCACATATTGTATTACAGATATGCACTTGATGCTTTTGGTGTTCAGCTAGTGAAAATATATGTGGCGCTATTTTTATATATGGCATTGAGGCAATACAGTTATATATGGCCCTATATGACGTTAAAATGGCAATATAGTTAGAAGTGGCTATATATTTTTATATAGCATTAAAAGCTTTTTTTTAAAGGCACATGCTCCTGATGGGATCATGTAACTGTTTTCAAACTGTACTAGACAGGATTTGAAAAATACTCCTGTCTTATCAGTCTAAATCACAAATGAGGGCTGCAGGAGAGAAGAGCGTCCCACACAGCCTAATTGAGACCCAGTAGATTTGCTCTATTTTCCCAAATTTATTTCAGGTGTCGGGTATGGTCACTTGTGGGAAATCTCCTCCACGCACAGGAAATGACTAATCAACACTTGAGGACTAAATAGAAAACTTTCTTTCCACCCTTACCAGCCACCGAGAAGAAGACATTTCGGTCCGAGGAGAGCACAGATGGTTTCTAGGTAGTGAAGTCCTTCAAACATTCAAAAGTTCAGGCATTTATCATCTTCTGCCACTGGAGGTCGCTGAAGTGCAAGTTTGCTTTAAACGAAAATACCGGTGTCATAGATGGACAGATAGATACTTTATTGATCAAATTCTGGGAGACAGACGCCCCAGATAAGAAGACATGGATGGAAGGAGACATGTTTTTGAGGGATCATTTCCTCGTGGAGACTTCCATTTCTTCCTGTGGGTGTCAGGTGATTGACAGGAAGCAGAGTGTAACGTAATGCAACACACTGATATGAAAACGCACAAAAAAAAAATACAATAAAACATTTACTGTGACAAAACGAAATTAAGGAAAACACTACTATGATGGATTATCTAGCCTGGGCATTTTTCAAGTCTACTGTACAAAATACTGTAGAAAAATAAGTGGCAACAAATGGCTTCTTCTGAAGGAAGGAAAACAATATCTCACCGGTAAGCAGTGACAGAAGCAGTATGAATGTGCAACAGGAGTGCGTGTGAAGCAGGACAGTTTATATACACTGCTTCATTACCCACATTTCCCTCCAACGGTCTAGTGAATCTTAAGCAAACTTTTAAAATGTTGCAAAAAAAAAAGAAGACGACAATGATGTGTGTTTCCATCAGTTGGGTTGAAGCAAATAAAAGACCTCCTAAATGTAAAACAACTCAGAAAAACACATAGAAATGATTAGTATTGGGTGCATTTCTATTGTTCTTCGGTGTTAACTAATGTTGCTGAAAAACCAAGAAGTGCACTACTAATGGACACGCAACCACAATGGGCTTCCTCTCTGGATGTGGCGGATCTGTCAGGCTATGCAAAGCCACTTCTGAGCTGTTGTCAATGAATTGAACTGTTAATTGGACTGATGCCAAGCCGACATTACTTATACAATCACATCATTTGGACAAAACAAAAAAAAAAAAACACATCCAGCGAGTGTTAAAAACATTTTCTCCCATATTGATGAAATTGAAATCGACATTTTCCGCAGTTTCCGGGCAGCAATTCAATACATCACGATTTCCATAAAAAAAATACTTGGCTGGGAGCCCAGTGAGTGTCTGTGTTTGCTCGCTGTGTGTCATGGATCAGCTAATAGCCACTGTGGCGTGCATGACTGAGTGTCCTGCCTGAACTACCGCAAGCTCTACTACTCCGCAAAACTCCACCGGCTCCGAGCCTCTGAACCTGCAGCCAGACGGCACTACCTCAATCTCATGGTTGAGAGCGTGGGAAATGTCTCATATGATTCTCCTTTCGCTTCTTCTTTCTTCTTTTTCGCCCCTTCTTTCTCTCTCCTTTCTCATTTTCACTTCTGCTTCCTTAATGTGCACTTCCATCTCCGCCAATAGTACATCCATTAATAACCAAGACTTCCTTCTGTGTCTCACCTATTTGTCACGTTCTTTTCTTCTTCGCACCCTTAATATTGAAGCTTGCTTCCTCTCTCTCTCTCTCTCTCTCTCTCTCTCTTCTTCTTCTCTCACATTCTTTTGCACTCTTGCACTTTTTTCTCCACATTTTCTCCTTCTTTTCCTGTGTTAACAACCAAGAACGACACCCCTGAAGTTACTCAGGAACACTCTCTCTACCTTCCCTCGCTAAAAAATACCCCCCACCTACAACCCCCCAGTATTCTTTTACTCCTCTCTTTCTCACTCTCCTTCCCTTTTCCCTCACTTTTTCAACTTCTCTCTTTCACTCACTCCTCTGTTTCTCTCCTTCCCTTTTCTCCCACCTTTTCAAGTTCTTTCGCTCACTTCTCTGTTTGTCGGAGGACTTTCTCTCCTCCCTTCTCTCTCACCTCCTTTCTATTTGTCTGTCTCTTCAAGACTCTCCCTTCTTTCTTCCCTCTCTCTCTCCCGAGAAGAAAATGTACTGTTTCACGTTTGAACTGCAATGAAATTGAACCATTTGTCGGGCGGAGCAAGCCGAGCTTATGTCTTTTATTTATTGGACAAATACGCCGTCCAAAAACTTGGATGGAAACCCAGCAAGTGAAGGAAGGAGAGGGAGAGGGGAAGAGGAGAAAGTAGGATGGATGAGGGATGGAGAAGAAATGAGGGAGGAGAGAGGAAAAGAGGGAGGGAGAGAGACGGATAGAGCATGAAGCAATACACACACACACACACACACACACACACACAAAACACACGAACGAGTGAGACACAGACATGCACCAAAACATACACCCGCCCACCCTCCAACCTCACCTACACAAAAAACAACACACACACACACACACACACACACACACACACACACACACACACACACACACACACACACACACACACACACACACACACACACACTCTAACAGCTGAAGATGGCAGGTGTTCCAAACTGAAACAAGTGACTGCCCTTTCCCTGACCTCGGGTAGAGAGGGAAGGAGAAAAGACATGAAAACAGAATGGAGGAGGGTGCAGATGCTTTGGGAGAGACAGTAAAGCTGTTCAACATGAATCCAAATGCCCTGCTGACTGCAGGTCAAAGTCACAAACAATTATTATTATTTTTTTTTACTTTGCAGCCAGGGTGTAAGTGTCACTGACAAAGCGTGTTGACTTTTTATGTATTGCCAAGTTACCCTTGTGTGTGTGTGCCTGGTTTGTTTACACACAAATCCCATTATGTCTACTTCCTAGAAGAAATGTGTATTTTTACTGGGTACTTCATGATGTACATAATAATAATATGTCCTACCAATAATACCATAACAGATTTTTTTACAGTGCTGAAACTATAATTTTGCCACTCGGATCAATGATGTGTTTAGATATTAGCAGCTTGTTCAGTAGCTAGCTAAACATTGTATTTGGTCAGCTAGCCATCATTGACTTGATAGCACCTGATTTACCCGGTAGCTAACTTTCCGTGGCTAGTTTCTCTGCTATCGCTGGTTGCTTTTGTCGATGCAGACTCAAGGTGAGGTTGATCTTGTCTATTCAGTTAACGCTCACATCCTATCCTATGCCGTGTTTGCTTCATATCGTAGGTCTTTCTGCTCTCTAAATAGTCATCCATTGAAAACATGTATCTTTCTCTGTTTGTAAAACAGACAAAGCAATGCCAGATGTTCACGTTTTATTGTGATGAGTGAAGAATACAGTGTTGTTCTCTGCAGAGGCTTCATGCTGTCTGTCTGTCAAATAAATAAATGAATGAATAGACATGCAGATAGATACGCTACCTGCATTGTCTTCAACTTCAACGAACCAAGCCATGTGATTAGAAACTCTTAAAAGTTTCTTAAAGGACACGCTTTGAAGTTTGTGCCAATCGTCTCGGTTGCCCTTCTACTTTCCATTACTCCTGGTGGTGTCAGAGTCATGGGCTTGTTTTCATCATTACTTACATCATTACTTCATTGTGCCTGAGTTGAGTGTTTTCATGCATTATGTTACACTCTGCTTACTGTCAACCACGGGAAGATGTCTCCACCAGGAGGGGCTATAACTGGGCTATAAGTCTATAAAACGGGCTATAAGTCTAAATGACTCAATGATTTTTGCATGAAGAGTTACAGATTGTTCTCCAATGTGCCGCTGAAATTTAAAGCGTGACTCATCAGGATGGCAGCCAACATTTTACACAACATTTTACCAGCAGATGGTGATGGCCTCCTGGCTGTATAGAGAATAGCTGTTGAATTCATTCAGTCCATTCAGTAAGTTATCCTAGGCTTGATTGACATCAGTGAGGGGCGGTTCCACAATCCACCCACAAACCAGTCATCACCGGCAAGCATGTTTTTCGTTTCACTGCTTTGTGTAAAATTGCAAACAATTATTTGACTATTGCTGTAATTATGTGTGTGTACACATGTGTGTTACACACAGCTGCATTATTTAACAGAGATCTAGTAAACAACCAGATGGCTTTTTGTCACCTCACACACACACAACAGACATAGACATAGACACACACATACACACACACATGCACACTTGATGTAAAATAATGTAAAAGCATTTCTTTGACAATTTCTCTACACTAGGTGTCTCTAGACTCTTTGATGTCTGTATTTTGGATAAATTGCAGGTCAGTGGATTCTGCACAGACACAGAGACAAGATGATGAACAATTCACAGCTCTCTGAATTTCATTTCTTCCTATGGATGTCACATCTCGGGTTTCTTCTCACTTTGTCATAGTTTTACTGAAATTCTGTCTCTGTCTTAACACACACACACAAAAAAACTTCACACCCAACGGTGCATTGTCCCCTGACACACACACACACACACACACACACACACACACACACACACACACACACACACACACACACACACACAGAGAAACAAGCGCAAACATCTTGAAATTTCCCCTTGACAAAGAAAAAGGCTCACTTTGATGATGTGGCACTGTAAAACGTTTATTTAAGAAAAAAGGCAACTATTTTTTGGTGATTCAGAGAGAGAAACAGAAGAAGAAACAAACTGAAATAAAGATAAAAATGAAAGAAATAAAGCAATGATTTGAAAAAGAGACAAAGAACGATAAAGACCACAGGAAAAGTTGAGAAATTGAAGGAAAGCAATAAAGAAAATGAATAAAGAAACCCTGAAATGAACAACGTTTTCACAGTTGGAGAGTGAAAATAGAGCGACCCTACCCAAAGCTTCACTGTGAGAGTAAGTGGAGCTTCTCTTTAACAAAATGCCATCGTTTCAACAAGCAGGCACACACAGACGTAGAGAAACACATGTTGAAGCATACTTACAGGCATACACACACACACACACACTATGCTCTGCCTACGTGTAGAGCATACAAGGTGAATAACAGTACTTGAGCGATTCACCAACAGCACATTTTGCCCCCAAAGTAGCTATAACAGCCACTCTTCCAAATGGAGCTGTGTTTGTATAAGTGCATATTTTTTGTAACATCCACCGCATTTCCAAAATACACACACACACACACACACACACACACACACACACAGATTTATTACAACAAATTGAATACACATTGCCAAATGTCCTTTTCTCGCTTATACCACAGACACCACTTACACCACCTCTGCAAATGTAGTCGTTGCAGTGCTAAAAAAAAGTTTCTACTTCATGCTTGCTGATCTACCTCTGCATTTTCGCCTCGTCTGGAACTGAACGCATTTTGAATGCACCCTGCAATGCATACCCAGTATTCCCACTGAGAGGAAGAGAAAGAGAGATGATTTCCCGGAAACATCAAATTACTGAGTGAAAGTCTGAGTCAAACAGTAACGCTGTTGTGTGTGTGTGTGTGTGTTGCATTGTATGAAATACTGGGAGGACTGAATGACAGCACTAACATTCATCAGGTAGCTGGTCCATTAGTGGAGTAACTACATCCTTCATTGATGTGAGGAAAGTGTAATTTTAGCAAGACCTTTTAAGACAATAAAGTCCTGTGAGAATAAAGCGAGCACTCAAACAGACGATGACTTCAACAGGGCTGTGAACACATCCCAGAATATTGTAAACAGATAACAGCTTCAAATATATTACAGTATAAGATAAAAACAGCAGCTTTGTGTCTGAGTCCAAAGTGAGAGACAGACAGACAGACAGACAGACAGACAGACAGACAGACAGACAGAGGAACACAGTTGTCAGGGGGTGTTATTTTAGCTATAGGTCTGTTGACTAGACTGAACACTTGGCAGATTGGGGCCTGTGTTTGTATGTGTGTGTGTGTGTGTGTGTGTGTGTGTGTGTGTGTGTGTGTGTTTGTCCTCCACTTCTTTCTGAGTCATAGATTTCTGTCCTGAAGCTATAGAGAGAACAAAACAGATGGACAGTATGGAACCAGCACAGACCTGACAAGACAACAAACCCTGCACACTGTGGTGTTGGCCCAGTACCAATATGAACAACCTCAAGCTTCTTTACTCTTGTTATCAGAAACTGTGTGCTAAGGTGCTTCCTAGATGAGGCTAAGCTAGCGTGGTCTATAAAATTTACTCAGATAATAATTTAAAAAAAGCACTGTTAATAATTTTTTGAGTTTAAATATTTTTGAATATTTGATCATGTCTCTGCAACTAGCAATTTTCTTAGCAATCTGCCAACTAATGCTAGCGTGTTTGCTAGCTTAAACACTTTGTGGATATCCCAAACTGAATAAATATAGCACCTGTACATGTCTAACTCCTCAGCTAGTTTAGTCTTGTTGTAACTGTGATATTTTCTCAGCAGAATAATCTTTACACTCCTATATTTATCTACAGCATTGTACAGTCACACAATATCGCCAACCTGGCTAGCTAATAGCGGCTAAACCTGCAGCATACAGCTGACTGCAGCAAGAGGGTTGTGCTGTTCGGAAACTGGAAGCATTGGAAACACACATTTTCAAAAGACCCAATAGTTTTCACTGGCCTGACGCAAATGTAAAGCATGAAAGTGGAAGATCAAACTCAAAAAAGTGTTTCAATTCAATTCTGTAACTTGGTTGATCTTGGAGCATCAACAGAAGTTATTGGTGAAGCTTTAACCACTGACCTTATATTTGGAGGCAAAAGGAAACAGAGGGGAAATTTCACCTTCATAATTATGTAGCTAAATGATGCATTCTTATAATGCAGAATATTTTTTCTATTAGATTTCTAACTTGCAGTCATCTTGCAGCTTTTCCTTGTGCATATATTGCTTGCTCGTCAAGTCAGCTGGTCAGCTTACCAAGCATCTATACCTACTTATATACTATATATATACCTCAGTGTCTACTGCTCATTTTGGTACTCATGCAATCCACCAAGCAGCATATTTTTCAATACAATTATAACTGTTAAACATGGTTTGTGTTGCTTGCTAAGGCGTCTTTGAGTGGAAGAAAAAGTTAAAAATAAAAATACATATATGAAAAATAAAATCTAGGCTACACATATACAACATAACAAAGTGCTCTTAATTAAGATGCTTGATTTAACACAACCTTTAAAACGTGGTAAAACAAGATCGTGGAGGTGAGTCAAGGATAAACCAGGCAACGCTGGAACAAAGTCGGGAGACAAAGTGATGAAAAAATAAAAAACTTTGGAAGGAAAGTTAAAGATTAATTAACAGTGATTTGGGCTCAACTAAGCAAGGCTAATGGAAACTATTCTCTCTTTCTTGTTCTCCCACACTCCCTCTCTCTACATTTCTTCTTCCCTTCTCTAAATCTCTGTATTTCTCTCCACCCTTCTCTCTCCCTCTCCGTCCACTCCCCCCTCTTTCCTTCCTCCTCTTCACCATCTCTCCCCATCCTTTCCTTTTCTCCCTCCACCCCCTTCGCTCTCTCTTTGCTCCCCCAATCTCTTTCCCTTTCTCCCCTGCCCCTTATTTCTCCCTTCCTTCCTCCCTCCTTTCTTCTTTCTCTCCCATTAGAAATATATTGGGGTGACTTGGACCATGAAATTAAAATATTAGTGAATGACATCACTGAATATTTCCAATTCTCTGGAAAGAAAGAATTAAAAAAATTCTGAAGCCTCAAAATAAGAAAAGGTCAGCTAGAGGGTAGATTAACATTTAAAACTTTATTTTATTAGTGAAGGAAAATGTTATGGGACACTTTAATTGAACATATCTCTGTTAGGGGAATGATAAATAAACCATAATACACCATTTAAATGTTTTATTTTGATTATTCCCAATCCCTTCGACAGGATAACTACAAATACAATCTGGATTACATGTTACCATCTCAATGTTGCATCTGCCTCTGAAAAACATACAAATGGTAAATTGTGAATTTTCATAAACCATCAACACTGAAAAATACAGGTCAATTAATTCCAGCATTTAAAAAGTAATACATTAAAATCAATATTTTACAGACACAAAATATATGGAAAATCACTTATATCAACAATTAATTTGACTTTTAAAAAATGTCTTATATAAATTATATACATTTGTTGTTTTTTGCTCATTCTTTGTTCTTTGCTTCTTCTTTTTTTAGATATTTATATATATTCCTCTTCTTGCTGTGTTTTTATCACTTCTCCAAATGTTCTGTGTTTTATGTGCAACTAAACTAAACTAAGGCACATGGATCTTTTGGAAATAACACATTTATTCTCTATTGATCCCCAAAGGAGGAATTTGTCTTGTTGCTCGCTCCCATCCAGGGGAAGGTCACACCACCGAGTCAGCTACACAACAGCACCCCTGGGGCTGCCAGAGATTAAGCGTCTTGCTCAAGGACACTTCAGCAGGGTGGATTTCAATACATACTACGATGTATCATCTCACAAATGTTTGTGTCCTTGACAGGGGTCACAGTTCACACAGTCACTAGTGTTGTCAGTGTTTGTAAGGGTCACAAGATGGCATCTGTTTTTATCTGTTTTTAGCTGACAAGAACCTCTTTGTGTCTGTTTGAACAACGCCATTAGATGGGCAAGATGTTTTATACTTTGCTTTAAATCCAAACAGGTACTCGTAATATATCTCCTGCTGAGTCAGTAGTATTAAATATGGCCTGTCTCAGCTCCCAAACCCCTCTGGGCCCGAGACATATCACTGACCACACCTAAAGAAAACACCTTACATCTGCTTTAACTTAAGAGTATTTTCTTTTCTCCTTTTTATTTTCCTGGCCCATATGTGTGTGTGTGAGTGTGTGTCTGGTTATAAATGTATGGAGATAAAACACCACAGGATTCCCCCCAATACATCATCCTTTCATTTCCTGATTGGACAATCACCAAAGCAAATAAAGCAAATAAAAGAGTTGAAGAAAGAAAGAAAGAAAGAAAGAAAGAAAGAAAGAGAAGACAGACCAAGAAGAAGAAATGAAGGAAGAAAGAAAGAGTGAAAGAGTGTCAGGCATTCAAATTGAGTTCAAGAGCTGTCCTCTCTGCAGACTGAGGAATTATGGGTGGACTGGCCAACTCTCTCTCTCTCTCTCTCTCTCTCTCTCTCTCTCTCTCTCTCTCTCTCTGTCTCTCTATCTTTCTCTTGAGTGAACATGTAAGAGACTGCCAGGCTACATAGACTGACCCAGTCGCCTACTTTCTTCGCTGGCTGCCTCGGTGTCTGACTGGCTTCCGGCAGCAAAATGACAATACACAATTTAGTCGGTCAGTGTCGTTGTTACACAAGCTTTGCCCGGGGCTACCAGGGGGCTACCAGGGGGCTACCAGGGGCAACGGTAAGCTAATGGTTTAAGAATGAAGCTTCTGACTGGAATGTTACTGGTTTGCATGCCCAGACCAGCAGGGAAACCACTCTGATCAGGATCTCAGTGTTTTTATATGTAAACATACTTTTTGGATTCTGAATCTTCTTTTTTCCATTTAGTCTGAGTGTGTGTGTGTGTGTGTGTGTGTGTGTGTGTGTGTGTGTGTGTGTGTGTGTGTGTTTATGGGCAAACCTGGATGTAAAACCATGTTCTTCAAACAGGGTTCCTACACCTCTTTGCTAATCAAATTCCACGACTTTTCTAAGACTAGTCCGTGAAATACAGCTTTTCAATTTCCATGACCAATATTTTAGTTTATGTTGCAAATGTCACAAGTTGTACACTGAATAGCTGAGGTGAATGTCCCAGGTCTGTGATTTGGGTTTTTATTCCACGTTCCTCGACATTATGAATTGCTGGCTGCCTGGAGAACTTCCTGGTTAACTCTGGCTTGACGACAATGGCCCAATCCCAATGTCCCCCCTCACGGACTTTGAGGCGCGTTCCCGCTAAGTCCGCGAGGGTTCAGGGCTGTCCCACTGTCAAATCGTCAAGTGCATGAGGGCGCTCTCTCTCTCGCAGACTTTTTGAGCCCTTTATGCACACTTTCCTGTAAGTCCGCATCGATGCAGACTTTGCCTGAGGGAATTACCCACAGTTCATAGCGTTGTGACGATAAATACGGGGTTACCAGGGGAAGCCCGGAAGCGATAAAAAACAGTAAAGAAATGGAAGGACAAATGTTTATTCATCAAGCATTTATTTCAATTTTTGCTTGATGATGCTGTTTTGACAAAACGAGTCAATTGATTATTGACAATTAACTCTCGTCCACTCTGTAAGACGAGAGCCTGGAAGACGTTCAGATCGGGCAGTCGGTCCCTTAAGTGCCTTGGTCGTGAAGAAAGTAAAAAACGGAAAATAAAAAGTCCCAAACACACAATCGTACATAAAAAAAATCGTTGGTATCGTCAAGGTAACGCGATATGTCGCAAAGTGCTGTCCCATTCCTATTTATACAATTTGGAGCCCTTGCAGCCTCTCGCACTCAAGCACTTACCAGGTGACGTCAGTGAAGTCTGTGAGGGTTCAGGGCTTAGGCTTTAGGGGGACATTGGGATTGGGACTGACAGACTGGTTGGATAAAGAATTGACTGAATGGCGAGCTGGCAAAATGGATAAGGAGCCGATTACAACCCAAGCTTCCAAGTTCTCTACAAACTGTTTTTTGAAAGACTACAGGGATAAACATCTCAGACACGATGCTCGGGGAACAACAAACAACAAAATCGCATGCAGTGTGAGCAAGCAGTAACTTCCAAATTCCCTTTCTTCCCCTTTTCTCTCCCCCTCTCACTTCCCACTGGATTGGTGTCTCGTTATGTCTCTCTACCCTCCCTTTCCCAGCTTGTATCCTTCGCTCTCGCTCTCTCGCTCTCTCTCTCTCTCTCTCTCTCTGGCCCTCCTCTCACTTCCTGTCCTTTTAACCCTGATGCATAGTGTATGTCGTCACGCCCATATATGGACAACACTATCTGGCTGCCGTCCAGTGGCCAATTAGAAATGCCAGATGAGTTGGGAGTGTATCCTTTGGAGACCGAGGTCACCCCAGCAACTGTCGCCATGGGAGACCTCATCGGAATGCGTGCCCAGCCAATCATCTCCTCTCACCTTCATTAGGGATGCGGTTAATGTCAAACTGGCGTCCGATCGCTCTCTCGTTTTCTGCCGTTCTCACTCTCTCGTCATCGTTTTTCACACTCACATATACTCTCTCCGTCTTGATGTTTTATCCCCAGTGCACTCTCTCTGACTTACACTCACCTCCCCACTCCCCCTCCACACCTCTCTCTCTCCATTTACTTCTTCCCTTCTTCCCAACTGATGAATGAGGCTCCCTAGATGCAACGCTGACCTGCATCTGCCCTCTTTGTCTTCCTCTTTCTTTCCCTGCCTGTCTCACCCCATCTTCTTCTCCCACTCGCCCCTGTCTGCTGCTTGCGTTCTCTTTTTTTTTTGTCTTTCACTTTGACTTTTGAGTGTGTGTGTGTGTGTGTGTGTGTGTGTGTGTGTGTGTGTGTTTATGTGAGTGTTATCACTGCTGGGAACTCTGATCCAGCCTTCCTCTGTAGCCCACAGCATGACCTCTGTGTATGTATTGCCAGTGGTCAAGCCATTTTCTACATCACACACTTTGAAATGTTCTCGCTAACGAAACTCAAAGACACATTAAAAGTTGCAGTGAATTTCTGAAAAGTAAACTTGAGTCTAAAACCAATTGATATTCATGCTGACGACCATTTGTGCTATTCACAATGCATCATTAACACGTTGGCTTGGTCTCAGGGTCTTGAACTATTCCCAGTATGTGGGCGACTATCACAGCAGAAAAAAGGAACAAGTTTAGATGCACACTTTTTATAAATGTGTCTTGTGACAAACTTCTTTAAATAAATGGACTTTGTAAGATAACCAAAAGCTGTACGCCCTTCCAACATGCATTTAAAATGTGTACATGCAATACACACCTGCAAAATATATATTGCAATACACGTTAATGGACAGGGGGAGGAAAGAGCTTTTATCGGTTCAGTCTGCCTGTGAGGAAGTGTCTCTCCGAGGAGCTTGTATTCAGGGTTCAACACATAAGTGAGGTCTGCGCTAATCTTCTCCTGCCTGTCCGATGCCTCCGTATCAGTTTCTTATCTAGTTGTTCTCGGGGATGTATGGCCTTGCGAGATGTAAATTTGGCAGTGCAGAATAAATGAGAGTCAATGGAGAGTTCAGAGTTCACGCTCAACAGAATGTATTGTGCAGGGAGTCGGGAGAGAAAGTGAAACTCAACTTTATCATAGAGAAGGGATCTTTCGAGGGAATCAGATGGAGGTTGGATCCACCAGGGAAAGAGAAAACACAGAAGAGGGGGGTGAGACAGGGGGTGAGACAGGTCTGGGTAACTTTGAGCAACAATGTCCAGGTCCAGTTCCAAGCCAGGATCCAAACATCAGTCCCAGCCAAGTCACAGGGTTAAAAAAAAAATCACCATTCCACAAACAAAATCCAACGCCCAAGGAAAACTCTAGTCCAAGAGTTTCTGTGACCTCGTGAAACAGGACATGTATGTGTTTCTCTCATTGTAAAATATGGCATCTACTGTAAGTATCAAACATCTAAAACTTCCCAAACCAAATAAAATAAGAGTACATTTGTACTGTACTGTACTGAGCGACCTCTGGCTCCTTCTGCTTCGATGTAGGTCAGTGGAAATGAGGTACTTAAGTGAATCTGTGGCAGCATTCACAAGCACAGATCATATCATTGGGGTAATACCTGACATTAATTGGTTGAAACCCAAAGTCTGGACTCTGGACTTGCCGTCTGAGTCCTCGCAAGGGCGCAGGGTTTTGAGAGTGCTTGAAAGGGCGTGATGGGACAGACTGTCTAACTGCTCATGTTACTAAATCAGTGACGCAGTGCTGAGCAATCCTATAGCTAACAGAAATTGCAGCTATAATGTGTTATAACCTATCCATATTTTTGTTTGCATCATGTTGTTTACAGTTTTCTTGCTACATTGTCATGTCATCCTATCAGTAACGTAATGCACTATTAGAGAGTTTGCAACTTTGCAGACTTTCCAAAGTCCACTTTCATACCTCTGCACAAGATCCCTCATGGACTGGTTTTTGAGAAGGGACAGCCCTAAGCCCTCCCGGATTTGGCAGGAGCTCGCCTCCAAAGTCCGGAAATCCGTTGAAGTCTGGAGATTGGGATTCAGCAATAGATTTCCCTGGTGACCTACGCTGGTAGAATCGGTGCTAAACATGCTGCTGGTGGTAATAGGGTGCAATCAGAAAGATATTTACTGTGGGACGTCATGAAGAAGAGACGTTGCATAGTATTTGGAGGGGAGAAAAGTATAAAGTGAGGATTCATAAACTATAACTTGATGCTTGCAACTTATGTGTTACTGTCCAGTGGGTGACTGGAACTAGTAATGGTGTTTCAGTGATAGGCAGTAGACAAAACAATGTCAGCACGCTCCTGATTGGCTGCTGATGCTGATGCAAAGTAACGATAAGTCATAGTTAACACTGGCCTCATCTTTCCCTGACGAAAATGAGCAGACATCCTTTAACTGGTTTCAACAAGTCTCTGTTTTGACCTGAGCTGACCTGGCCGGTGCTCTGGTTCTAGGATGATCAACATCTTCTCTAAAACAATCAAAACTACATATTTCAGAAACACTTTCGTCAAGAAGCGTATTTGATAAATATGATCCCAGTTGTGCTCAGTGAAAGGGAAAATCACACCGCTGAGTGCTCAGTGAACAGCATCACTCTGCCTCCATCTGCACGAGAAGCAAATTAATGTAATGGCATTCATGTAAATGGAGAGAGACGAAATATTAATCACTGCCTTCCCTGTTTAGCAGTCTGCGTGTGTGTGTGTGTGTGTGTGCCATTGCAATTTGTATGCATAAAACTGCTGATATTTGATATCTGTTTCCACACACACACACGCAAATAAACAACACACACAAACTGCACAACTGCACACACAGAAGCACACACACACAAATATACAACAGAACCGAAAGTCTTTCAGTTTCATTCTCAGACTCAACCACACATTTAGCAACAACACATACGCACACATACACATAGCACACCTGGGTGTACACACACACACACACACCGGAATGACTGCGCTGTGATGAACCAAGTGATGCAGTTAGCACTATTACTCATGAAATATGTTCCAATAAATGCTCTTTTGGCTTCAGTAAGTCGGTTACGATGGAACAGCAGCAGAATAGAGGTACAACGTGTAGCTTCATAATCTACACAGGAAACTGATTGGATGGAGTGTGTTTGGCAAGTCTGGGGAACATGTCAATAAAATATGTAATCTATCCTCTGGTGTGTGTGTGTGTGTGTGTGTGTGTGTGTGTGTGTGTGTGGAAAGGCCTGTTTGTCTGTTGAGCATAAAGGTGCAAGCTGTGACTTCAATCAATCAGTGTTTAAGTGTGTGTACATAACTGTGTGTGTGTGTGTGTGTGTGTGTGTGTGTGTGTGTGTGTGTGATTGCAGGCATAGAGTCATTGCATTGCATCTTAATATATGTGATACTGAGATTGGACATATAGTTTATGTATGCACAGCTGCTGAAATGTTTGTGCTTGCTCAACTCCATCCTGAGTGTGTGTGAGTGTGTGTGTGTGTGTGTGTGTGTGTGTGTGTGTGTGTGTGTGTGTGTGTGTGCATGAAGATAGTGTATGATCTTAATTTATTTCCCCCCATGAGCTAGAATGTGTGGGAATGTACCTTTAACATAATTTTTATTTCCCTCTTCCTCGCTTCCTCTCTCTTCCTCCATCTATTTCGTCCTCTCTCATCTATCTTCTTGTCCCTCCCTCCTTCTTTCTCTTGCTCCTCTCTCCTTCTGTCTCCCTCTCCCTTTTCTTTCTTTCAGATGAACGTTTGACATATGTAAGTCAGCAGTATTGAAGACTGAAGGAAGTGCAAGTGTAGCATTAGTGGAGCAACGGCTCCCAGGGTGTAATGGACGGGGAGAGTCGGGGCAGATAATCAAACAGGGGAGAAAGGGAGACGGAGATGGATAAAGACAGAGAGATAGAGAGCAATCGGGCAGCGAGGAAAAAAAAAATCAAGCATGCAGGCACTAAAAAAAGCTGGAAAGCAAGCAAGCAAGCAAGCAGGAAACACAAGGAGTACAATAAAGAAATCAGAAAAGCCTGAAAGCAAGCACAGAAGAACAGAGGGAGGGAGGAAAGTGTTAGCGCCTTCTCCCCCTCATCTCCTCTCAGTGTGTGTGGTAAATCTATCAGTCACTCTGTAGGAGGCCACCTCGACTGGAACCTATTACTGAGAATAGGAAGGAGAGAGGGAGATGGATAGGAAGGTTATGTGGGAAATAAAGGGAGAAAGACAAAAGGGGGGGCGTGGACTAGTAAAATAGCTGAAGGGCTACTAGCTGTGTGCCTATTTTAGCCATCAACTCCTCTCAGCAGCCATTTTATTCTGACAGCAACTTGGCAAAGTTGAAAGGAGGTACCGCTCAATATGAAAACAAAATGCACTTCAAATACTTAAATACACACACAAAGAAAATGAGAACTGAATTCTCAGATCACAGTAATAAACTCTTTTTAAAGTATAAATGGCCCCTTTAAGTGTCAGGGCTGTAGTTCCTCTATTAAGGAGTTTCCAGGTTATTCGGTTCTGGCGTCTAGTGCTGGAGTTTTAGTGCTAGCATGTATTTGTATAGAAAATGTGTCATAAAATCATGTGCCTCTAATTTTGTAATTTTTTTGAGTGTGTTTTTGTTCCAGTTTTACAAATGCTGAGAGCCGTCATTGTATTGGATGTGTGGTGTTTCATGTCCCAGGACGCTAAGCCATGCTTTGGATTATGTTTTCTAAATCCGACTAGTTTCTCCTCAATGAGTGTGAGTGATGTTTTGTTTGCAAGACCGATGAAAGGTGACGCAAAGGACTAAACTTTGTTAGTGTAACCCGTTTCTATTTATTCATACAGTATCTGGAAAACGTTCAGCAGGATACTGATGAAGGTAGAATGTGCTTGGCTGGATGGCTGCTGCTATAGATGTGCCTGAACAAAAGCTCCAGAAAAATGGAGCTGATTACACAGCAGGGCCGAGTACTCCAAACACTGTGTGTGTGTGTGTGTGCTTTTTGTGTATGCATGCATAATGTGTATTTCTGCAATGTGTACTATTTGTATCGTGTGTGTGTGTGTGTGTGTGTGTGTGTGTGTGTGTGTGTGAGCTCATTGTGTGTAACAGAGATGCCATTAACCAGCAAACAGCTCCCACAAGACCCTTTTTAATCAACTGGCCCAATCATTGTTGTGGAAATAATTATAAAAGAGAGAGAGAAACAGAGAGCGTGAGAGAGAGAGAGAGAGAGAGAGAGAGAGAGAGAGAGAGAGAGAGAGAGAGAGAGAGAGAGAGAGAGAGAGAGAGAGAGAGAAGCGAACAGTGAAATAAAGAACAAAAAAGAAAGATGAGGAGAAAGTGAGAGCGAGATGAAAATAATTCAGCTACTTTCATCAGGGCATTGCCCACGGCCCTGATATGATGTGTGCATGGGGGCAATCGCCCTCACTGCACATGTTGTTCTCCATAAACACACACACACACACACACACACACTTGATTTGTGTTTGGTGTGGAGTGGGGATAAGTGGTATGTGTGTGTGCAGTTGTGTGCGCATATGTACATGTGTACATTGGTGTGGGTGTGTGCACGTGAAATTTTCTCCATATGTCTGTCTGTGTGTGTGTGTGTGTGCCAGGCCTGCTTTGCTCTGTGTCAGCAGCAAGCTCTGAAGCCTTTTCACTGTATGGAATGATGTCAGCAGGAAACTTGAAAGTGGGCCACCACAGCTGTGTGTGTGTGTGTGTGTGTGTGTGTGCGCGTGTGTGTGTGTGTATGGAAGGTTACTTGGAAAGGTTATGTACTGAAAAGGCACATCCCGTCGTTGTGTGTAAACGTGAGTTTACACAAATACACAACTAGTGTTTGTTGCAATAAGAACTACAGCTGATCACCTTTTTATTTATATCCATCATATACATTACAGTGACTAGAGTACATGTACATTACATGAAACAAATGAGTAAAATACACAGTATATATACTTATATGAGTATATACGTATATGTATACATACAAGTACATACATACAGTATACAACTTTCTTGTTCATACTGGTGGTTGTTGCCTCATGGTGACTTTAATTCCTTATTTATCCACAACATCACCTTAGACAACACCAGTGGATGCATGTGTGTGTGTGTGTGTGTGTGTGTGTGTGTGTGTGTGTGGAGAGGAGGTGGGGGATGCAGAGTTAAAAGTACACACATCAACCTTCTAGCAGCAGACAGACGTTGCGTCAGGGAAATGATGCCCTCAGGCTAAAACAGTCACAGTCACCTTCAGCCATGCAAACTGGCATTTTGCGCCACTGTTATTACACACACACACACACACACACACACACACTTCCTTACTTTGCTGATGGTGGTCCATCGTGTCCAATGACTTCCACTTATGAATGTCAGCGGTGAAGTCTACCAGTCCACCGTGTCTAATATGGCATATGGTTTCATGGCATATTTTATCAGGACGTGTGCACTTGGAGTGAGTGCTGCTGAACATCAACGTGTGTCTTCTCAGGTGTTTTTCTTTTTTGTTCCTTCACTTCCTTCCTTTCCCCTTTCTGCATGTGTGCATCACTCTGGCAGAGCTGCCACCAGGTGGAGCGCTAAGCAGCAGCATCCTCCAGGTCTGCGGGTTCTCAGATGAAACAGGTATTGATGATGTACCTTGCATTTGCTGTTTTGGTGGTGTGTTTTTCTAACTGGACGTAACTGTAACTCTAAAACATCAACAGTAGATGTCACGTTTTGGTGTCATTGAGTGGGTGAAGAAAGAATCTCTCTTGCTCTGACATTCAACAATCATGCATTACAGTTTTTGCAGGTGGTATAAAGAAGTGTCACCACGTAGAGATGGAGCTTCTTGTTTTGGAAGGATTATTGTAACTGCCTCCTGTGTATCGAGACTCAACATCAGCAGCCTGAGCACTGTGATGGTGAGCTCAACTTCTTTTTCTCCTGGTGCTCCATACTGACATGGTTTAACATGATATCCTTCATGTTCTGTTTGTACATCTGGCCTCGGGCATTCGCTCTTAACACAGCAGAAGGCCAAGACTACCTTCCACCTCTTCCTGTCTCGCCCCTCTCACTCTCCATCCCTGTTAAACCCTTTACTTACTCTCTCTTTCTTCTCCCCCTCATTGCTTTCCCCCCCTCGCTGTTTCTCCTGTCTCCACCCCCCTCGTCTCTCCGTCTCTCTTCCCCCTCCCTCTTTCTTTCTCCATTGCTCTGAATCGCACGGTCTCTCCTCCATCAGTGAGGCCTTGGATGGAGATATGACCTTTTACACGCCTTCTACAGTACACAGGGGAGCGAGGTGGTGAAGAGGTGGAAGCGTTGGCGAGAGGACATGAGAGCCATGTGGCACTCAGAGCATGTTTTCAACACTTCACTGACCACTAAGAAAATCATCATTTCTTGCTCCTTGTTAAACCCTCCACACTTACTGAGCAGCCTACATCTCTTTCTCTGTCTTTCTTGCACATGGGCACTCAGTTTCCTTTTTGTTCTCTCTGCACTCCAGCAGAACACACATTTCCAGCTTGTTAGAGCAACTTTTTCAGGCCAAAGCTTTGTTGTTGTTGTTGTTAGGGCACATAAACCACGTACAGAAATTAATCACCTGCCTGCAACCAACGCTGAGGACTAACACCTCTGTCCCTTTCGCCCATAAAGCAAATCCTTTCAAGGTATTTCTCTGCCAAAACTATTTTCAGGAGTGTAACTCGTGATTTGCAAGAGTGAAAAACAATTTGAGCAAGAAAAATCTGATTTGTATTCACAAAACTCTCTTTTCAGTCACGCTTTTACACTCACAAACGTCAATTTTGCGTGCGTTGACTTTTGTCACTGTTTCAGCGCTCAAAGCCAAAACCATTTGCAAGCGTGTGGACCAGGATTTGCAAGCAAAGGGGAGACGGGGGCTAGAACAGAGAGCTACCTGATTGGTGCATGGAGATTGATCACTATACTCTGCACTGATTGGATACAGAACGTGCCACACACACACAGCATGGTATATATGCTCTGTTGTTATTGTCAATTTAGCTATAGTGGATTTATTTTACTAAACGTGAATAGCCTTGAGTAGAACTAGCTAGCTTGCTAGTTTCAAGAAACTATACCCGACTGGTTTGTATTACTCAGACTATGAACATTAACATTAATAATATCAGTGCAGCAGACTCACTACCCCCGGAGTAGACAGAGACAGGAGTAGAGAGATCACGGTCCCGCAGGCCGTGTTCTTTGCAAATACAAATTTATTTTTCTTGCTCAAATTGTTTTTCGCTCTTGCAAATCATGAGTTACACTTCTGAAAATAGTTTTGGCAGAGAAGTACCTTGATAAAATCTGAGAAGAAGCCCATTGAGCTAATGTATATTGTGTATTGTGTATTGTGTATATTTCTTCTGTTTTTTTTACACACACACACACACACACACACCCTCCTCAGTGTTCCTCCTGCCTCCAGAGACGGTGTTTTCTCTCTTTTCTATGAATACTGAATATGCAGGCAAACATACAGAATCCTTCCTTTGTGACTTTGTGATATCCTGGAGGCATTTGTTCTGTGTAGAAACCATATCCCTGACTTTTGGTTTCTAACACAACACATTATCAACATCCTGCAGGAAAAGGCATGCCTCCACAAAGTCAACTTTTCAGGAATTGAGAAAAAAGTTGGTTGGTTGAGTTTTTTCATTTTTACATTTTATAATGCATTATCAATTTGGCTTGGTCCCAGGGTTGTGAAACGTTGTGTCCATATGGGAGGTAATGGCAGCTGTTTATGTCAGAAAACATGATATGCCATTTCTGCAGGACACTGATGGTTTCAACTCACATATGTAAGTCAATTAGGAGCCTGATCATATTTGCTGGAGGCAGGATGGTCACAAGCAAATGTGTGTCCATTAACAGCCATGTTTGGCCATGATCCTCCTCAATTGCTGACAGCCCGTTATTATAGAAAATACAATTACCAGTCAAAACAAACATTACAAGCCATAATAAATAATTGTACAAGCAAAAATACTTGTTTATGGTGGTTTTATATTTAGAAAAGGGACACACAGCACAGAATGTATGAATCTGAGAGAAACACAAACAAAAACAACAGTAAATATACATACTACACAATACTACGTATACTATGTACAATATATATATATATATATATGTATATATACTATGTATAAGTATACTGTATACAGACAGGAAGACTGCTACACACACATACACACAATCACACAAGCAAACACACATGAACAAAGTCACCGTACATGGAATGGTAAAAAGAGAGTAGACACACCCACATCTACACACACACACACACACACACACACACACACACACACACACAAAGAGCAGAAGGCATTTTCACCTGTTATTGATTTGAGTAAAAATAAATCATGTTGACGAGGCTTTTTCTCTGCACAGGTGATGGATACAGCCTGGGGGAGAGAGTGGACATACACACACGCACACACGCACACACGCACACACACACACACACACACACACACACACACACACACACACACACACACACACACACCTCTTTGTCCCTCAAGCTGTCCGACCTCTTCACTGTCCCTTTTTCCATCCCTCCCTCCTCCATCTTATATGATGAAGTAGGTTGAAGGACGGAGCACATACAGTATGTTTCCCTTCACTTGCTTACTCCCTCGTCCCCAGTCACCCTCCCTCTCATCCTCTTTCTGTTTGTGGTCTTTTTCCTTCCCATCTCTCCTTTTCTCCCTCTACTCAACCCACCGCTCTTTCACCTTGCGCCACCTTGTGAAAAGGTTGAATCAACTTTTAGGGAAACCAAACAACTGGGAGGCCTACGTGGGACCGATGCTCTAGATTACCACAGTTTGTCCTCAGGCAACAATTTCAAGATGTGTATATTGTTCTGAATAGTTGTTGACCTCAGCGCTGGTCCCGTGAGCCGTGAATTTCTGGCTTTCAACGAGCGACTCCGAAACAACCGATTTGACTTTGGCCTTAACTTTCCTCACCGATCTTTTGGTCTTTTAACCCGCAACCTTCCAATCAGAAGACTTTATCGTTGGAGATACTGCTGTCCCCTTGGATGAAAGCTGGTTGGAATGAGACTAAATGGTCCTTGAGTTCAGGTTTGTGGCATGATTACCGTAAAAAAATGAGACCATGCTCAAGAATTGGTCAGTGGTTCTCAATCCAGTCCTCAAAGACCCCCTGTCCTGCAGATTTTTTAGCTCCAGCTCTACTCAGGCACACCTGAACCAATTAGAGGCTTCAGGTTTTCATGATACCTTAAATGGTTCAGGTGTGTCTGAGTAGAGCTGGAGCTAAAACCTGCAGGACAGGGGGTCCTTGAGGACTGGCATCAGTGGCATTGTTAGGAAGCAACAGGCTTTATGGGAAATGTAGTCAAATACTAGCACTGTCAAGAAGAGAATGTTGCTTCTTTAGTAAAATATATTAGAAGAAGAATAAAAAAAAAAAAAGAGAAATAGTTTATAAGCCCGTGGTTCACTCACTTTCCCTTTACCTGCTTTCGTTCTTCCTTCCATTCCCAGCTGTCTTCCTTATATGTGACCTTGCCACAGTGCACAACCAGCTGTATGATGACCTCGCTCTCTCTCTCTCTCACTAACTCTCACACACACACACACACACACACACGCACACACACACACAGATCCATGGAGAAATGCAGTGCACACACTGATCTCTTATGTTCATGCAGTGAAAAACACACAAACATGCTCACTCACTGACCTCGTTTTGACACACAAATACACTGATGTCTGTCTCTCACACACACACACACACACACACACACACACACACACACACACACGTATGTACAATAACACATACACATCATACACACACACACACACACACACACATACTGACCTTACACCCGGTCCCACAGAGCAGTACAGAGTGTTCCTGTTTGTCTTTCGCTCTGTTGGGCTCTCTTCAAGTGAACGATGAAGAGAGGGATGGGAGGCGGAGGGGTGAACGGTGAAATGAGACGTGGAGGGTTGTCTCCTTTCTCTCCTTTTCCTCAACCTTCAGACTCACGGATGAAGCCACAGATAAAGGGATGGGCGGAAGAGAGGAAGCGCCGCTACGGCTTGTGCTTCGTTGAGCTCATACCAAAGCAAACGGACAGAGAGAAAGAGGGAGAGAAATTCACGAAGGAAGAGATGGAGGGAGTTAACAATTGATGGAAAGAAAGAGGGAGCCACAGAGGTAATCATAAATGGATGGAGGGAAGAGGAGAGGGAATTCCTTCATCTTTTATAAAAAAGACAAATCTCTTTGGTAGGGAGGGATAGACGGGCGAGCAGAGGGAGGGAAGAAACAGGAAGAGGTGTGGGGTGAGGCGGCCCACGAGACAGCTGACAAACTAAAGACCTGTTGGTGAACATTTAGTCTATATTGACATTCTTCATATACTGCCTTTCTAACTCACCCACAGCGGTGTGCACTTTTTTGCAAAGCTTTCCAAAAGCAGCCATCTTGGCTCAGTGGTAGAGCAGGTCGTCCACAAGCTTTGTTCAAAGCAATAGTGAAGTGGGATGTGGAGCTGATATGCAGGTATGGAGGGAAGGAGGTAAAGTAGTACTTTATTAGGGGGAATATGTTTGATTATGGAGGGGAGGGAGGACGCATCTTGTTCAGTTGGTAGCAGGCTGGGAGGAATGGGTGAAGTTGGTATGGGTTGGGGCGGATGGGAATTGGAAGGTGTTGTATGTAAATCTTGAAAAGGACAATTTGTGTTTGTGGGGAGGAAGGGGAACGGGATTAAGTTATGGTTGTTAAAATGAACTGAAATGATGTTTAATGGAAATGCTGTGAATTGAAAGGAAAATAAAAAAGATAAAAAAAATAAAAAGCAGGTTGTCCACTGATCACAAGGTTGGCAGTTTGATCCCCGGCTCCTCCAGTCTGCATGTCAAAGTGTCCTTGGACAAGACACTGAACTAGCTCACTGTGTGTGTGTGTGTGTGTGTGTGTGTGTGTGTGTGTGGCATGTTCGGTCAAGGCAGGTCAGTTTCATTCAAGTTGCGAAGATTAACCTACAGATAAAAAAAAAGTCTAATTCTAGGCTGCTGTGTTTTATCAAGGCCCGGAGGTCCTTACATGCCATGAGGACCCGACTTATAACCTAACCTATGAAAATGCTACAAATTACTAAATAAACACCTGAAATAAGGTTTTTACCTTGTGAAGACCACCAAAACCTCACAACTCTTTTTTTAACACTCTTCGTTCCAATTTGATTGATGTGTTGTGTGTGTGTGTGTGTGTGTGTGTGTGTGTGTGAGATCTCTGACTAAGAATAACATTGTCCTTTAGGGCCCTGTCACACTATTGCGTATGAGAGAAACGTATTAGTTGCATATGAAAATTCATTTCATACGCACAAAAAGCCCTTGAAAATACCGTATTAAACCTATGAGTAGCGTATTGCCAGCATATGTCCAGCGTATGGCCAACGTAGTATGCGTATGGCTAGCGAATGAGTAGCGTATGAACTGCGCATGTCCAGTGTACCGCTATCACGTGACATGGTGAACTGCCAAATCGATCAGATCATACTGATGTTGGAGAAGAGCTGCTACTACTACAGGCCCTGTCACACTATTGCGTATCGTACTAGCGTATGCCAGCGTATGAAAAAAACACTCATACACTGGCATATGCTGACATACGCTGAACATTTTTGAGCATGCTGAAAATTTTTGAGCGTATGCCAGCGTATGGTTTATACGCAAAGCATACGCTAGGTATACGCTGAATACGCTCGAGTTACGCTAGAGGTACGCTAGAGGTACGTTACTCATAGGTGGAATACGCTGGTCATACACTGACATACGCTGGGGGCCCTGTCACACTATTGCGTATGAGAGAAACGTATTAGTTTTTCTTATACTTACCGTATTGAACCTATGAGTAGCGTATTGCCAGCGTATGTCCAGCGTAGTATGCGTATGGCTAGCGAATGAGTAGCGTATGAACTGCGCATGTCCAGCGTGATAGCGGCACATTGCAGCATTATTGCAGTAGACGTAAAGCTATCGACATGGCTCCCAAGAAGAAGACATCGTCTACCCGGGGCCGAGAAAAGGGCAAGAAGTAGGAAATGGGATCCTATATATACACTTTATCAAAACGCTGGCAATACGCTGGGGATACGCTTGCCATACGCCAATCATACGCTAGTTGTACGTTAAATATGTTACTCAATCGTCAGGCATACGCCTGCTGTACGGTATCAATACGCTAGCTGTACGGTACACCTTCATGCCAGCGTATTGCCAGCGTATGACCAGCGTACTCCACCTATGAGTAACGTACCTCTAGCGTAACTCGAGCGTATTCAGCGTATACCTAGCGTATGCTTTGCGTATAAACCATAAGCTGGCATACGCTCAACATTTTTAAGCATGCTTAAAAATGTTCAGCGTGTTCAGCGGATGCCAGCGTATGCGACCGTGCTTGAAACGTATAAAACCTATGCCTAATGTACCCCTAGCGTATGTCAGCGTATACCAGCGTATGAGTGTTTTTTTTCATACGCTGGCATACGCTAGTCCGATACGCAATAGTGTGACAGGGCCTTTACAGAGAGTTCTGAAGGAAAATGCACTTTGGAATGTCATAGGACAATTGTGTTTGTAATTACAGTACTTACACATAAAAACGTAATTACAGTACTTTGCTACATGTGAGGTCCTTGAAAATCCTGTAACAACATGGTTAGTTGCTTCAGGTGGATTTGCACCGGCCCAATCTCCATCCTTCTTTCATCTCTGGCAAATATTTTTTTTTACTCTCCCTTCAATCGAGGGTAGAGTTAGTACTATCAAATTGTATCAGTGTTGCAATCTATTTTTTCTATTTCTCTAGTTTTGAAACCATGTGCTTTTAATAGAGTTTAAAGAGTCATCTACTAAAATTGACTGGACCAAATCAAATGACAGCTCTCTCCCTCTCTCTACTACATCTATTGTCCCAAAGACATTGTTATTGTTCTGCTTTGTTCACATCTAAATCAAAGTATTTCTAGTTGACAATGTGTCTGATGATGAGGCAATATGTACGAAACATAGCGGTAACCTAGCATCAGTCACTCGTCATCTAACCTGGGGCAACGCCTTTCAACTTCCTTACCAGGCAGTCCTTAAGCAGTCCTCCTCTCAGCAAAACCCAGCAGTCTCTTAATGGTCATATTGGATAGAAGGAGTTGAAATGAATTGGATCATTTTGTACTTTCTGAATAGATTTTATGTTACAATAGATGTTGTTGCGTTTTGTGTAAAATCGACGCAACAAGATGTGAGCGGTAAACTGACCTGTTGGCAGTTTTAAGGGTTAACAAGGTGTTTTTAGTGTTAAAGAAATTGCTGGTAACAGGGTGAGCAGAGCATGGTGGTCGGTCGCCTTGAGAGCAGAACAAATAACACCTTTTACCTTCCGCTGCTGCACAGTAATTAACATCTAACAACACTGCATCCTCTGCTGCTGCTGCTGCTGCTCAACTCTGGAGCTCTTTCACCTGTTCTGTATCTACCTATTGTTTCTATGAACACGCACAAAACCCATCTGTCTGAGCAGCTGGTGTTCCTGCAGCATGGCGATGCCCCTTGAGTAGCTGCGATCTCCTCAATACCACTTTTCTAAGCTGTTTTATATTTATATATGTGTTATCTAGATTTAGCCCAGCACCTCGAGTTTGACAAAAGTCCTTCTTAAACTTATTTAGTTTAGTCTGTCTGTCCGACACACTGTAACTAACATCTAACACCATATAAAATGTGCGATCACATAGTTTTGAAGATACAGGGTTTTCATCTCCCAGGGACTAAATGCCCAGTCCCAAATACAACCAGCGTTAGGTGGCAGCGTGTTACTCAGTAATGTTAGTGTTATAGTAATTATGACTGTTATGCCAAGTCATGTAACAAATGACTATTTCAGTTCAGATAGTTACCAGTCAGAAGTTACTATTTTTGCTATCACCTTCTATAAATATCAGACGTTGCATTATCCAAAAACAACATCCCACTCCCTGATTTGTCCTGATTTAACACAGGCACACATGAAACTAGCTGATGACATGAGAAATGGAAGAAAAGTTGAATGTTTTAGTGGAAGTATTCTCAACGCATTGATTTTTATTTTTTTGAGCAAAAAAGGATGACAAGAATATTGGACATCGACGCTGTTTGGTTGCCCAGATCAATCAAGGGAGGCAGTTGAATTATCCTGATATTTGAAAGTAAGAGAGGAATAAAAAATCTTTACAACATTTTGATAGTGATAGAAATTTGGTGTGATAGAAAAATAACATAGCAACTAGAGTCACAAATTATGGCTCAGAGGGAGTGAGAAATAATAGTATGATTAATAATATTATTCAATCACTTCCATAATAGTGTTGAACCATTTTTTTCCTTCATCCTCAAATGAGGTTCATGAGGTTGTGAACGGTTTGCTTATAATCAAAAATGCCATTGTCTTTTTATCCAGGTGACGAGTGGTTTTCATCTTGAGCTTCAGTGAGGCAACTTCGTACCTCTGCCTGTTGTCAGGATTATAAAGTACCACATCGAACTGAATCTTTTAATATGACCTGCCTGTTGGAAAGCGTTTGACTTTTCAAACTCTTATACCCAGGAATAGAGCCGTGACCTTGTTAAGATGAAGATTTAACAAGATCTAATAATTAGATTTCACTGCCGGGCTGTCGTTCTGTAAAAACCTGACGAAAGAATAAAATAATTATCTGAGGCGTGCTTTATTTAAACTCCCAAGGCGTTGGAGGAGCCTCTGCCGCAGAAACATCAGGGACATCCTGGTGGGCTCCTCGGGTGCAACGCCAACCTTGTACTTGGAAAACTGTGATTGTGAGTGTGGCTCTCAAATGTGGCACGACATCTCGTCCTTCTCTCTCGTAAGAAACCCATACTTTCTTTCTTTTTTTGGTCTCCCTTTTCTCTCTCATTCTGTAAATAATAATCTTTCAAAAAGCCTGAGAATGCAACATCTTGTAAAATATGATCACCTCAAATGTTATTATTATTTGGAAATAGCACTACACTAACACTTTGAAATAGACTTTTCTATTTCTAATATAACTGTTTCTAAATGTGAAACCCAAAGAACCACCAGCAACAGCCGAGGGACTTCCTGACCTTCATCACTTTATGACAGTTTGATTAATCCAGTCCATATGGCTGTTTGCCTCCCTGTCTGTGCGACTGCCTTCCTCTCCTACCGCCAAAGCAGTTTGTTCTCCAGGCATCATTCCAGTAAGGACTACAGGCTCGTCTCTCTCTCTCCAGTCTCGGACCCGTGAATCCCGACTAGCGGTCTCTCTGCACACCATAGCAAAGGCTAGCTGTGTCCCAGGCATGCTAGCAAGGACTATACCCTCCTCTCAGGGTGAGTTTCATCCAGCTGGTGAAACTCACCCTGAGAGGAGAGTTTCACATCTTTTAGAGTTTCCCGCTGAAAGGCAAGTGAAACAATAAATACTTTAAGAATCCTAAAATAAAATTTCACATCAAAGCGTGTGTGTGCATTTGGGCATGGAATTAGCCACCTGTATGTTACGCAATACATTTTCACACATGAAAAATACTTGGGATGGTTTTAAAATACTCTTTAAGATTTTAGTTTTAAGCTAAAATGAAGCTGTCAATTTGGAACATCAGCTTGAAAAATAACATGTGGCATTCCAGTGAAAGAAATGTATGTTCTTCAGGTGGAACTTTATTTACCCTGCAAGAGGAAATAAGTAAGATTTTTGCTGCCCCCATAGCGTAGCAGTGATTTGACGATTATGTTTCCAGGTGCGGAAATTTCTGCCTTTCAAAACTCACTTTCCACCCTGTTTTGGGACTAAAAATACCCTTAAAGGAGAACTTAATTCAGAGCCCCATCCATAACCTCATGGATCTCCAAATTCCAGGTTCCTTTCATTTCCTTTCACCAGTGCCAAAATACATGTAGATCTCAAGTTTATAATATACTGTAAGTGCTTATTACATCAACTTAAGACTCAGAAGCTGTGCGAAGGAAGGCTGTACCAGGCCGATAGCGTTTCAACAGTTGGCTCCATATGCATCTCCAGACCGGCTCTAAGGTGCTCAAGCCTCACCTACCCAGACAGATGACAGCTTCAGAGGAGTCGGCTGGAGAGGCGGTAACCTCTGGAACATCCTCCAGCTGAGCGGCACTGTGACCTTGCTCACTTTTAGATGGTAATTAATTAAACCGCACGATTCCTGACTTCCTGCCTGGCCCCTACTTACCTGTGTGTGTGTGTGTGTGTGTGTGTATGAATGAGAGGGAGACTGTTGTTATGTGCGTGAGAGAAGTGTGTATATGTGTGTGTGTCAGACTGAGTGATCTATGAGGATGTCTGAATACAGCGGGGCATCATCTGACAACTAGGTCTCTCTCTTTTCTCTCTCTCTCTCTCTAACACACACACACACACACACACACACACACGGAAACACAGATGCTCAGAGAGAGCTGGGTCAGCAGTGAGGGGCCTTTGAGCCAGCAGTAGGTTAAAGTCTTAATGACGGACATTTCTCTCTGGAAACTTCTTTCCATATGTTACAGAGCGACTCCCTCAAATCATCATTTTTCACCTTGTTAGAGGAGCTTAAGACAGCGAGGAAGAGAGAGAGAAAGAGAGAGAGAGGGAGAATAGAGGAGAGGTGAGTGAGGATGAGGTAGGAGAGAAAGAGGAGAAAAGCGACAGTTTTCTCCGGAAACTCATCCATATGTTACTTTGAAACATGTTGCTTTATCTTCCTTACAAATGAGAGAAGGCAAGGGAGGACAGGAGACGGCGAAGAGATGAGAGGAGGAAAGAAGAGTGAAAGTGGAAGAAAATGAGGGCAGAGTCAGGGAATTCTCTCTCTATATTTCCCTCTCTATTTGAAGCAGTATTTCAGTTTGGTGTGACTCCCAACTGATGCTGAATGTCTCTGTGCGCCGGCGTTACTCTGATGGATGATGCATCACAAGTTAACACCTGTCACAGAAGCAGCCGAGACAAAAGGCCATCTGTGCCACCAGAGAAACAGAAACATATCTAACTACTGACACTAACCCGATAGTGTCGGTAAGTATCGGATCGGCGGGGATCCGGCTCGTACTTGGACACTCTTCTTCGTGAGGAAAAGGCTATCAGATAAGAAATATGGACTAAGAAGGAAATGTTGAAACTGAACATTTGAAACAATAAAAATTGTTTCATTGGCTTTTTTTATTCCATCTCTCTTTTCTCAGATGCAACTTTATAAAAGGTGTCCAAATAATTCAATCCAATAATAGATATATCATGATTTTGTAACAGGATCAAAGGATCAAAATAATGGTCTTCATTATGTTTTAAAAAAATAAATGTTTAAAAGGTTAATTGAATTAGTTAAACTGAATGACTTTGAAGACTCACAGGCAATCCTGGACCCTGATTGGTTGACAACACCAGCTCCTCTAATTCAGACGAGGTAAACCTGCTGAGGCTTTCCAGTTCAAATGTTGCAAATCTGTCTGATTGGACGGATTTCTTTAGTGAGGGGAGCCAATTAGGACCAAGTATAGTTGTGATGCGTTTACTGGAGTTGGTCTGAAACTGGCTGGAAAAAATGGATGGATCTTTTGAAAATGCAAAAACAAAATACAATTCTAACAATGCCTTTGTAAAACATTTGATCATATATAGAGTATATAAATTGAGGAATCCTTGAATTAATATCATAGGGGCTCTTTTATTTATGCTGCACAGTCACACTTTTTATTAAATCAACAGCCACCCATATACTTTTTTATTTTAGCTTTATTAAAGATGCTACATTTCCAACTTTGTCTCTCTATTGAGTTCATATCGGCTCAGACTCAATGTGACTTGAACCGTTTAACCACTGTTAACATTGCAGTGAATTGTGGTCATTGTAGTTCACTAACACGCATCTCTGATTTGTTTCTTCTTTTTCTTTTCATGCACTAAGCTGGCGATCAAACCTGATTCCTTGTCAATATAGTTTTATGGAGGAGGTGGAATGAGAGGAGAAGAAGGGAAATTAAAGTTAGAGCAAGAAAATAATTTATGGAGAGGAGAAGAGGGGAAGAAGAGATGGTAAAAATATTTGAGCTCACCAGTGTCAGCCTGTGCTTTGGGTGTTACATGACAGAGAGAGAGAGAGAGAGAGAGAGAAATAAAGCAGTTTTGATGAATTGCCACCGTTTTATTCCAGGGCAGGCTGGTCAAGTGGTACACTCAGAGATTTCTAGGATATGTATGGCCTCAATACCAAGCAAAATAAATAACAAATGTGTGTGTGTGTGCACGCGCGTGCATGTGTGTGTGTGTTTGTGCTCGTGCCTATGCATTTCCGTGACCTCCTACTTTGACAGCACCAGCCACGATTTTCTTCAGGTTGTGTTTGTGTCCCTGAAACAGGTGGCTTTGTTTTTCAAAGTGAAGTGAAAAGCAGAACAATCACGTTGCCTGTGCTTAATTTGCGGTTACATTAAGATTTAAAATCCCCCTTTTACTTTTTAAAAATGGTTCATTATTCATACACATCGACACCCTGGAGCCAGCCGAGCAGCTCCTCTCCCATCGGCAGCTTGTAGGTAGGTAGGTAGGTAGCGGTTACAGGAGGGGAAGGTGTTTCTTGGTCACGTCTCCACAACCTTCGTCTCCACTACATCACTCTATATCTGTTGCCCTCGTGTTCCCTATCCCTCTCTGTTCTTGCAGGATTCATTCTCTAATCTGCCCGGCAACAGGCTCATCTGATTTGTCCCTTTTTTTTTTGTCTGTGAATGATTAATAAATAAATAATGAAAACACATTCATAAAAAAATATCTTGTTTGAAAGCTGAAAAGAGTTTGCTTTGATTGCACAATTTGCACAAGGAGAGCGAGGGCACAAAACAGTAGAGAGAGAAGCAACTCCATCAGCCCTCCTGTTGACTCAGACACTCTGGCTACGTCCACACTGTGCATGCCCTTGGAAGGAGGTATGCGTTTTTGGTGGTCTAGTGTGGACGGCAAGCTTTTCGAAAACGCTAGAAGCGAAAAAAATTTTTCAATTTAGTGTGGACGTATACAGTGGTGAGGAAATGTGTCAAGCTAACCGACTAAACCTTACTGCCAGGTTAGCTGCCACTGGAAATAAGATTTTGTCAGACAACATTTTATTTACCAAAGCCTTTATTTACATGTGTTTGGGAGAGATTATTAGTTCAAACATGTAACTGGTAATAGTTTATTGATCTCTATGGAGTCATGACATCCTCTTAACCCTCTCCTCTCCTCTCTCTCCAATTAATTTTCATTTAACCAATCAGAGTAATCCCACCCACCGCCCACATATAAACACACGCAGACATGCACACACCCTCCGGCGTGCAGCAGTGATGAATGAACACCCACAAATTAACACATACGATTGACATAATTCGAAACCATTTGCGTGCATACATTTACATCTGAGCAGAAGAAAGGGAAAGGTATGTGTTGCTTCAAAACTGAAAATACATGGTGTGGGTGTGTTGGACCTGAGAAAGTGAGATTTCTCATGTGACATCTGACTTCAATTAAAAAAGCTGTAGTGTTTAGAGTTGTTGTGTTGATATGCTGTGGGGTTTCCTACCACTTACTGTTCTTGTGACCTGATCCACAAAGGGCTTTTGCTGCTTTACGCTCACACTGCACTCAATCAAGTATCACATTATCATGATTTATTTATCATCACCATCATCAGGGACTTAAAGGAAAGACAATTCTGTTCATGTATCTTCCAACTTTCAGAAAATCATCTGAAATCATTTGGTGATACTGTCTCCTGCCTGTGCATCATTAATACTACTAATACTAATAATAAAAATAATAATAATAATAACTTAATAATTAATACTACCATTTGTTATTGCAGCGTGTCATGTCTTGTAAAGTCTCTTTAATTCCTGCATGGTTATGTAGGCCCTTGTCATCCTTTTTTTTTTTACTATGAACACAAACAACAGAAATACCTCTGTGAGCATTTTCCCTCTAGGCTACTCACTCCAAAGTTGCCTGCAACCTTGTTATCCGGCAGGTGTCCGGCTTGTAAAAAGCATGTACACAGGGCCTGGTCACAGTCAGGCACCCCCGAAACAGCCAGCCATTCAACAGTGATTAAGCCAAGTGGGAACAAGAGGGCAAAAAACCTCCCAGCACTGTCAAAAATGCGAGTACGTCCAAGTGTTTGGCTTATGATGAGGTGGACGGGCGTGTTGGGCGCGTTGATGAAAAGTTTGATTCTCATGCCGACAAACTGTCCAAATCCGTTATTTGTTGTGTTATCTATATTTTGCTTTTGCAGGCCGGGCCTTAGGAGACATGAAACAAACAGCAGAAGCAGGCAAACACACATTTACCAGTTTTTCTTTAATAGCTTACCTGCTTTTCTAATACAGCTGACAACATGTAAACCCAAGTCAAACCACTGATGATGCACAGTGAAACATCAAACGTACAGAGATCAATCATTGAATCGTGCGTCAAATTTAGGAGCCTTTATTGTGAAGTCTCAGGGAGCTGTCTCTGTGCGTGTTAGATGGGAGATAACCAAACTGGATGCTGCCGTCGTTGTTTACCTATTCCATAGTGTATACAAGACAAACACTTGACGGCATCCCTGCCTTTCAGCACAAATTAAATCCACCCTCCTCGTTGGCACAAACGCTCTCACATCTCCCCTTTTCACCATCGTTTTTAGAGGAGAACATTTCATTTGCTTGCCATCCTCCTTTTTAATTTAAACAAATTACACACTGTGTCACAGCTCTGATGTGTTCAGGACCCTTCTCTCCCATCGCTGCCAGTGCCTGCTGTGCTTTGTGCCTATATATATATACAGTATGTGTGTGTGTGGGTATATGTGTGTGTGACTGAAATGTTCAATGCGATGTCCTTAGGGCCATGTCACCCTGCTTTCCAGTCGCCTGCTGTGATGTGTCAGTGAAAGCGATGGGAGCGATGGCAGAAAAGAAAGAGGAAGCTTGGAGGGCGAGAGAACCGATGAACCAAGTAAAGATTGTAATTTGTTCCTATATGTTGGCGTACTTTACATTTTTTAGTTTGTTTGTCTGTTGAACCTCAGTTGAGGAAAACAATGTTGACACGGGGCAGCCAAACAGTCAAACATATCTTTTTCATTTTTTGCTCTATCATTGTTGATCGTGCCTCTGCTCTTGTGTAAAATGGACTTTTAATGGACATGTCAGAATACAGACTCCAATCCTGAAAGAATACTGATATGAGGTCAGTTTTGCAATTTCTACCGAGACAATATGTGCTACTTAAAGTCCATACCAAAATAAAATGTCACATCTTCATACACCTTCATTAAACCTGCACTCGTTTTAATCCAATGTTCTCATCAGTCTAGTTCATGAAGTGGGGCTGCGACAGACAAGACGGGGCCCCCCCCCCCCCCTTCATGGAGCCGCCATTTGAGTCAGGTAGGTACACCGGCGGGAAAGTTTTCTCCGAGCTAAGGAAGTGGCGAATTGAAACTTAAGGGATCAGAGGGAAAGGTCACATGAGAGAAGATGTTTCATTAGGGTGCGTGAGGCAAGACCGATTTAGAAGTTACCTACACGTTCTATGTCTCTATATATCTATGTACACCTTTTATCAGAACCTTACCTTTAGTTTCATCGTCTCAAAGCTAACTAAGGTTGTGAGTTATCCTTACATACCCCGAACCTCATGAATGTCCGACTGCGCATCACAATCTCTTACTGACGATGTGCTAATGAGCAAGGCGCGCTGTTTCCAAACTGCTCCAAACGTTGCTCACAACTAAAGAGGCAGATGTACAACAGGCTGCTTCATGGCAACAAGTAACAACGGATTTCAGAATAAAATAATTGTCATGTGGAAACAGGGGGTACAAGTCTTTAGGGAAATCCTCTCAAACACGCTATTCACATACTAAGGTTATCAGTGAGCTTTAGTCTTAACCCTAGTTTCACACCAGTTGTAGCGGGCCAGTGACGTGACGTGTGTGTGTGTGTGTGTGTGTGTGTGTGTGTGTGTGTGAGCAGGGGGTTGGCAGACTGTCAGAGCAGGAAAACATGGCAAGACAAATGAGGGGTTTGTGGGTTCGAGCCCTGGGCAGCATACAAGCCTGATAGATGGGAGAGAACCGACTTAGAACGTCTGGGTTATTGATGGTCGCCCGCCGGCGCTAAAAATACATCGCAGCACTGACCCTAACACACACACACACACACACACACGCACGCACGCACACACACACACACACACACACCTAAAAACTCCTTTCAGCTGTTTCCAGCCTTTCATCTCACGAGTTGCACTTTAAGACATTTTAGTCAACCTGATGTGATTTGCTGTTACTTACAACCAATATTTAACCATGCTGTGTGTGGGTTCTGTACTTTATGACCTTGCCTTTCTCCCCATTTCAACACAAACACACACACACACACACACACACACACACACACACACACAAACAACCTTGAGGCTTTTTGACACTGAGGGAGGAAAATCTCAATAAAACACATCGATCTTGGCCTGGCCTGGACTGGTGCACATTATCTGTGTGTGTGTGTGTGTGTGTGTAAGAAATGAGAGAAAGTAAAAGTGTGTGTGTGTGTTTGTTTGTGGGGAGGGTGCATACTTTGATGCTGTCTGTGCAAAGCTTACTGCTATGTCAGCTGTGTTTCCAGGTATGTGACATTCCCTGCACTAGTAGTCAGTTAGGACCAGTGTGTGTGTGTGTGTGTGTGTGTGTGTGTGTGTGTGTGTGTGAGGCTGTGGCCACCAGGGTCCAGTCTTCACAGTAATGGCGTAGTTCTCTCCTTGGTACCAGTGTAAAGGACAAACTGTTGCATGTTTCCCGACAGCACTCAGACCGTAGCATGTTTTTCGCACTCAGATTGGTCAGTAGTTAATATTTCCCCTTTCAGCGGTGCAGAGCTCCCCGGGGGCCACTTGGCGGGAAAAAGTCAATGTGGAAATCTGAATAGCCGTGCACTCGGGCTTGAAACCCTTGTAGTAAATAGACCACACTTGCATCAGCATCAAGCTGACTGGATACATCCAGAATCATTTGGGGAATTTGGCCTAGACGTTGTTTTGAAAAGATAATTAAGTCTTGTGGTGTGCAGAAGAAGACAAATCATCTCAAAATGATAGAATCACTATCATTTCATTACATATGGAGTGAAACTCTACCTATAAAATAGAAGCAAATAAAGATTGTATTATGGTGCATGGAATTTCCTGATGAAAGAAAGAGCAAATAGGTACATTTAAATGCTTAAAAAAACAAATAGTTGATGCTGAAACAGAAATAAATATACCAGAAACCACAGTAGCTCCCATTCTGTAGCGTTTGCTTCAAATGTACTCAATGTCCACAAGGCATTCTTTCATCAGAAAACACTATGCACCATCTTTATTGCATTTATTTTACAGCTAGGGTTTCACACAGTATTTACTGCAATGATTTGATTACTAGTGGAGTAAAGTACTTTGATACATATCTTTCTATCATTCTATATCTTTTATTCTCAAAAGTTGCAAATTTTGCACTTTTATTTTGAAGGCCAAACAGCCGAACATCTGGCAGTATTCTATTTATCTCTGGCTGGCTTGATGCAGCTCATGCAATGATCTTTGCTGTAGGAAAAGTTATGTTGAGGTCTTTTTTTATCACTATTTAAAACATGTGGTGGGGCTACACCTTTGTTTATATTCTCACTACAGACTACAGACTGGGCCTTATAGAGAGAAACAAACTAACTGTACAAAAGGGGAATATTAAATCATAGCAGATTAATTATGGGCAACGAGATTGTTCTGCTTTCCATTTCACTATGAAAAACAAAGCCACCTGTTTCTGGGACACAAACACAACCTGCATCACTGTGAGAGCAAAATGTATTTTGGCTGGTGCTGTCAAAGGAGGAGGTCACACAAATGCACAGGCGCGCACGCACAAACACACACACACAAACACACACCGATATAAAAAATGTTATTGAAGTCATAAGAAAGATATAATCTTGTGATTTCTCTATAATTCAGTGAATATGGGTCGATATGAGTGTTGCAGAGGTTTCTGACGTGTTCTTCCTGATATGCTTGTAAATGCACATTGTAAGATGATAATATTCCTTATATGACAGAAAAGCAGAAGATTAAATAAAAGAAAGAATGAACCATCCACTGTCCACTGACTGGTCTTGGTGTCAACATTGTGATTTGATTTGATTTGAATTGTCTAAAACTTTCTTATTTCTTGAGTGTCACAACCGTGCTCCTACATTTTTAGTACTTTATCTTTTGTCTTGACTTTTTAACTTTGTTTTGAAAAGTGCTATACAAAGTTATTTAGCTAGTTAGTTACAAAGTATTATTATTATAAGTGAGTAGGTGTGTGCTCCAAGAGACCAATACAAAAATACCTTTCCAATATTAAAATAAAAAAGAGGGAAAAAATAGCCCATTAGTGGTGTGTGCAACTCAAAGAACAACATTCACTTATGGATTTCATATAATTGGCTGTAACTCAGTGCTGCTTATTAGGCTCAATTAAAAAGAGTCACTTTTAATCACATGAATACTACGGTAGTTATCTTTACTTATTAAAGCTACTGTATTTGTATTTTGATAACTTTTACAACTGCAGCTGTGAGTCAGATTTGAAACTACAACATGGCTGGCACGCGCACACACACACACACACACACACTGGCAACAGTAGAAACAGGCAGCAACAAATCCCTTGTTAAGGTGAAAAAGTTTTTAGTTCAAGTGTTTAACCTTGGCTGAACCTGGCATGACATGGGAGGAGAGACATTTTCTATTTCTCTCACACACACACACACACACACACACACACGCACACACACGCACACACACACGGCTCAGATAATGAACATAACACACCTCCAAGCATATATACAGACTCACTCACATACAAATGCTCATGTACATACACACACAAGCATACAATGTTCACATGCACATACAAACCTTCCCCTTCCTGCTCACACATGCACGTACACACACACACTCACACACACGCACGTACACACACACACACACACTCACACACCGAGACAGACACAGTCCTGGTGGCTGATTCAATTAACTCAGAGTGTGACCAGACACTCTGGAGGAGGAGTGTGTGTATGTAAGAAAGGGGGGAAGAGGTCACTTTGAAGGGCTATTATTGTCTCTACCCAGGACACACACACACACACACACACACACACACACAGGGAGCATAGGTTACCTGCTGAACTGTGGAAGGGTTCAGTGAACTCTGACTGTTAATAACAAGAGTCCTCGTCAGATTTCATTTCCTCTGTGACTCTTTGCCCTTCCTTTGTCACTTTTTCTCCCTATTCTCTCCTTTCCTCATTTTCTCTTCCTTTTTTTCACTCTACTCATCTGGAGTCTGGAGGTGTTTAAAGGACTCAACAGTAATTCAGAATTGGTGTTTTTGTCTTTCTTCATGAAGGTAAATAGACCAAAAAGAGTCCTTTGATAATGATTGTGTGAGTGGTGCATAGTGGTGCATTAACCTACTCATGCACAAGAAGGACTTTATTATTTGCAACATTGTACACACTATACATGCAGGGGGGAAGTGGCCACACAACACACACACACGCATTTTAGAGTGTCCAAGTTGAATGAAATGATCTGCTCTTTATCCCATCCCCGCCGATCTTCCTCCAAGCCGGCCAGGGAGCAGAAGGCGGGGACCAAGTCCAGGTGTTTTGTCGCCATCCTCGTCAGGGACAGTCGACTGGATATTGCATGTTTTTAGACAGGGGTTCTTTCCAGGAGGAGACCCAAGTGAACATGGGGAGAACATGCAAATTCCACACAGAAATAAAATTTCCACAAGTGAAAATATAATATGTGTCAAAGTCACATGTGGATTTGACATTTCCACATGTGATTGTCCCTATTCACATGTGAAAAAATGTTTACACGTGAGAATGAAGTCTGTGTCACAAAGTCACATGTGAATTCCAGGGTGGGTGCCCAGGTGGGTTCTCTCCCGGGCCTTTCTGTGTGGAGTTTGCATGTTCTGCATGTTGCATGTGTGTGTGTGTGTGTTGTGTTCAGCGGCCAATTACCCCCTGCATGTGTTGTGTGTGTACGATGTTGCAATTAAAGTCGTTCTTCTTCTTCTTCTTCAACATTTTCACATGTGATTATCCCTATTCACATGTGAAAATCTAAAACACACGTGTCCAAAAACCACATGTGGGAACACTCACATGTTGTTTTCCACATGTCATTTCCACATGTGACTTTTTTGTAAGGGATAGAGAGAGAGAACTGTAGAAAAGGGGAATATCATAGTATAGTAGCACATTAAGTATGGGCAACGTGATTGTTCTGCTTTTCATCTCACTATGAAAAACAAAGCCACCTGTTTCTGGGGACACAAACACAACCTGCATCACTGTGAGAAGAAAATGTACTTTGGCTGGTGTTGTCAAAGGAGGAGGTCACACAAATGCACAGGCAGGCACACACACGCACACACACCTATATATAGAATTTTACCGTCACGAGAAAGATATAATCTTGTGATTTCTCTCTAATGCAGTGAATCTGACACCGTGCCTTATTAAGTTATTGGTAGTAAAGTGGGTCAGAGTGTCGCGGCTGAGAAAGCCAATTATCTCTCTCTGTCCTCTGAGGCCTGTCTTTAATTATCAACTTTTTATAACTCTGGTCTTAATGATATCGCCAACGGTGTCTCTGTCTCTCTATTGCCTCTCTGTCTTGATTTCTCTGTCTGTGGTTCCTGTTTGATAACTCTGTTTTATGAGACAGCTAACGGTCAGTGTCTCTCGGTCACTCCAATCCTCTTTGACTGGATCTGTCTCTTGACCCTCCGAGGTCTTAAGAAAAAAGAAAAAGATTTAACTTGATATAGCCAAATAAACAGTTTCAAGCAAAAACCCTATTTAATGTCAACTAGACTGTAACAGATAATAATAATTCGTGTTAGAAAATGATATGTAATTTAGTGAATTAGTCATTACTCATTTGACATGAATTTGCATCATGAAAGCAAATTGCTATGCTATTAAATTCATTCACTCAATTTATTTTAGTTTGAGAACAATTTCATAAATGATAATAATTCATGTAATGCAATTTCATAATTAACATTTCATTTAAGACCTTAAGAATTATTTAATCCGATTTGATAGAAATTTGTCACACAATTGAAATGTGTAAACCTTACCAAATGAACCAAATTATAAATTAAGCCTGTGTGTGTGTGTGTGTGTGTGTGTGTCGGCCTGTCTCTGCCTGCTTGAATTCATAACTCTTAGTTGTCAGCTTTTTCTAATTCTGGTCTTAGAGATCCAGAGATATAGATCTGTCTGTCTGTCTGCCGTCCGTCTGTCTTTGAAGAAGCTGACTGGGAAAATATTGTTGCCCATTCCTGTTACACACAACTGCTTATTTCACTCAGATGTGGACCCAGTGTTGTTTTACACATCATGACATTTGTTCTTGTGAGGAATAACTGGCCAGAATGGTAGCGTTGTTGACCATCACATTGCTCACAACTGTTGGTATAGATCTTCCTGTAAAATCTTAAGATCTGGAAGTTGTGGAAAGTAGTGATTCATTACACGATTCATTGAAACAACAATAGGCATGTCCCTTTGTTTCAATACTATATAGGTCTCTGGGTAAAGCAAACACCCAGATGTCCTTCTACCCAGCAACATTCTCCAGCTCCTCCTGGGGGATCCCCAGGTTGCTCCCAGGCATGCTGGGATATGTATTCTAACCTTGGATCTCCTCCCGGTTGTTCCTGGTGCACCTCCAAATGCTCCGCAGCAGCCACCAAAAAAAAGGTAAGACATTAAAATGCTCCTATTTCTCAGAGGTCACAGGGTGTCCATGTGAGAGAAATGCATCAGAGAAATATCAATAATTAAAAATAAATTCAAGCGGTTACCCCCCGGCCGCCGTGTTGAGTTTCACTGGAGAACTTATTTGAGATATAAACAGCATACAAACTGTGACCGTAAACCTCGATGTGAAATGATACCTGCGATACTGTGTGCATGTAAACACACTCCACGAAGACGACTAACACAGTTAATATTCAGGCCTACATCCCCATGTACAGACAGAGGCTCTGTGATGACAGACATTCACTCAGCTCACAACTGGCAGACGTAGAGGTAATGATGTCAAGCATATACCGCTGGCATACTGAGTAGGAAACTCACACTCACACTCACACACACACACACACACACACACACACACACATTCATCCTCACACACACACAGCTAGAATATTAAACAGCCACCTATGAAACAGCTCTTGACAAACTATCAACCTGTCAGTTTTTTATCATCAAGTGGAAGACGATGTAAACAAATTTTGATTACTTCCTGTCATTTTAACGACTTCTCCGTCTTTCCTAAGTCGGTCTTGACTTCCTGCAGCCCAGAAGGCAGTAATTGGCCTTTGGTTAGTTTGTGTACATAAAGCAGCCGCCCAGACAACAGAAGGATCCGTAACTTGCCAACAGGAACCCAGAAGGACACGTCCAGACTCAGAATGGGAGGAAATGTTATGATGACTCAGGGCCCAATCTGTGTTGAAAACAACCCGCTGTCATTCATGTGACAGGACTCACAAGTAAGTTCATTACTAGTAGCCTTATCTTATTATCTTATACAGTCTGAAAGTGAAGATAAGTGGTCAACCTTTTGAAGCAATATTCTGGAGGCTAAATGACTTGCTTTTTAGGAGGGATAAAAACTGACGAATAGTACAAGTCAGTGTGAATCACGTATAATGACAGAGTACCATTGGTTAAGTGGCCCTTCTATGTACATGGCCTCAAATATTGCTCATGGTTAAGATGTCTGAGCACTACTTGATTTCTTAGCCACTTCTTGTTGCCCAGATACATTCACTTCAACTCTGCAAAAAATATCTGCAAAAAATATCAAGGCACTTCAACTAAAAAACATGTTTCCTTATTTACTCCTTCACTAGAGAATGGATATTTAGAGTCAGTTGTTGATGTGTGATAACATTATTACACTAAGCAGCAGTACATAATGCTCACCATGTCTAACAGAGTATCAGATGTAGGGATTGAACTGGAAACTGATCTATGATTCACCTAAAATACCTACATAGCAAATCTCCATCCTGCAACTTTATCCAAACAAGAAGGAGGAAGGGTTTCTGGAGAGCCAACTCAAACACAATGTATGCTGGGAACATTGAGTTAATAATTGAAGATAAGTTGATTTCACTAATCGCACTGGGTGTTTTTACAGTGCAGCAACGTCGCCTGAGGCAGAGATACATAAGACTTCTTCTTAGGCACTTCTGATGGGTAACAGAGCCCAAGGAGCTTCTCTCAGCACACTCACTTTATTCATCACACAGGAACATGTTGTTGTCAGGAAACATTTCAATCAATTTTTCTCCCACTGTTCCTCTCACCTGCGTTGCCCAGAAACATGCTGTATTGTGTTGCCCAAGTAAAGGTGCTATTGAACGTGTAAACGTCAACATTAAATTAATTGTGATACCTTAGTGTAATTACTCTAAACAAATCAAAACATGGTTGAGATGATTGCTACGCTAGTGCTAGTGTCTCTGAGACCATATTATTAAGACCATATTTCCCATAAACCTGCTTCCTTTGTACAGACATTTCCACAATATTAAAAAAATGCTGGAAGAACAGCGCCCCCTTGTAATAACATGTCCCTCTGAGTGAGTCAAAAATGTAGTAATACTTTTAATGTAACACATTTCTCGATAGTGTAGTAACGTTACATTGTTACATTAACTGGCCATTATTACATCATAAGGGGTGTGACATATGTTTAAATGGTGATGTCATAATAATATTGACTCATAATGTGATAACTCATCACAATAACAAGAAAGTGACTTATTACATTGTTAAGCCATATTATATCATATATCATATCATTGACCTCATCAGTTACAAATAAGCTCCACCCCTTATGAAGTAATAATCACTGGTTGATGATCTGATGATGATGATGATGTTATTACGTTACACAGCAACTTATCACAGTGACACGTTTGACTCATCATGAGGGACATTTTATTACATTTACTGAAGTTACTACACTATGCTTGAGTAGTTACAAGGCCAGTCTTGTCTGGTTCTGGTAATTATATTAAAGTCTCAATATGAATACGCCAATGATTTATTGATGCTACATGAAGCACCTTTAATAGCCGACTTCAGAAAGCCTTAAAATGCAATTAGAGGGCCATTAAAAATTCTAGCAAGTGACAGCAATTTGGCCTCAGCCTCTACTGAGCCATACAAGCTGGGAACATTTCTGTCCCTGCTTATCCCCGTCTAATAGCATCCAGCCACTTTCATAGTCCTCAGTTAAACCAGGTGAGTCACTGGCAGGAGAATAGCGTCTCTCTTGAAAAAGCTCTTTGGCCCTCCAATGTAACAAGACATGAAGATATCTGTCTGTCTGCGTCTCTGTCTGTCTGTCTGTCTCTGTCTGCCACCTTGGCTCTGTCCTGTAGCAGTAAATGACTGAGAAATTATTCATCACCAGATAATGACAGTACAGCAGTGCAAGTGCCAAGGGCTCTTGATAGACTGCCAGACAGAGGAGTCCGTGTGTGTGTGTGTGTTGATGATAGTTTACTAGGCAGAATGAGTCTGAAAGAGTTGGAAGTGTCGCTGGCTGCACTTGAACATGATTTGGAGCTCACTCAATTTGCAGCTCTGAGAGGGAGAGAGAGAGAAAACAGAGAGAGAGAACAGAGTGAGAGAGATAGAAGTCAGACAGGAAAAGTCAGAAAGAGTGAAAGAATAAGTGACAGAGAAAGAAAGTGACAGTGAGAGAAAGTGAGAGAGAGAAATCAGAAGTGTATCGGTACATTCTTGTATGATCTGACCAGTAAAACAGAGAGAAGTACTCACAGAAACGAGTACTGACCTTGTTCGAGTGGCAAGTTAAAATGACTCTTCATCCACCTCTTCCTCTTCTCCCTCGTTCTCCAATCCTCTCAGTACATAATAATAGAACAGTCAAGTTCACTTCATCCCCGAGTTCAAGACATGTACAGGAATTTTTTCCTGATGACATCGGTGCCGGGATGTGTCGACAGCTAGCAGCATGGTATATACTGACACACACGGTGCAGTAGACTCATCACACAGTAGACTACGATATTTTAAGATGAACTAAATGTTAGTGTTGCGTCATAAATCCATAAATGTGAGGGAGAAGAATCTGATCCCTCTACTGTCAGGTGAACAGCCCCTACACAGTCATTGAATACTTTATTTACACTTTTTTTTAAAATATAGTTTGAGTATTATTACTTGATTTCACATTGTCATTTCGATGAGTATGTCTCTACTGAAATGGTTCATTTCAGTTGAACCACCGTCATTCAGATTTATAGTACTTTATTTCTTTTGTACATGGTTCTGGTTTGTTTTAACCTTTTTCTTTTTCCTTGGCGGTCTCCTTCCTGATTGAGGTCGGGCTGAGTGGCAGTGCAATCACCCCAGTGCACAACGTGAGAATGCTGCTGCTGATTGGTCTCATTGGACTCTACCTGGGTACTCTGTGGGCTGAATTGGGAAGGGGGTTGGAATGGGTTTGTTTATGTACTTTCTTTTCTTTTGTTTTCCTCCCATGGCAGTGGAGTTTTTTAAAATTGCAGTTGCCTACCCCTGTTCTAGAGAGTATTTAAGCCTATAGGACTTGGACAATGGCTGGGCCTGTGCTCTACAGGTAGAAATGGGTGAGATGCCACTAGCGATCAGAAGCAAGCAGTGATGGTTGATGATTCGGCTAACCCGCAAGGTCATAAAGAGCCTCGTCCTACCAAGGGAGTATGACAGGAGTGCTGGGAACATGAAACGGCTCAGAAATATAGTTTTGGATGGGTGGGAAACACTCGTAGACGGGAGTGTTTGGTGTGATAATGAGTCTTACAGTAGTGATCCCCAAGGTGGCACCATGGCTGCTTGCATCTCCAGGGATAGATCTGTACTCGCTGGAGTTAAGGAAGTGACAGAGAGGTGAAATTGACTTGGTATCACCTTCTATAACCATGTTGAATCACAGTATCGAGAGTTTTTACAAATATACACAGACCAGGAACTCACAGCAACTGCAGTTGTGATTCCAGGGCTGGAGATTGAAGTGGGGAAACATACTTCCAACTTTCTTGGAGTATTAATGGATCTTCAGTGGGCTGAGGGTGAAAAACGTGGAAAGGTGCTGATATCTCACTCCTTCCTACTTACAATTGATCTTGTGATCAATTGTAAGATGGGACTTTTGCATTGTCGACATTTACATCTGTACTTTTTCATTTCATTGAAATGTCTGAAGTATACTCACCCACACAGCATGTTTCCAGTGTTAATAAGGTTTATTCTGAGTTGACAAGTATGATATAGCTCTGTGTTTCAAACTATTAAACGTGTTAAAACTGCCATAGTGTTGATTAGTACACTCTCAGGGTTAATAGTGGTGATTTCGCTGTGCAGAATGCCTCTACATGGAAGATGGAAATCATATCAAGAAAATGTTAACCAGGAAGTCGTTGGGTAAAAAAAAGCTTGACGTTGTGAAAGTAAATTATCAAATGCTATTTATCATTTATCATTTTGTGTCTGGTCGTACTGATACTATGTTGTCACGTGCTACAGACATGTGACATGTATTGCACAACAAGCCAGTGAGGCCCTTCAAGAAAGTCATAAATCTGACCTTGACCAGACCACTCCTACGTGGAGAGAGTCTATAGGATGAACCAGGTTAACCTAGTATAGAGAAACAATCATGAGAGACTTCTTTGTTTCCCAAGAAGCTATAAAGATGGTGGTGAGCTGATTTTCAGGGAGAGGGAGCATAGAGATTTTGACTTCCTGTGGGACCAATGACGAGGTC
>JAXDDW010000001.1:930000-1157500 GCA_034670385.1 Hoplostethus mediterraneus | reverse complement strand
AAATACATGACTGCCATGGGGAGAGTCAGTCAGATAATGTCCATTCCAGTCTGAGATATGAGGTTTTGGAGATACTAGGTTACTGTAATGTAATGCCAAATCATGTGCTGAAGATATTAAGGGAATTAGATTTAGGGAAATGCATATATATGGATCTTTTACTACTTCATACAGTACACACAGTACACATACCTACCATATAAACGTGTGTGACCATGTGCATTAACTGCGGAGGTTATGCTCGCAAAGTACAAACCTTTGGTGTCCTTAAGGAACCTGCTAACTCTAATTTATATTACGATTCTGTTTAAAAGGGCGAATGCGAGTGTGTGGTCGATACTGCATAACACAGCCCCTTTGTGTAAACTCACCCCTAAATTAAAACACCTTCACTTCGGCTGCTGAATTGGATCCTTTTCAAGTGGTGGATCAGATAAGGCGTCGCATGTAAGCAGCGGGTTTGTGGTTTGAGCAAGGCTGTGAACGCGAGTGCTGAATGCAAAGTGTCTGCCGGTGGGAAGTGACCATCAATAATACGGTTGAGGCTGCATCTCCACCTGGGGTCACTGTGGAGTATAACACAACATTCACACTGTTGGATCCAGTCCCTTGGTGGAGCCCAAACTCCTCAACATACTTTGTCAACTGAATTAGATAAGACTCAGACTCAACTTTTGTGGTTAAGCGGTGAGGGTGAGGAGTGACGGTTCTGTCCATATCGAAGGTCAGTCCTGAATGCTAAGCCCCTCCCAGTGGTCAGTGGCTATTGGTTAAGAACATACAGAACAGACATGTGGCATCTGCCTGTGATAAAATACTCTGATAAAAAAAGACAGAAAGAAGAGATGCAATTAATAATCTGTGCAGGTGATCATCTCAGCTCAAAACGAAGACAAAACAAAATGACATTCACAAATCTGCATCAATTAAAGTTACATCATGCAACTTTCCACCTCGAGGCAGGAAGTGTGCTGTCCCAGCTTCCTCCCCTGCAGTCGGTCAAATTCATGTCGCAACACTTGTCACTCCTCTTGACGAGCTGTAGCATCTAGCCTGAGGCTGAGGTAACTGGCATCCGTAAAGCCACCACGGGCGAAGCAGATGGCCAACGTCTATCTGCAATAAAAAAAAACAATGCTTGTCTGCCAAACGATCAACTTTACTTTTCTTTCTTTTCTTGTTGCTCGCTGTCATAGTTGTTGTTGCTATGATTTCTCTGTGCCTCACCTTGGTAGCCACAAGCTCACTGCTGGCCACAAAACACGGCGCACATCATTGAAAATTTCAGGCAAACGGGCATGTAGACAGTTACATACTGGATCACAGACTGATAATGTATCATACGTCCTATATATCCTATATATATCTATATCATTTTGATGTTCAACAGGTGTAAGAGCTGATGCTTCACAGTTCAGCTTCATGACAACATGGATTAAGGAATGGGTTCTCAGGATTTTAGCTGAAGCTGCATGGTTGACATTGTCTCATCCTGCTGCAACATCTCCAGCCCAGATCCAGACGTCACATGGTCAAGATCTGGGGCTCCAGGATTGGTCCACACAGCGGCATGACCAGAGCCAGACTATCAACCGACCCACATAATGAAAGCTTTGTTTTTTGATGGTCTGCCATAAGGAAGCAAATTAGTAAGAGTGTGTGTGTGTGTGTGTGTGTGTGTGTGTGTGTGTCCACATGCATGTGTTCCTGATAATGGTATAGCAGCCAGTTGTTCAACTTGAAAAAAAGGTCTCATTGTCAAACCAACTACATTACTGGGCAACAAGACACAGCTCTCGCTCTGTGTGTGTGTGTGTGTGTGTGTGTGTGTGTGTGTGTGTGTGTGTGTGTGTGTGTGTGTTTCAAGTGATGATGGCACATGTGTAGGGTTGTAGGGTGTCTTATTACTGTAGTGGGCTGCTTCCTACCTTTCAAAACCTCAAAGCCCTGCTGTCTACATGACACGCTACACACACACACACACACACACACACACACACACACACACACACAGTGAGGAATCCTAATTGCCTTCTCTCTCCTGCAGGGTGAGAAAATAGGCTACCTCAAGGCATCTCTCACCCACTCCTTCCCTCCCACCCTCCTCTGCCTCTGCTCCTTTCCCTTTTTCCCTTGTTCTTTTTTCTCCCTCTTCCTCTTTCCTCCCTCTCCTCTTGTCTTCCTGCTATCCCCTCTTCCCTCGTTTCATCACTTCTTGTCCAATTTGCTCTTCTTGTCCTCTTCCCCCGACTCCCCTCTCTCCCCCCTCTCTTGTTAACTTTTGTACTGAAAGAGGAACTCACCAATGTGATGACAAAACCAACAAAAAAGATTACACGGAGCAACAGCTTCTACAGCGTTTTCCTGTCATGAAGTCAAGCACCCATGGTGTTTAAAGAATAATCTGACTTTTTGGCAACTAAGCTCCTTGATTAAGTTTCTGTTGTGCAATTAGAGGCTTGGCAGTAATTGGCAGAGCTTTTCAGATGATTATACCACCCACTGCACATCCACAGTGTGCTACTCTTACGCACCGTGTGAGCCAAACTAAATGAATAGCGGAAACCAGGGGCACGACTGACACTAATCTTCTCGTTGCGTGATGGTGAGTTGATTTAAGAGCTTAATTGCTAAAAAAAGACAATTGATTTTTTTAATTGGCAATATCATCAGTAGGGATAGGAGTGCTTCGTGTCACTTTCTACCCACGGAGTCATGTGACCTCTCATTTTCTCAGATGTTGAAAAAAAGTCCCTCCTACTTTTCTCCTTAACCCATTTAAAAAAATAATAATAATAATTTCCTGCTATATCTCTTTTATGATCATTCTAGGGTGATATTTTAAGGGCACTTTAAGGGCACTTTGACCTTTGCTCCTCAGCATTTGTTACTTGTAATAATGTTGATCTAGGAATTGAGTGTCAGCTAAATATATGAACGTATAGGAATTAGTGAATGGCTTGTGGATAACACAGAAAGCTGTCACGACAAAATGCTGCTGGTAATAATTATTTGCCATGTTGCCCAACAATTAACACGGTTGCCCCTAAATACTGACTCCACTGTGCAGCGATGTCACTTCCTCTCTCTGCTTTATATTTCCATCACATTCACTGTAAACTCAGTGTGTCTCTCTCCTGTCCCACCATGCTTGTTTTCCTTTTATACTCTATGTGAGAAAGAGAGGGAGAGGGATTGAGAGTTCAGAGGGCTGCCCTCAGGCATATATATACACACACACACACACACTCACACACACACACACACACACACACACACAGATTATCTGAAGTCTCATGCTGGTTTATTTGCTTTATTCACACAGCTTGCCATATTGACGCAATGGGCCAGCAGGAAGCGGAGGCAGTCTAACTTTCACATCAAGAACAGAAATATTAATGATGAGCACCAAAGTAGGAAGAGGAAATTAAAATCAAGGCAACAGAAAGAACACACTGTCATGATAACGCAGAACGGACTGACGCAAATTATGACGCAAACGTCATAATTTGGTTGGTCTGACCTGGGGAAGCTCGTACTCTGACGGAGAGGAACCTGGTTAAAAGGGCTTTAAGGACTTTACGGTGGCCTGTAATGGACAAACATGATACAGTCACATTTTCACAAAAGAGATCAGTAAGCTAGCTAGCAGAGATCCATCACAAACATTTAGTGATGGGTAGTAATTAGTAATTAGTAATTAGTAAAAACACCTTACTTAATTCACCTGTAATATATTCCTTGTTTACTGCTTTCACAATATTGTTCTCAACTTTGATGCCAATAAAGCATGTTCAGATGGATTTAAATTACCTTGTTGCAGGTTACCTGTGTGTGTAAAACAGATTTAACAGATCAAACACTCCCCTGGTCTCTCCTCTCCTTTGGGCACGCAGCTGTATTTCATTATAAGACCATGGACAGACAGAGAGGGGGAGAAAGAAAGAGGACTGCTTCTACATCGGAGCACAAAGAGGGTCAGAAATGGTCCCGTCCAGCCCGTCTGCTGGCTGCACCTTTAACATGTCGGGCTTTCTTGGATATTAAACATTTTATTCCTTTGACTGTGCAAATGCAGACTCACACAGCATTGTGGGAACACTATGATGTCAACAGGAAATGTTGTACAGATTACGACTGGGATTGTCATTTCTATCCCATGCATTAGTAGTAACCTATTGCTCAGTCAAAGAGAGAGAGAGGGAGGGAGGGTAGCCGGTGGATGCCAGCAATATTCTGTTAGCTGGTTTATTCATGGCAACAGGGATAATCAATCACAGGGTATCAAAAGTGCATGTAAAGAGCTTAACCTGGAGAAAACCTTAACAGGAGTATGGATGGCAGCTGGGTTACTCCGGGTACGTGTAAGAGAGAGACAGAAAAATAGTGATAGAGAGAGAAAGAAAAAGTGATAGAGAGGAAGGAAAAGCGATGGAGAGAAAAAGTGAGAAATGGAGAGAGAAACGAGGGAGAGATGGGGGTGTGCAGGGACATGTCTTTATGTCAGCATTCACTTCAAACCTCGTCAATACTCATTACTGCAATCAGAATGGAAGGGCATTACACACGCACGCACACACACACACACACACAGAGTCTAAAAAATAATTTACACCAGTAATGTCAATTTGAGAGACTGGCAGAAAACCTTTGAGAGGAGGACGACGACGACGAGGATGAAAGAGAGGAAGAGGAAGAGGAGAAGAGAGAGGAGGAGGAGGAGAGTAGATGAAGAAACAGATGAGGAAGACTGAGAAGATTCTTCCTGTGCTGTTTCTGTGACTCATCTCACTGGATGGCAGATCCCGCCCTGGGAGCCAATCAAAGGCTGGGAAACCAAAATAAACATGGCTGTCATAAGAAAAGGGATTTTTTTTTACATCTTCAATACTCCTTGACAGCTGTCAATATCAAGGGAGGGAGGTTGTGAGATTTACGCAGGACGGGAGGTAGACGTGAAACAATGTTACATCACCGATGCTCTGTGACAGCTGTCAATAGAAAAGAGAAAGAACGAGGATGGGTTGAAGGGAAGGAAGGGAGGGCAGAGTGGTCAGGGGGAGGTGTGAAAGAGATGGGTTCAGTCACTGAGAGACAGCAAAGGAAGTGGAAAAAAACAGGAGGAAACTGGAAGGTAAATACGACAAGAAACGGAGGAAGCAGAGAGGAACGTTGAAAGACACGGCACGGTGGCGCAGTGCTTGCACTGCTGCCTCACAGCAAGAAAGTCCTTGGTTCGATTCCCGCCTGGGGCGCTGCACATGGGTCTCCTCCTCTAAAGAACCCCATCTAAAAACCCCATGCAACATCCTGACCAAGATGAGGACTCACACCTGAAATTGCTCCCTGGGCGCTGGTATTGGAGGCTGCCCACTGCTCCCTGGCTGTCCCTGGAGGAAGGTCGGCAGGGATGGGAAAAAGCAGAGAATTCATTCAATTTGTTTTTTCCAACAGTTTCTTTTCCAACTTGTTTGCCCTCCTCCAATAAACATCATGTCTTTGGTGTCCGGTCACTTCTTACCAACCATTCACATCTTTTACAGGCTGTGCAATTTGCTTGTCATGATGGAAAGGTCAATGCATTCATGAACAAGCTACAGTCACCATTTTGCCTCTCATGTATAATGCAGAGGCGTCGTCAGGCCAGTCAATGGCAACGCTCAAACATTCAGTGGATTAACGAGAAATAACAAAGCAATATGTCTGGTACTCCACGATGTGCAGCTGAGTGATGGTTGTCAGTGGAATAATACCCAAAGTGTCATACATTTGGCAACATTTTTGGTGATCGGTTTGGTTAGCGCTTAACAAATCAATCAAACAGTTTCATAAGGAAGGAAAAACAAATGTCACACATCTCAGAAATATGTCAGACACCACATTTAAAATACATAAATTCAGAGTGATTTGTATCTGTGACCCACCATTTGAAAACATGTAAACTCATTTGGAAACACTCTGGAACAAAGACAGGCAGTTGCTCGTCTTTAACAGAACATCAGATCAGATCAGCAGTGACGGGTCTGGTGTTGTTGAAGGCTGGAGACAACATGAGCATGTACTTGTTGCACGGCTGGAGAATCGTGAACAGATTGCCAGATGATGAGAATAAAGAGTCATCTAATGTGGCAGGCAACTGACCGTCCTACACAACAGTACATTGGAGATACATGGTATGTGGAGCACTGGCTGTGTCATTCCTCAGCTTTCTGCTGAATGCCACAGAAGTGGAGGAAATGGAGAGAATCGTGTGTGATGCTGTAATTCCATGCTAGCGGTCCAAAGCACAGAGGCTGCCTAAGGTAACATTGATAATGATGATATTTTTGACTCAGCTGATTGAGAGTTTGAGTGTAAGTCCCCATTCAAAGAAAACTTATTATTATTATTATTATTCTGCTTAAAAACACAAATGCAACAAGTAAAAACAATTTACTATGGAGGAAAGATTTAAACAAACTCGCGTACAAAAAGCCCAGCGTACAAAAAGCCCAGCCATTACTGAGGTGGTGTTCACAACACAAAAGGCTTGCTTTTAAAGGGGGACAAACACAGATGTGATGAATGTGCAATGCACTTAAGCAATTACATGAAATGTTAGCCACCATTCACAAACACAACGACATCCAACAATATAAACGTGCCTTTTCACTAAGCTGTGTGAAAATATTAAAATATAGATGTTAAAAATAAATTAATAAAATTGAGTTGACATGACACAGATACAAATCTTTCTGCATTTATTTGTGCAATGTATTTTAAACATGTGGTGTCTGACATATTTCTGACTCATGTGACATTTGGTTTTGCCTCCTTATGAGATTGTCGCCCTTTTCTTCGTCTGTTCAGCCATGGCGGCTATCGCTGCTCATGCTAACTACAGCTTTGCAAAATGGCTGAGAACCAACCACACGACATGAAGCAGACTGGCAAGTACCTGGAACACAACCACTCCATATGAGGAGTCTCTTCATTCAGGACTATCCAAGCACTCCGAATTTTTTAATGTATTAAAGCAGCATTTGGTCCCTCTCGGGGGGGGGGGGGGGGGGGGGGGGAGGGGGAGGCGAGAGTAGATTGATTTGGTGCCGGGTCATGGCCTGGGTCTTACCCACTTTATTACAATGTAGTGCAATGCAGTCTCTCACCCCATGTCTCTCCGGCGGCCGGGGAAGCAAGCCTTCATTTTAATAAAAGCTGTTGCAGCATAACTGAAAGTCTACAGAGAGAGAGAGAGAGAGAAAATATGTGTTCAGTGGGGTCTGAATAAACCTGCGTAAACTGGGTCACCTCCCATGACCCCCCCCACGTGTACACACCCAAGCATGCACACACACACACACACACACACACACACACACACACACACGCACACTTCACTCACCCAGGGGTTTCCTTTATTTTCACAGTATCTGGTAATACCATATGGTAGTACATTTTCATCAGTTGGTTTAAATGGGTGGCAGACCTCATCACATCCACCACACCTCATCATCTTTCTATTATCAACATGTTTTACTCTACTCAACTAATGGGACTCAATTTGATCTCTCCATTAAGCTATCACAGACCGTAATGAGGAATGGGAACGGAATAGGAACTATTCAGTGGCTTAACATTTCAGGATGACTGTCTTCTAATTGTGAGTGTGTATGTGTGTCTGCCTATGTGGGTGGATGCATGCATACAGTATGTGCTTATGTATCCATTTGCGAATGTGTCCCATTTATATGCTACATGTGTGATATATACTTGTTTATTTTTTTTATATGTTCACATTTATGTTTGTACATGCATGAGCCAATGTATTGTCAAGAAGAATCAATCCTCTCTACTATATTGTTAAGTATGGTTGTAATGTTGTCTAACCCAGGACTGTCAGATTCTACATCTATTGCTCCTCCACCTACAAAGAAACAATGCACAGAAAAGAAACTTGTGCAAGAACATTCCCGACACCGGATCAATATCGGCTCCAAATCCGAGGTGTTCACATTTAAAACCAAATGCAGATACAATACATTTTCAAATCCACACAAAGCCACTTTGTACCAGAAACAGAGGCTCAGCTACGTGTTTTCTGTTGTCGCTTTGTCATCTGGGTCTGCTGATTTTGTTCTATTTGTGCTCGTCTTTTCAGAGGAAATGATTCAGACTTGCAGGAGAACCGTGATGTACACATGGCTTATCGCTTATTTACCAGCAAAAGCATCGAAATATGGGAGACCAGCTGTTGCCTGCAGTAACCTAGTTGGCTCAGAGAAAAGAAAAAAAGAGCATGCATCACTAAGATTTAGCCAGTGACTGAGATTATTTCTTAAAACATGGGATTATTGTGGTGGTGGGTGTTCTAAACGTCAAGTGTTTAAAGTAGAAAACTGATTTATGTGTGGAGACAGGTTCAAGCTCTCAGACGAACTTAAGTAAACTTGTATTTCTTCCATAAAACCCAGGGAACAGGCAGAAGGACCTTTTGATGTGCATGTGTGTGTCTGTATTTCGGTGGAGGGGTGGGCGGGGATTAAGATAAAAGACAACTAGAACACGGGAACCGAAAGAGAGATGACAAGCGAAGAAACATTGGCCTAATCATTCTGTTTTTTGTTTTTTTTCCCCCACGGCACCGTTCTCTCTGCTTCGCTCCGTACCTCTGTTTCCACTTCCAACCAAACATGTCATGTTGAAAACCTTGAGACGCTTTTAACTTCCATGTCAAACTTTATAGGCAGCAAGCTGAGACGACGGAGCGCAGGCAGCATATGTGTGTGTTTCTGTGTGCCTGGAGAGAGAGAGAGGAAGTGTGTGTGTGTGTGTGTGTGTGTGCACTTCTTCATTCCAGCCTTCTTCAATTGACTCTGTGGGTGATGGCACATGCTGAGAAAGTGTGAACAAATCTGTGTGAGTGTGTGTGTGTAGGTGCGTGTGTGTGTGACCTATTTTCCATCCATTTCCCTGTTTTTAAATGTGTTGTCAGGTGGCACAGCAGCGATATAAAGTGGTTTAATAGCTGCCTCTGAAATGACAGTCACTTTTCTACCATTGGGTGTCTCTATTTCTCTCTCTCTCTCTCTCTCTCTCTCTCTCCTGCATTTCTCTCCCTGCCTCTCTCACTCTTTACCTTCATCTTCCTCTCTCTTTTTGTCTGCACGTCTGGCTATCTCACTCTTCCTCTATCTTAAAATCAATCTTTTTCATCAATCAATCTATTTTTAATAATATTGGCATGGCTTTTAAACAAAACAATCTTTTCTAGGGAATGTAACATTTGAAAACAAAGGCACAACAATGTATACTTTTACAGTGCATTTATTTTGTTGATGATATTTTTTACGTACCGACAGATGTAATATTGCACAAGATTTATGAATATTTTAGTATTCCCCAGAACCGTTCTTGATTCTTTATTCTGTAAATCTGTCTCTTGTACCAACATGTACTATGAGCAAACATGTGCTCACACACACACAAACACTTCACCCCTAAAACTTGGCAACAGTAGGAGGCTGTGGTTGCACCGGGCAGCTCTCAGGTGTGAATGTGTGTAACCGAAGTGTGAAGCAGGGCGTTGCTGCAAAAGAGCATGCACGCTCAGCAAATACTCCCCGGGTGGATAAAGGTTTAAAAAAGAAAAGTTGACACGCCGGTTTTCTTAAAGTAGGTTAGCAACGCAAACTGTACTGCATCTTTCGACTTGTGCTGGCATAAATGGGACCTACGAGAATTTTTTTTTATCAGCCGAATCCCACGGGATAATGTTTTCCCCCGCTACTCATTCCTCACGTACGGCGTCTTTTACTTATGAAAATGAATAAACTATTTGGGGGGCGATAATTATTATTTTTTCCGCTCATCATCAGTAGTGGCTGAGATGCCGCGGCGCCCAGTGGAACCTCTAAATAGGTTTTGGAAACAGCCGTCAGCTAGACGGAGGTGAAAAATGTGTCCAGACAAGAACTAAATGAGCTAATCTAATTGTGTGTGTGTGTGTGTGTGTGTGTGTACATTCATGTGTGCGTGTGCATGTGTGTGTGCATGTTCATGTGCATTTGCCGCTGCGTAACCCCTGCGTGTGATTGTGTCTTTTTTCCGTTCGTCTTTGTGTGTGTCGTAATTGAGGCATCGCTCGCCGGCGGTTGCCTGAGCACACAACAGCTTGCTAGCTAGCCAAACAAACTCGCTATAATTGAAATTAAAAGGTAACCACATTCATCATGCTGCGCCCGGGTGTAATTGAAATGTATGTTTGTTAGTGTTTGTGTGAGAGCGAGAGAGACGGAGAGAGGGAGCGAGAGAAAGAGGCGGAAAGTTTGTGTGAATGAGTGTGTGTGTGTGTGTGTGTGTGTGTGTGTGAATGTGTAATGATGCTAGGAGGCTAAGACTCCATATCTGTACCTGTCCCGGTGATAAATAACACGGGAGACAGATAGCATCCACAAACACCTTACCTCCTTCTCCCCTCTCTCTCACCCTTTCTTTCACTCTTCATTCTCACACGTTCTCTCGTCCTTCTTACTTCTCTCTCTCTCTACTCACACCCCACCTCCACTCTTCAGTCGGCTAAGATGGCCTACACATGTAAGTTTATATATTTAAAGGCCTTTATAATGTATCATGTGTTAATAACTGCATTCTCACTTAATCAACACTCCCGAGTCGTTGGATAGCTTGACATGTTTCACAACCCAGGACCAAATGAGTCTCAGCTTCTAAGGCTTCTCAGGTAAGCGCCCATGAGATGCATGGCCAGTGGTGTGCACTAAGCGCACTCTGACCAGTGCCTCGGGCTACTACAGATATTGGGTCTTTATTTGCTGCCAGCCAAACGAAGAGGAGAAAGTGAAAAGGCTTTTCCACCTTTTTCCTACAGCTTCAAGCTTCTGAAATGACACTGTGTACGTGCTGATGTCAAGGATGGAGCTCAAGGCTTTTGACAACTAGGGCTATATGTAGCTGCACATTTTAGCATCGCAATGAGCATAAACCTACATGGTATTGCACACTGTCAGGCTTGGAATGACGAATGATTTGATGTTATTTTAAGATAAATGTGTGATTGGTGTTGCTAATCCCAGAGAACAACATGAGCACATTCACCGTGCAGAGCAGCGGTCGTAGCTTGCAATCAACAAATTCATTTCAATTTCAGTCAAAGTAAAATATGGGGCAGAAATATGTGATTTTCTTTTTTTGGAGAGAGTCAGGACAGCTCAAACTGCTGAAATATGTGATAATCCTGGGAAAAATGAGAAACTGTCACAGCGCTGGAGGGCAACGAGTCTCCACTGATGTTATGGTGTCAAACTGCTCCCATTGAGGAAGGCTGAGGCTGGTGTAGCCCCCCTCAAGGCTGGAACACATATATATAAGCTTGTGGAGATTTAAAAGTATAGACCGCGAGATGCATCTGAGCACCGTATAGAATGATGTCAAGTTAATCACTCGGTCCTGTCACAACGCCCTTTCCAATGGACCCTGGCTCAGGGCTAGCTCTGCTCTTTGAAGGAACTTTATTCACAACTTCACTGTCCTTCCGTCTACCTGCCAAGGCCCCCCCGCTTCTGACGGACGCCATTTAATTTACTACTTCTGTTATACAACCACAACTTTTCAGGGTTTATGGAACCAACAATACAAACTAAACTAAAACACTGTAAGTTCCAAAAATGCTCTGTAACACAGACGCATCATCCAGTAAGAAAAACACAATAGATGGCTTAACAACAACGGCAATAATAACATGAAGCACTGTTTCTAAGGTAGTTACAATGTGCCATCAACAATGATTGCGTGAATGAAATGTGACTAAATATTCATAGTCCATAGGGCTGTCATTGACACTCATGTACATTCTGACAATGTACGATGCAGAACAATTTAGCTTGTTCCCAGGATCAAGACACTCTCTTCCTACCTGGGAGACAATGTCAGCTGTCATTTACAATGTATGTGGCAAAAACAGACATCCTAGATTTTGACAGGGCTACATGGATGACAGTCGAGGGGTTGAGAACACAAACAACACAATGCTGATCGATGAAGGTTTAGGGCTTCTTATGATTCAGCCACACACAATAGCTTTCCTGATCACATGCACACCTGGATACACCAACTGATTCAGACCACGTTCGGTGAAAGGAACCAATGCCAAATACGCAGAATGCCTCACCGCCCTGCCAAAGCATTACGCCACCACACAACAGTCTCCGTAGCTTTTCAAATAGGAGCGAACCCAAGGCTGTCGGTGCTCTGTGATGGGACAGGTTTACACTAACATTACATTATACAGTGTTAAACAGCACTGAGAGGCAAATGACTCTTCGTTTCATTAGTTTATTAGCTACTCAGTCTTTGTGTTTATTGGTTTGTTTGTTGGTTCATTTGTGCGTTAACACCTTTTGAAATGCTGGTGCTTTTATTGATGCTCTGTCAAAGGATTGTTTTAGCCACGCAAGTCAAGGACACACACACACACACACACACACACCAGGGAGCTGCCCACCATAACAGTAATCTTAGCAGGTCTCATTCACTTCCTCCACACAGATTTATGCAGTCGTTCAAGGGGTTTCACACCATTGACCTGATGCTATCATGGTTTTCTAGCCTTTTTGCCTCCACAGCTATTATCCTCTCGATAGTATAAGTATGTCTGACTAACAATATACCTAACGTACACCGTATCATCAGCTACTCCTTCCGTCTGTAATTTTTTTAAAGTCTGTATTTTTCTGTATTTTTACATTTTTGGCATTGAACTGACAATGAGAGCAAGTTATAACAAGTGCAACCAAATTCCCAGATCACCAACATAACAAGCAAGCAACAATAATGCATACAATGGGAATGCAAGGGTCAAAGTCAGAGTGCACTGACAATCGTAACAAAACAATACTGATTCTCGAGTAATCACGTAAAATAATGAATTAAAAGCTAAGATCCGAGTTTTTTTGTTCTTTTTGTACTTCAAGTTAGCAGCAAAGAGCAAATCTAGAAGGAAACTATGGTTGATTCAGGGGGAGATGGGTCACATTGAAATATGCAGCATGCTCTCAGATGTCTGAAGAATGTTTTTTCAGTACAAACTCAGCAGGGGGTGGAGGATGAAAAGGAGTCGGGGGGAAAAAACGCTGATGCAGTTGATGGTATCTTTTAGCAAGATGACACTTTGGTGTGAAATCCTTTATCAAGACACGGGAGATAGAAGACGAGGAGCTGGTCGTGATGAATGGGTGCCCAACATGCAAGCAGAACAGGCGCTGCTCTCTGAAAAGTGCTCAAAGTATCTTTTTTCATTTCAAAGGGACCCTGTAAATGTGTTTTTTTCATCTACCAGGCAAAAGGTTTTTATTAAATATATGCACACACATGATGGGGGCTTTAACCCAAAGCACGCTGCAATACCATGGGTGACATTTTGAGTGAATTTTGACATTTTGAGTATAGGTGGCTGCAGTGGAAATCAGATCCCTAACTCAACCTTACTCATTGAGCTACACAGGGAATGCTAGCATGGTAGTATTAGCACCATGCTTTATCTATACCATGTGCTTCCTATCAGGGCTGCTAACAGTGCTAACACGGTGGCTCATAGGAGTGCCAGCGTAGAAACCTCCCCCCCTGCTGTGTTGCAGTGAAACAAGAACCCAAAATTGAAAATGTCAGCTCCCCTTTAATATATGCCACAAATCCCCATTGATTATGGCTGCTGGGCTTCCGGCAAATGAAATCAATCACACTTTGAGCGTGAGTATTTTTTTTTTTTCATTTTCTTCTGAATTCAGAAGCACATGCACGACTCCCCTGTGAATATCGCTCTGAAACACACACACACAAAAACACTCGTATACACACACACACACACACAGACACATACGCAATAGCCAACAGATGTACAAAAAAACAGAAACACATGGATACACACATGCATTGTCTAAGATGTATTAACTCTGCTTCTCCTAGCGCTGTGAGTGATAGAGCAACGGGAACAACAAAAGGACAGAGTTCAATAAGGAATAAAAGCAATACTGACAGGTAATGCCCTCACTACACTTCACAGCCATTTGTCAATAAAGAAGCAATTACTAAAATGTAGCGGCCATTTGTACACTGTCCAGCGGTGAGTGTGTTGGGGGGCGGGGCACTGTAGATATGTTGTGCTTGACAAAATCACACACACACACACACAAAGATACACACTTGCAAGGAAAGCCATGCACACAAACAGATACACATCTAAACACATGTACATGCACACATACACGCACATACACACACAAACAATGAACAATTACTAAAATGTAGCAGTCATTTGTACTTCTGTCAGAGAGAGAGAGAGAGTTCTCTATGAATTTACCTCTAGTAGGGGAACACACACACACACACACACAGGGCCTGTGGTCAGGCCCAGAAATCAACTTAACAAATGAAGGCAGTTAAAGTTTGATCAATACACAGCTATGCTGTTTACCAATTAGTGTGTGTGACTGTGTGTTTGTCTGCATTTATCTGTCTACATTCATCTTTGTTTTGTCAGCTGTGTGCACATGCATAACTTTGTGTGTGTGTGTGTGTGTGTGTGTGTGTGTGTGTGTGTGTGTGCACATAAAACACAGAATGAAGCCATACTCCACATATACACGCACACACACACGGTAGCCCCCCAACCAAGCAAATTCCAGCTGATTACAAGAGTTAAACAGAAATCAAAGCTCATTTGGAACACCACAGTTGTACTGCTGTTATTTTCCTGTTCGGTCCACTGATTCAGTTCCTGGCCTTTCTCTTCTCTCACCAATAAGCGTATAAACGTACATTTTTTTCCTCTGACTAGGTGCTTTTTATATGTTGCAACACGCAAGATGCTGTCCTGCATGACGAGACCAGCATTGCGGACATCTCTTCATCTGGCACCGATGATCACAGTGTGCTCAAAGTCACGTAGGTCACTCATTTCACCCAATCTGACATTGAACTGAACCGTGACTGAATCCCTTCATGCCTGTTTACCTGTTTCAAATGTGTGTGTGTGAATGTGTAATGCTCTCCCCTCCCTCAGCAGCTACTGTTAAGGTGTCTTTGAGCAAGGCACTTCACCCCACAAGGTACAGTATACTGATGCAGTTAAAGCAGCTTCTCAACACAAAGGTTAATGCTGCTTTTCATGAATAAGGGTTATAAATCCACTGAATCTTCTATGGCTCAGTGACCAGTATGTTATTGTTTTAATATACAGTACATGCCCACTGAGTCACAATAGAGCAAAATGTGCAATTTTGCAATATTTAACTTTCACAACAGAACTTTAAAAAAAAAAGCTGTTTTGAAATAAAGGTCAGACACTTTCAAGTTTCACCTCTGATGATGTTACAGGTTAAAGGACGTGTGTATGATTGTCAATAAAACATCAATCAGTACACACACAGTCTTCATGGGGGTGGGGGGTCTCTGGCTGATTGGAGACACACACACACACACACACACACACACACACACACACACACACACACACACACACACACACACACACACATTGATGATTGACAGTGTCCATGGGGGGGTTTCTGGCTGATTGGAGACAAAGAATCTCTGTCCTTGCTGATTGCACACACACACACAGACACATACACACAATAATAACAATAATTCACATAATATTGCAAGTAGACTAACACACAAATAACATTCCTCACACACACAAATAATCAAAGCATACATTTATGTATACACACACACGCACACTAAATGATAAGCAGCATATTTTGATCAAACTAAATAACACTGGAATAGAGCTGACAAACAACATCTGGAAAAATGTATGTAGTTTTTAGGTGTTACAAAATACACATTTCTGGTACACACACGTCTGTATTATGGTACATTGTGCTACTATAAAGGGCTGTTCAGACATCTGGCTTGATTGCTGACTTACCACAGCTGTGTCCCCACAGGACCGACGGAGCTGGCAGTGGTAATACCGGTGATTGACCACTATCCCCAGCTGGCGCCGGTTAGCAAAGGGTGCTGCGCTTTACCTTGTGAGGACCGGGCTCACCAAAGTGTACACACACAGACAGACACACACAAAGGCATTTACTCCTTCCACATAACACCAACTGAAAAACATTTAAACATATGTGTGACATAAACTTGCACTCATGCTCTACAACAGACACATGCAAAAATGCACGCATGCACACCCACACACACACACACCCAAACAAACACCTTCCCCTCGCCAGTACAATGTTATGAGACCCAGTAAACATGTCAAACTCACCAGATGGTCAAATAAAACCACCGTTTTACAATGTGTGTGTGCGTGTGTGTGTGTGTGTGTGTGTGTGTGTGTGTGTGTGTGTGTTTACCAGAGCATGCATGACAAAAGCAATGTTTTCTTCAGCTGGCTGTCAGACATGCATGTAGTTTATTTACACTGTATGACCTCCAGTTATTTACAAGTACGTGTACTCTTCTACTTTGTACAGACGCACACAGTCGAGGTATTTTGAAGGTGAGAGGAAACAACCTCCATTTGTTTTATTTGGGTGGAAATAATGGAAAAGTAATATAATGAGTAGTGAAATGAAGTACTTCTCCCAGGGAGTAATAAGTAATATTACTACTTTTGAAATGAGCAACGAGTAAAGAGGAATATATTACATGTTCTGAGTAATGAGCCGAACACCGCTTGAAGGTGAGGACATTTTTCCAACCCTCACTCCTACAGTGGGTGATTTTAAGGGTAAGGTTAGGGTAAGGTTAAAATGTGTTCTGACTCACCATCATTCAAAATGTAAACTGAAAATACCAATTGGCCGCACTGACTTCTCACAAGTACACACCAAAATCACTGGTACAAACAGTTCACATCACAGAGAGACAAGTCAAAGTTATTCAGGTTCTTCATGTATCACAATGTACCTGTTTGTTGCACTGTGCGTTCTGTAGGTATACCACACACACACACACACACACACACACACACACACACACACACGCACACAGGCATGTTTCAAACGCTATGAGGTTCTTGAGTGATCTGTCCAAGATCATTAGGATGATGATGAGCTGTGAGCTCTGAGAGTCGGGAGCTGTGGGCATTCATTAACTACACTAAAACAACTCTGGAATTAGTCTGTCACAGAGGCAGGAAGAAAGAGGAGAAAATGGTGATGGTGTGGTAGCGGGGAGAGAGGTAGGTAGAGAGGGAGAGAAAGCATTACGTTTTGAAGGAGGCGTAAAGAAAGTGAACGAGAGAGAGAATAATAATGGTGTAGAATGAAGGTAGAAGAGAGAGATGGAGGGAAGGGAAGAAAAAGGTGAGAGGAGAGTCATTCGGAGGCAGATAAAATGTGTGAGTGAAAATAGGGATGGTGATAATGTAGAGAAGGAGAGAATTAACTTGTCTATGAAAAGCTGATTTTCAGCCAATCTATCTTTCTGCCTAATTCCCGGACTAATAGAGATATAAGTCTAACTCTATTAGAGAGGACGAGGGAGGGAGAGAGAGGGAAGAGAGAGAGAGAGACTGAATTACAGGGAGGGAGGGGAAGAGAGAAGGAGGGTGGCAAAGATGAGGTAGGGATCAAGGGAGTGGAAAAGAGAGAGGAGAAGGCGATAATTGGAAGTCGGCGCTGGCACTTGACAAATCCACCTCATCTAATCACACACACCGGCAGGAGGGAGAGAGGGATGATGACAAGAAAGAAAGACAGTTAGGATAAGAGAGGAGGAGGAGGAGGAGGGAGAGAAAGAAATGAAGCCTGAGAGGCCGGTGGAGAAAAGATGAAGGACAAAAGGAAGGAGAGAGTAAGATGGCGAAAGAGAAATAAACAGTTTTTACATGTACGACAAACGAGTCGAAGGCGAGCGGCGAGATTAAATCGCCGATTGACCGAGAACATCCGCGGCAGTACAAACTGTCCCATTGATTTCACCCCCGATCGATACGCCTGAAAGACAAGGGATGAACGAGAGCAGCCTGTGGTATGTTCCCCCTTTAATTCGCCCTAAGTAATACATCTGTAATTCATTTAAGTGCCAAACATTTCATTTGGGTTAATTTAGCCAGACTGACAGCGCTGACAGGCTCCCATTAACTGATATCATTTTAATTATAATTTGTCTAATTTTATTGTGGTGTTTTCGGCGAGCGGGGATAAGCTAATCCAAACACCATCATCGCCCGCCGACTGGGAGCGAAAATGGCACTGATTAAAGACAACGGGTGATCAAATGTTGCGGAAGCGATGCGTTCAAAGTTACTCTGATTAAATAACTTTCATCGGCACTCGGAGAACACACAACTGGAAAGCGTAGAAAGAGCAACGCCGTTCAACTGTACCCCCTCGAGTGGCGACTTGTGCTGGTGCGCGCAAATTAAAAACCAGGAATGGAAATGGAAAAACTTTTCAACCGTAACTGGCCTTCATCGTTAGTTGCCGTGCAATTATGACGGCTGCTGCGAAACCTTTGATAATGTGTTATCACGGAAATTGTTTTTTCCCCCGCGTAATAGCTACTCATCAACATTTAACGCTCACCGGGGGAGAAATACCGCTGATTAAAAGAGGATATAAAACAGAAAAATTGCCCACTTAAGATCGATGATCAAGCGACGGTCTTCTACATCTTGTTCCAGTCGATAAAAGCTTTATTCGGTCTACCATTCACTCCGGTGTTTCCCCCCTCGTCTCCATCCAGCAGTGCAAGGACACCGAGGCAAGGAAACCATTATAGGCTGGGAAATGTGACAGCACAATTAATACTCAGGGACTCAGGAAGTGTTTTTCCTGTGCTAGTACATGTATCATACATGTAAATTGGAAAAAAATTATATAACAACTTCCTTGTCTTAATATCGCAGGGAAAGAAAGTCGGGCTGTTTTCATACCCTCCCAGGCGATTTAAAATCGCAGCCATTAGTGTTGTGTGACTGCTGAACTATTAGAAAATTCTGACAATGAGAAAATAAGAAATTCAGATTGCTACAAAGGTGAGGTTCTGGCTGTTCCTCGGCTTAGAATGAGAGCCTGGCAAGCTTTCCTTGAAGAGACTAATAATCAAAATTCCATTACTTTTACTTCCTGGAGATAATGACAGTTATCCCATTGGTTTACACCCATCGGGCCACTTTTGAATGATCCTCTGCAACCCCAACAGTTTCAACAGGAAACATGTCAAATTAGGGAAGCAAAATACATTTCATTGTGACTTTAAAACCAGTGAAAGCTGCTTCACTGCCAGTGTGGAAGTGAAAGAAGAAGCTGGAGTTAAATTCTTGATGGTTTATACGTGCTTTCATCCTCCAGGTATCAGGTTGGTTGTTCTCTGATTCCCTTCATAGGCTGTGATGTCCAATTAAAAAAAACACCAATCTATTTTTCAAAGGGACAAAGAAACTCCAAACAGCAGATAATTGTAACCTACTGTACGAGTGTCTGGCTGTAATTTATGGCTGTGTTGTAGTTTGTTTCAGCTCAGCGTTTGTTTACTTAAAATAAAATACCAACGGCTATATTAAGTGTCTTGATGAATATGGTACAGACGCTGCTCCCCTTTCAAAACAAAATGCTGCGTGGAGCATCTCTATGTCTCACACACACACACACACACACACACACACACACACACACAGCAGCTTGCTACTGCGGTTCTATACCTACATCTTCTGTTAACCTTGGTGACATAACACCAACACAGTCACTGTCTATGTACACGCTAACAGAACAGGGCTGATGATGAGGATGATGACGGACGGTGGCATCAGCCCCCTGCAGTTCTGGGTCTCGGCCCCACAGGATGTAACACAGCAAACTGCTTAAAGGGGCCCAGTTATAGGAATTATATTTCTATATATTTCTATATATATGTGATCAAAGATGTTGTTCAAATTTGATTTTATCTCACAAAAGTTGCATTTTCAAAAATCCACCTTTCCAAATCAGAATAACTCCAGTGAATGCATCACGACTAGACTGGTCCTGATTGGCCCCCTTCACAAAGTAGTTGCTATAATTGGTCCAATCAGACTCGTTTGCAGCCTCCAATCAGCAGTCTGATTTAAATTAAGGAGCTGGTGCCGGCTGCCAATCAGGGTCTAGTATTGTGACTGTTCTGCCTGTCTTCAAATTCATGCAATAAATGTAATTTCTAATTGAACTACATTTATTTGTAAAACACCATGAAGAACATTATTTTATTCAAAAACAACATGGGACCTTCTCTCCTCATCTCCTCTTGCCACTATTTCTTTTCTTTCTGTCCACTTTCTCACTTACCTCCCTTCTTCTCTCTCTTTTTCGCTTCCATCAACATCTCCTCCTCCTCTTTGCCACCCCTCACCCTCACTTCTCCCCCCCCCCCTCTCTCCTCCTCTGTTTCAGCCTCCATTTCTCTTAGCCTCTGCGGTTCTCATTCCCTTACTCTCTCTCTCTCTTTTACTGTGGACGGAAGGAGTGATGTTTGTAGAGATGATTAGACGAAGAGAGGAAAGTTTTAGGTCTGGTAGCAAAGTTCACCTCTGTTTCTCTCTCCCAGCAGCAAGGGCTAATGGATTAGTTCAATGTGCTGATTTCTGCAGAAAACTGCCAGAAACTCTTTGTGTGTGTGTGTGTGTGTGTGTGCGTGTGTGTGTGCGTGTGTGCGTGTGTAGTGGAAAGTGTGGAGTTGACATTCCCCACGCTTCCCTTCTTAGATGAGTACATCACTTGTTGGAGCCCTGGGCTTTTTATCTTGTGCCTGTATATGTGTATATCTACGTGTGTGTGTGTGTGTGTGTGTGTGTGTGTGAGAGAGAGAGAGAGAGACTTGACGTTCTCGGCCTTGATGTATGTGTGTGTGTGTAAGTGACAGAGACCTAGATATAGCACCATAAAAGAAGAGACAACACTCTGCCACTTTGTTCCATTATGGCAGGAACACATATAGTCGTTTAATAATACATACCAGTGACTGCCACCTTGATTATTCTTTTAGACGGAGGGGAAAAAGACAAACGACAAAACCCGAGACGAAAAGGTTGGTGCGCTTTTGAGTCGCCATGCCATTTCAGAAAAACGCTGACACTTCAGATCAGCAGATGGGCTGAAAGGGGCCATTTCTGATCCTCTTTGTGCACTTCCCTTCTCCCCCTCTCGGTCTGGCCATGTTCTTCAGATACACAATGAAATACAGCTTTGTGTATGTACAAGAAACATGTTCCTCTTTTTATAGTGTAATTTGAACACACCGCCGCCCGGAAATTAGTCTTTTTTTTTCTTGTTCTGTCAGGGAGAAAGAACTTTTGCAGCTGAACTTGTCAAAGGGTTGAGTTACATTTTTTTAAAGTAAGAATTGTTCCGAAGACCTTCTGTCAAATGTTGGGCAACAATACTGAAACATACTGTATCTTTCCTTTGGCGTTGAGCAGTGAGGTGGAGTTGAGCTCTCTGATGTTTCTTGAGTTCTCCTCAGGAATCTCGACACGCTCGACACGCAAACCTCCACTGGTGGGCATTTCCCACTGCCGTCCAGCTCCCTCTCCACAACTGGTACAGGCGTTTGAGGGGTACATCTTGTACACCTTGTAGGGCACTCCACCACTTGGTCTGCCTTCAGTATTTACTTCCTTCCAACTGCGCTTTGTGCCGCTGAACTCAAAGGCGGGTGGGTGCTGGTGGTTCTATCAAGGATGTGCAGTGCCCCAGGTCCCTCGCTGCATCAGTGCAGGGGTTATGTAGCTGATGGTTGATTTTGTCTTTGAAACAAGCAAGGTAGCCACTGTGTTTCTGTTCAAGCTGCTGTTTGAGGAAATCAAAGGGTTTTGCAATGAAGGTAGGCCTCCTCCTCCTCCTCCTCCATTCTGCCCTGTGAGGCATGATACGCTTCTTCCTTTGGATTTCATGGAGCTCTGCCAGTGCATCCCAGAAAAAGGTCTTGCCACACCTGCATTTAACACCCTGAAACCACCACCATCCCCCTGCTCTCTTGGGCCTCGTTCAAAGAAAAAGAGCAGGGATAAACAGATATTTTCCTGATCCACATAGGGAAGTGCTTTACCCCGTGCCCTCCACAGGCCAGTCAAACTGCAGGACAACCTCTAGCAGAGCACGCCTGGAGCGGGTAGGGATTCAGTGTCTTGCTCAGGGACACTTCAGCAGGACAGAGGCGTGAACCAGGGTCCTCTGGTCGAAGGGTGGTCGGTCTCCCTGCTGACTACGCAACCCTGCTGATAATGTCGCTTGTTGCTGTAGGAGCACTTCATCGGTCACAACACCTTATACAATCAGCGGTACTTGAGAGGACAGACACAATTTCCTCTGTAACATTTTATGGTCACAACTCGAAGGGACACACACATCTATATTTCATCCCAGAGAGATGCGCAACTAAAACAAGTGGTAAGCGGTGGAGAGAGAGAGAGAGAGAGAGAGAGAGAGGGAGAAGGGACATATATTCATATTTCATCAGAGAGACACATGGTTGAAACAACCGGTAAGTGGTGGAAGGAAAGAGACAGAGAAAGAGAAAGGACACACATTCATATTTCATCACAGAGAGACACACATAGCGACTATAAAGGGTAAGTGGCAGGGAGAGAGAGAGAGAGGGACACACTGGGACAGCCAGCTAAAACAGCTACTAACCGATAACTATTTGGAACATCAATAAATAGGCATCAGGGACACTTTTAGAGGGGCACACATCCATATTTCATCAGAGAGAGGCGACTAAAAACAGGTGGGTATCAATATGGAGGCATCGGGACCACTTACAGAGAGAGAGTGCTTCGGTGAGAGAGAATGGCACCTAAAAGCTGATAACTGCAGCTATGAATATAGACGCATCACCGGTGACATTTATAGACAGCCATTAGACTCTGGCCTGTTACTTTGTTGTCAGCTTAAGGCGTCCATTTACCTCAGTGTGCTTGGTATTGTTTTGTGCCGCGCAGAGCCCCAGAGATACACGGGATATATATTCGGGTGGGGAACAGCCGGGACGGATGCAACCAGAACAAGATGCAGGCAAAACCCAGATGTGCACCAGCTCTAAAAGTAAAAGTAATGTAATGTCATCATAAATGCTCTGTCCTGACCTGCCTATCACCTAAATTGCTTATTGGTTTGGCCTGTTCTGGTTCAGAGGAGAGCGGTTTTGAATGAAATATAAAAGATGGGGGGTCACGGCAAGTGTGTTTACAATTTTGAAACGTAAATTACTAGAAAATGACTAGAATTTATCTTGCATTGAAAGCAGAAAGCAGACAGTTGAGGTCTGGCCGCAATTTGGGCCCACAGTGAGAAGAGGGGAAACAGGCTACTGATGTACTTGGCCAGGATGGAAAAACAAACATCTCTGTTATCATCCTCTTGAGTGTAGAGGGCAAAAGGGATTATTTTTCTCAGGTTCATTTAACCTGCACTGGGTATTATCTTTCACTAGACCTTTTAGAGCAACCTCCGGTTGACCCAGTCCATCTCTGGGCCAGACCACGTGGGATCAGGAAAGGTAAATCACACTGAAAGGTAAGCTGTGCATTGCTGTGCATTGTGTTAATGACTGATGACATAATGTTGGTGTCCAGGTTATTTTGAGTTATGACACATGGTATTCATGGTATTATGGTATTCGGTGCGTGTTCTCCCGGACGCCAAGGGAAACCTGGCCTCCCTCGTCTCAGTCTTTGTGTTGGTTTGGTTTTACGACAGGACAGGTTCATGTGCATTCTTTCTGTATGTTCTTCATCAGGGAGTAGGACAGCGGCCCTCTGCATTACCATGTGTAGCAGATGCAATTGAGTGGAATCGGTGAAAGTGCATCAGCCAATCAGATAAGGCTTTGGTTCTCTCAAGCTTATTTGCAAGTAGTCAAGATTCCCAAAGAAAAGGCCGAGGGAGATCAGGTCCAATCTGGCTTCACACCAGTCACATTGTAAAATCATCACCAAGTGTGATGCTGAAAAGGAGATGAATCTATCATGTGATGGACTGGCTGGATCGATGGATTCATCCATTACTTTTACTGGACTGTAACAACTCAGACCTTTGTTTGGTGTCACTAGAAATAAATGATAACACTCTGATCAGCTTTTCTCCATTCAATTCTCCATTATTAAGGCCTCACTTCATCCTGGTACACCAGGTATGAAAAGGGGTCTTGCTCATCTTGTATGACCTTACACAGCTTCACACATTTAGTGGGCTTGGTCTTCTCCCACGTAACAACACTCAGCAGAAAGGATGGACTGTTTGAAGTGCGGTATCATGCGGCAGTACCAGTCATCGTGTAACTCTACCTGCAGGTCTCACGTTGAGAGCTTGTTCTCTTGATCTCGTTGGGGGGCCGAGTCAGAGAAACATTTAGCCTTTTATTCTGCTCCCAGGGCGCTAATGTACAGCTATTAAACACACACACACACACACACACACACACACACACACAAACACACACTCAAAAACACACCCACACTCAAGTGCACACGCTTAGACAAATGTGGACAATCACACACAAGCAGACATACAGTACATGCATTCACACAATTCATAAGGATATGAATGCATGCAAACTCTCTCACTATGTCTCTGTCACTCTCTCTCTCTCACATACACACACACACACACACCAGGCACTTGAGATTGCCTTCTCCACTCCGTTGCATTGTGGGTACGGCACTGACTAATCGTTGTGTCACAAATATACCATGCTGCATCTCTCTCCACTAATGTAGTGCCTGTGTGTGTGTGTGTGTGTGTGTGTGTGTGTGTGTGTGTGTGGATGCATGTTGGTGCACAAGTATGTGTGTGTGTATGCGTCTGTGGGTTTCTGTGTGTGTGTGTGTGTGTGTGTGTGTGTGTGAGTGTGCGTGTGTGTAGCATTGAAGGGGAATGAAGGCTCCTTATTTGGCCTGACAGGGCAATGAGCCGCTGAGATGAGATGAGCCTTATTTATTGGGCTCCAGACCTCTGTGTGTGTGTGTGTGTGTGTGGTGTGTGTGTGTGTGTGTGTGTGTGTGCACGAGGCTCCAGGCTGCTCTTCTGTGATCGTTTTAGTCTGAGGGGCACAGAGTCAGGGGAGGAAACACACACACACACACACACACACACACAAACATACTCTATTCACAACAACCCTAGCATTCACCAGCTCTCTCTCTCTCTCTCTCTCTCTCTCTCTCTCTCTCTCTCTCTCTCTCTCTCTCTCTCTCTCTCTCTCTCTCTCTCTCTCTCTCTCTCTCTCTCTCTCTCTCTCTCTCTCTCTCTCTCTCTCTCTCTCTCTCTCTCTCTCTCTCTCTCTCTCTCTCGTTGCCGTGTGTGTGCTGACAACATAATTGGCTGGCCTGGCATTTCAATCCACCGCGGCCAGATTGCTGTGGGCTACTCCATCCTCTGCTCTGTTAGCCACAAATGCTAATAATCCAAGAGAGACCGGAGCGGCCGTGGCGGCGTTTTCACCGTCCTGTTTACAGATTTAACGAGAGCGATACGAAAACACATCTCACGCGATCATCCTTTGTTTCTTTGCTTGTTTTTTATCCGTTTCTTCCTTCCTCACCGACTCCCGTTACAGTTTCGCTCGCTTGTTTGTTTCCTAATCAAACATCAAACTTGGGAATTAAAAGCCTTGCTGATGGCATAAGCTCCCTCTCTCTCTTTCCTTCTCTCTCATAGCCCTCTTCTCATCCTCCTCCTTCTCTGTGCTGCTCACATCTCCCCATCCTCTCCTCTGCTTTCATTATCTGAAGACCTACTGGCTTTAAAATGGCTGACACAGACATTAGAGAGAGAGAGAGAGAGAGAGAGAGAGAGAGAGAGAGAGACGGAAGAGAAGGAGTGAAATAGAGGAAAGAAATTATGTTGAAGATAGTAGCATTGTGCTGCTGAGAGATATATATATATATAACACACACACACACACACACACACACACAACCTCTTGAGATGCTGGGGTTAGTTGTGATGGAGTTTGTCTGTTTCTGTCTGTTCCGTTTTTTGAGGTCTGGGTCCTTTAAGGGTTCTTTACTTTGATCCGAGTATTGTATTGTATTCCTGTCTATCGTCTCGTCTCCTCTCCTCTCCTGTCTCCTCTCCTCTCTCCTCTCCTCTCAGACCAGCAGAGGTCAGTTTAGTTTAGTTATGACGCTACCCACTGTCTTTACCGGTAGCCCGTCTGTCTGTCTATCTGCCTGGCGTCCTGCGTTATTACCATCAACACTCCCATGCTGGCTATCTTAGCGTTTTACCATTTGGCTAGCTATGCAGAAAGTCTGTTTCTGTATCGAGTAATGTCTGATTAAATGTTTTAGTATTTGGCTTGGAATCGAAATAGTACACAACCAGAACATGGACTGGACTGGTTTATCTGTATAGCTGACAGTGTATCTTTACTGCCTTTAGGGTTATCTCTATCTTTGATGCCTTGTTATCTTAATGGCTTTCCATCATTCTGCACTTGTATATCACTTTAGACACACGGTAGCTGACTTTTCATGGAGCCCTTTATTTTGAAAACCGATGTTAGGATTAATAGGTTGGTGTAGGAGTGTGTACAGTGTTCATTTCCTGGAGAGAGTCGGGTAGGTTACCAAACCTGCTGGTAAATGGATTAGCAATACAAACTGCTCTTAAGCTGTTGTTGTTTTTTTTTGGTTTGACTTTCATTCTGCCATTATTAAAAATAGAAATTAAAGTGAATGTGGGAACAACTAGCAACCTTTTATCAGGGGAGAGATTAAAAAAAAAAAAAACTGGTGATGGTGTGTGTGTGTGTGTGTGTGTGTGTGTGTGTGTGTGTGTGAGGTCTGTTTCCACTAAGGCTTTCATAGAAACCAGCCACTACACTTTAATGAGAGAGGCAGAAAGGGAGAATGATAGAGAGAGATGGAGGGAGACGGCGAGGAAGAGAGAGGAACAGAGAAAGAAAGAGGGAGAGATAGGTGATAGAGAGAGGAGGGGGGAGGAGGAGATGAGGAAGTCAGAGTGATCGAAAGATGGAGAGAGAAAGAGCTAAAAAGGAACTGAGAGGAGGTGAATTAAAACCAGAACTAGGACAGAGGCAGCTGGCGTATCCCTGGGCGGCCATGCGTGTCTGTGTGTACGCTGTAAAACACTGTAAAGCGCCGCAAAGTGTTGTTATATTCATCAGGTTTGTGTGTGTGAGCATGGCTGCCCCTCACGCCGCCTTCGCCTCTCAATTATGTACAACTGGAATTAGACATGAATAGAGAATGACCTGCAACGAGAGACACACACACACACACACACACACACACACACGAGTAAATGAGTAAGAGATCCATTGGAGGCACCAGTTTCATTGGGGAGGCCAATCCAGTAACATGCGGGAGTGGTTTAAGATAAAAAAAAGAAAATCAAGGTTGGGGAGAAATGGATTACAGTAATCAGATTACAAAAAAGTATTGTAATCAGGAGCTTTTACTACAAAAAAAACACTGCCATCAGATGTTAATGTAAATTTACACATCTTGAAACAAGGATTGGTCGTAGATTACAGAAATATCAGCTTTCACATTACAGTCTAAATGGATTAAATTACTCTGTAATCTCATGAGTAAATCCTCAAAGTAATAAATAATGACATTTTACTCATGGATTACCACATTAACCCTTACTTGCCACCCTAATTCCCTCACTACCTGTGTGTGTGTGTGTGTGTGTGTGTGTGTCTAAAATGTATCGCTGTTGTCAGTTTGGCCTAATATCCACGACCACATGGGCTAGTGCCAGACCAAGGACAGCATTATGACGTACACACACATGCAAACAAAGTAACACACACACACACACACACACACACGCACACACACATTAACACACACACACACACACACACCATCACGGACATCATCTCCTACGGTCTAAAAGCGCATCAATAATCCACTTGGCAATCTACTTGGAGGCCACCGTTGATGGAAGAGGGAGAGACAGATTGAGACAGAGGAAGGAAAAGAGTTAGAGACAGTGGGAGACAAAGAACGAGTGAGGGAGAGAGAGAGAGAGAGAGAGAGAGTTATAAAATACTAGCCTAGCGCTGCTGCTATAGTATATTTACAGATATTTCACGAGAGCGACGGACCAGAAAAGTGACAGCAAGAGTAGGGAGGAGGAGGAGGAGGAAGGACGATAGAGAGGAGGAGGAGAGAGTGAGAAATAAAGGGAGATAGGAGGAGCAAGGGAGAGATGGAGGAAGGGAGGGACGGGGACAGACAGAGGGAGCAACAGGAGAGATGGGAGGAGGAGGTGAAAGGAGGAAAGAGGGAAGGGAGGAGGAGAAAGAGATAAGATATGAGGAGTCGCCCTTATGTTTCAATGAGATTTGAATGGGCAAATGGCAGAGAGACATAGAGAGAGAGAGAGAGAGAGAGAGAAGCAACTCGTACAAGTATGTAACCTGCTGCCATCTTTCTCTCTCTCCTCCCACCTCACTGTGTATATATATCGTCTCCATAATAACTCAGCTTGTATAGATTATCACCCAACAAGAGTAGCTGCGTGTTTTAATGGCTCCGGGTCACAGGGTGAGATTACATTTACTCCGCTTGGCTCCGGGCCTGATAAAACTTTAAGAGCCCTCAGTATGGATCTCAGAACTTTTAATGAGCCCGGGTCCCAGGGTGTGAGACCACGTTCACTGGCCAAAAGGGTTTAATAAGCCTTTCTCTAGCGTGTCAGTCAATGTACCTTAAGAATTTTAAAGGGCTTTAATTGTACCAAGAGTAGCTTTACAACGTGGGAGCCAAACGATGACCCACATGACCGGGCCGAAACTGCTTTTGTCGTTGGTGTAAATTGATGCTTCCTTGTTTTGTATTTCATTGGTTTTAACAAATTAACTTCAACAAAATTCATTGCCAAATTCTCACAACCTCCAAATGAAGATGGTGGGGGATGATTTGTTCAATTCCCCCACCTACAGACCTTTGACCTTAATTTGTGCTTTACAAAAACATTGTTTCAGTTTTAGTTACAAAACTCATTTTCAGCTGTATGAAGATGATTGTTTAGGAAATAGAAAAACAAAACCTAAAACCAAATCACCTTGGGAAGATGAGCAGAACATGACTTTAGGAAGGCATGTTTTATTATGTCTTCCCATCAGGTTTCCTACCTGTTAAAGTATAGATTATAAACCTTTATAATTGCACGGTAAAAAAACTAGCCTAAACAAAAACAAACAAGCAAACAAACTAAGAACATTGCATTCCTCTAAATGTATGTGGAGCAACTTAATTGGGGCTGAATCCCAACAAAATCTGTTGTTTTTCCAGCCTTGTTTGGGGCAGCCCACCCACCCACACACACACACACACACACAGAAACAATACTCTACTACAATACAAAAAGTAAACCAGGTCTGTTGTAGCTTGGTAATAACATCATCAACATGAGGCTTCTGAGAATCAATTCATAGGAATTGCGACATCGGTAAACCAAAAAGCAAACCTGTAGAAGCCACAAGTACGTATGATATCAACCTTGTTTTGAGAAAAAACATGTTTTATTCGCGATGTCATGGAGAAGTACTACACTACCCACAATCCTAAAGTGTAACAGCGACATCTCTGATTGGTGGAGCTCGCTGTCACCATGGAAATGTTTACCGCACCGCGAACGTCTTGTCAGCTAACGTTAACGTTAGCTACTAACGTAACCTAGCTAGCTGCTTATCCTATGCAGCTGGAACGAATCACTGTACCATGTCGATGACAACACTTTACACTATACTATATGAAACACTATATATACGCTCACACAACAACAACAATATCAACACTATACTATTGACAAATGTTAAATTCAAGAAGCACGCTAAACTATCGTTAGTTTGGAGGTTTTTGGAAAAGTATCATTCACAATGGTTTATGGGATGAGTAGTTCCTTCACTTCATAAAATAATGATGTACACAGTCTTGTACCTTTGCCTTTTCTTCCGTTTTCCGATCTTTTTTTTGCTCTGAATCAAATGTTTTATGGTCGCGATTCATCGTCTAGCTGGTTGTCTTGGTTCCAGCCTTAAAACTCTTTATAGAAGGATTTTCTGAAATGTCTATGGAGTAAATGAATGGGAAATTTACTTCCGGAACCAGAGCCGTAAAAAAAGTGGGCGAAATATTGTTGAAAATGTCCCATCATGTCCACAGGAACAAGAAACAATACAACAAACAACAAAATGGATGCAGAAATGCAAGTAACTTTTTTTAAAGTGTAAAAGTGCTTTGGGTGGACTTTCCCTTAAAAGTTTAGTAATCAGAACAAATTGGAAGTGATAAAGTGTTATTGATCTCACCTAAAATGATATCTGTCTGTTCGTCCTCCACGGTGTAGGTGGGGGTGGCCACACAGTCTAAACAGTTAGTATTGGATATATCGGAGTGGTTTAGCGTACCGCGGTCTAAATGCTTTTTCCATAAAACTTCATTGGTGTGGTTTTCAGAGGAAGGTTTTAGTGTCACGTCCTGTTTTGTTGAATTTCATTAGCGCGGGTTTCAACGGTGTCACATGGTTCAAAGAATTCAATTAGGATTGGGTTTTATTTTGCCGTTTTAGTGTCGCTTGGGCTAAATACTGATTCAGAGGCCTCTCCACCCCGCCGCGAAGCACCACTGGAGAAAATACCGGTGTACCCCACAGAGGTCGATGTGAACTTTCTAACTCAGCGCAGCTTTGAAGTGATAATAGCCAACGTCCAGAGTCTCTCTCTCCAACAGTCTCTGGGTATATGGACTCTGTGACAGGTCATTTGTTCTCAAAATTGCTCTCACATCTCCTCTCTCTCTTCGTTCGCCTCTTCTCTCTTCTATCATCTACTCCTCTCCTCCCTATACTTTCTTTCTCCTCCTCTGCCTCCTCCTCTTCCTCCTCTCTTTCATTTGTCATGCCCTCTCAGCTTCCTCCTCTCTACCTGTCTTTGTTGTTAGTCACAGTGGGATATGACTTTGTGTCAGGTCATGTGTTATCGACCACACACAGGCCCTCACACACACACACACACACACACACACACACACACACACACACACACACACACACACACTGGGCAGCACTCTTAACGCAGGAAATGTGTTAGAAGTAAAGCTTGCTCACTCCTCCTGCTATACCATGAGCCCTCAGTATCTCTCTCTCTCTCTCTCTTTTGAATTTACAATTTAAATAGAAACAATTTCACAATTTTGTTTTGGTTTGCAACAATAATTATGTTGCCTGAACCTACTAACACCTTCCCCAGGTTGCTGCTCATACGTACAGTTGGTAGTTACCAGGCTTCGTTTTGTCTCCGTGATGATGGATGGTGGAGAGAGGTCCTTGACTCCAGACGTCAGGAGAACAGCCTGAACTCTGCTGGACTGGGTTGAGTAATTTGAACAGTTTATGAGCATTGTTTCTGCTGTCAGGGCCGCGTGCTCTCTTGGCTTTCAGGGATTTTATCTTCATGGCCAGCACTTACGATTGGAAAGTCAAGTGGGTGCTGTGGGTTTTATATCATTTCTAATGCATTGAATTTTTCTTTAATGAAATTGTGGATTGGCGTAATTCACATGTTGTATTTCTATTTTTTTTTTTTTTTTAAGTTTCGCAAATCGGTCCTTGTTGTTTTGAAGTTATTCCACTTATATAAGAAAATAATTTTTTGATGAACTTGGCATTTGGCATTCCTAGCCAAACCACTTCCATTTGTAATTTATTTTAGTCTCTTCTCTCTTTATTGCGTTTTATTTTTTGACCTGCCTCTGATGCTGTGACCCCCCCTCCCCCTGTGTAGATGGAGTCCATTGTAGAGGTGTCAGGTACTGTCGATGGGATGGTGGCACTGGTCCATGCCCCATCTGTTCCTCTCATCCTACTATGTCTACCTGCCCGCTCTGGATCACTGCCTCTGCTTGTCTGAATAGACACACACACACACACACACACACACTGGGGCTGGGCTGTGCTGGACTGATCATCTTTGAAGTCCCTGGGTGTGTGTCTCCTGTGGTCTAAGCCATCAAAGTTTCCATCTATTGGATACACTGTGACAGACCTCTCTCTCTCTCTCTCTCTCTCACGCACACGCACACACACACACACACACACACACACACACACACACACACACGCACACACACACACCCCTGTGTGAATTGCAGTATAATTGAGAGGCCAAGTCACTATGGCCTTCGACACTTACAACCCTAAATCCCACCACAACTCAGGACAAAGTTTACCGAGCAAGTGATGTCAGCTAGAGCAACTTCCATATTAAGCCCCATTAGGAAGTGTGTGTGTGTGTGTGTGTGTGTGAGAGTGAGTGAGTGACTGAGTGACTGTGAGAGAGAGAGAGAAAACTTGTTTTTTCCTTTGTTCTTTTTATTAGATTTTTGAAAAACACATTTAAAAAAAGAGGAATCTGTTCCCAGAACTGGTGAATGCTAAAGTTCTACGATGTCGAGTAAAGTTTGTGTTGGGGGTGAGAACCAGTGATTCTGGTCAACAGCAACATGGAACCCATAGTACATTTGTCAACATCAAAGCTCTGGAGTCACAAATATCCCATCAACCGTCTTGCGCCATCATGGAGGAGCAATTGGAAAATTGTCTGTGGGCAAATATTGGCTAAATGTAAAACAACTGGCCAGTAAAATTGAGGTATTATAAAAACTTCTTATAAGGTTTCCAAATGTAGGTCACTGTGCCACAGTAAACTGTCTCTACTAGCTGAGAAGACTCAGCTCAGTTAACCTGAACCAACAGCTGGGTTCTGGTTTGTTAGCTCGCTAATTAGCCAGCAGGCTAATTTAGCAAATCATATAGACTATCTCTGTCTCTCCATATAGACTATCTCTGTCTCTCCATATAGACTATCTCTGTCTCTCTCCATATAGACTATCTCTGTCTCTCCATATAGACTATCTCTGTCTCTCCATATAGACTATCTCTGTCTCTCTCCATATAGACTATCTCTGTCTCTCCATATAGACTATCTCTGTCTCTCTCCATATAGACTATCTCTGTCTCTCTCCATATAGACTATCTCTGTCTCTCCATATAGACTATCTCTGTCTCTCCATATAGACTATCTCTATCTCTCCATATAGACTATCTCTGTCTCTCCATATAGACTATCTCTGTCTCTCTCCACATAGACTATCTCTGTCTCTCTCCATATAGACTATCTCTGTCTCAACATATAGACTATCTCTGTCTCTCTCCATATAGACTATCTCTGTCTCTCCATATAGACTATCTCTATCTCATCATATAGACTATCTCTGTCTCTCTCCATATAGACTATCTCTATCTCAACATATAGACTATCTCTATCTCATCATATAGACTATCTCTGTCTCTCCATATAGACTATCTCTGTCTCAACATATAGACTATCTCTATCTCATCATATAGACTATCTCTGTCTCTCTCCATATATACTATCTCTGTCTCTCCATATAGACTATCTCTCTCTCTCTCCATATAGACTATCTCCATATCTCCATATAGACTATCTCCATATCTCCATATAGAGTATCTCTGTCTCTCTCCATACTATGTCTGTCTCGCCATATAGATAACGTCTGAAGCCTCAACTATAACAACTGCAGTATGAGAAAATAAGCAGGGTTAATCAGGGTCTGGGTGCAAAATTGGGTCAAAAGAAGATTAAATTGAGTTCCCAGATTATTAAATATTTCCTCTGTTTGTTATTTTGTTCATTTTCACAACAGTTCCCTATGGTTCAATGCCGCGACACTCCCGAGCTTGTAACAAGACAGGATTAGATTTCATTCTAAACACTGTTGAATCCCAAGGCCAAGAGTGAAGAAACGCCTCGTCTAACGCGGTTTTTCTCGATTCCATTTGTTTCGAGAGCTTTATGAATGAATGGAGAACACATTTCTTTCCAAAAGCCTCCGACACGATGAGAGGGCTATGAGAGAATGGCACTCCACGGCTTTGACTGTGCTGTTTAATTAGCAGGCCGGTGTTGGCTTGCAGAGAGCCACATTTCTGTATTCACTTCACGCGGTGAAAATAGAGAACTAAAGATGCCCACAGATGTCTGGAATTCATGGCAAGCTAATTGTCTATCTCACCTTGTTGGCTTGTTAGCTCTTTGATTCTCTTTCCCTCTTCTACCTCCCTCTCTCTCTCTGTCGCATTGCTTCACATCCCTCATCCTTCTTTCCACCATCTCTCTCTCTCTCTCTCTCCCTGCAGTAGAAGTCACAGACAACAAAGCAGGAACAATGACATCGTTTTTCAGGCCTATTTAATAACTGTTGACTTGACAGTAGATGTAATAATTTCGGCTTTATTTAATCGCTGTAGCTGTAATCATTTCTGGTTTATTTAAAAATGGTAGACTTGGCTGTAGATGTAATCAGAGACTTAATGATGTGTGAGGTTGTCTGCCGTCTCGCTGGTTCATTTCTAGAACAATCAGGATGGGCTTTAATTAATAGGCTGAAAGAACAATCTGACAGGGCTCGAATACAAATCCTCACTTTCTTCCTTTCTTTGCATTTTGTCTTCCTGTCTTTCTTTATTTTTTTTGATTATTTTGACTTTTCTTTCTCTCACCTGTCTCTCCCTTCATCGCTTATTTCTCTGTGCTTTCTATCGCTGTCTTTCCTCATTTTCACTCTTTGTTTCCTCTTACTCTCTGTCATCTCTCTTGTCGTGTCTGTCATATTTATTGTTTGTTTTCCATTAGGAACAGCTCATCAGCTGTTTGCGCCAAATGGCATTACACTTAATATTGTGAATTAAAGGCAATATCTTCGTTATTAGAATGTCTGTATTTCAGGGCAACAGAAATAATGAGTTTATCAGGGGGAGTAATGAATACATATGAGAGAGTGACAGAGAAATAGAAATGTTTGTCTATGTGACCAATTGTACTTATATATTAATTTATTTACTTGAATTTATCCAGGGAAGGTTGACTGAGGATGTTTGCTCTTTAACACCCTGCTTCATTCAGACAGAGGGTTCACACACTCACTTGGACATCAAATTCAAGGACTTTTCAATGACTTTTGAGGTCTCTAGCTGAAGGTGGAACATTTAACAACAACGCAGATTGTTTACATCAGCAGAGATTCCCAACTGCATTTGCTCCACTTTTGCTAAGTTCCTATACATTTTTATTTTAGATAACTAAGTTATCTAAAATGGAAACATGCCTGGATCAATCCAAATAAGTATGCAGTTACAAATGAAGTGAAGTACAAAATCCTTCATAAATGTTATCCTTATAATTATTCAAACATTTCAAAATACATTTATAATGTAAATGTAAACTGTGTGTGTCTGTGTATGACAGTAATATGATTTGTCAAGCTTCATTTAACAGACAATGGCTGTATGTTTTAGCTAACACACACACACACACACACACACACACACACACAATCATTTCCTGTGAGCATAATTATATGGTCAACAATCATTTCATCTGGGTCAGAAGAGAGAAATGACAGAATTAACTTGTCAGAACATGACTCTCATTGTCTGGTTGAATCAGTCACACTTCCCAGGAGAATCTCACACACACACACACACACACACACACACACACACACACACACACACACACACACACACACACACACACACACACACACACACAAAGAAAGAAATGTAATCTTACACAACACAGATGTGACAGACAGGAATATTCAAGACACAGCGTACATACATGCCTACATCGTTTTGACATGCATGCACACAGACACACACGATGCCTCACACGAATCATGTGCACATGCAGGTTTGCTGTCACTCATTCTAATAAATAAACCCACAGCATGTTTCTCACAAAATGAGTCATGCATGCAATGCTTGACTCATCAAACACTCAAACCACATGCGATTTCATCAGGTCACATGTAAAATTACAAACATCATTACACACAAATTCACTCTCAGTCCTGGTTGAATCATCGTAGGCATTTAGTTGACACTCTTATCCAGAATGTCTTGCAATGAGTTGGTAGATAGGAGTTCAATGTCTTACTCAAGGACACTCAAATAGGACACACATGTGAACTTCATGGAAATCAAATCTGTGACCTTTCCACAAAATGTCAAAAATGTCAAAAACATATTATTGTAATGTAACTTGTTATTGTAATTAACTTTATTTGGTCACAATGAACAATGCATGAGAGCAATGTATCAAATGTTTGCGCAAACATACATGTGCGTTTAAATTATTTATACTGTCATTTTTTCAATACGACTGAGACATGGGTATTTAGAGGAAGATGACAACACTTTAACACGGCATCATGAGGAAAACTGAATCACTGACTTTGTCGTCCTTCTCTTGACACAGACAAGAATGTTACCTTTTTGTTTCACAAGGATGGATTGGCATGTAATATTTGGTTGCAAGAGGACTTACCAATATGTGGATTTTAGTAGGTATTAAGTAGTCGGTGTCATTTTTGAAGATTATCGGTACCTAGTATCAAGTTTCCACAGGTAAAAAACACTTTAACCAGCACACATTAATAGAATAAAATCACTTATTGGTAAGAGGAAAATGCACGTTAGGCTTACTTATACTTATCTTTGATTAGGTTTGGTTGGTTCTCTGTGCTCTGTGTGTAAAAACATTCAAACAACATGCCATACCACTGGCTGACACAACCAGGAATGACATATGAGAGAGTACTGAGAGTAAACTGCATTATGTAACTTTTATATGTAAAAATACAAGCGCCTTCTCAGTCTAGTTCAAGAAGTAGCGCTGCAACAGAGAAGACTGGCCTATCCACCTTCACTGAGCCCCAATGACGTTTTTGAGTCGGTAGGTACACTGGCTGGAAGGTTTTCTCTGAGCATAAGAAGTGACAAATCAAATCTTACGAGCTGAACACACACAGCTCACCGTGAGCTAGCACCTTGGCTATCACTACAGAAAACTAAGGGTATTGAAGTCTTCAAAAATACATACAATTACCACTTGCTTCCACTTGGAGCTGCCAGCGATTAAATTACATAAATGACATAGTGCAAGTTTAATGCCTAATAATACATAGTTCATGACATAAATGATATGCCTTGAGCAACATTTTTGGCACATATCGACCACAACAAGCACAAAGCAATAGCCCCGTGTGCTACAGTCTAAAGATGTCCATGCCAATTCTTTCGTGGGAGCTTCAGGAGTGGGAGAAAAGGTAGTTTTGGCATGGCCGGGGGTTGACTAGTTGACATTTGCAACAGCAGATTGTGAGCCACCAGCTGCGCTTTCCCAGTGAGCAGGGGAAGCAGATGTCCAAGCCCACTTCCCTTTTGGCCAGTGACACACCACAGCCAACCCCTGAGAGACCTCCAAGAAGGCTTTGGGGTCATCCACTGGCAGCACCTTCAGTAGAGCGTGCTGGGAGAAAACAGGATACTGGCAGAGGTAGATCAGCTGGGGCTGAGGCGGTGGATGGCAACAGCAGACTGCTCAGGAGGGTCCTTGTGCTCATCATTTTGTATGGTGCCTGGTGCTTTTGCTGCTGCTTGATGAGCTGGCTCTCCTGCAGGCAGGGAAGGTGATGCAGGACTTCCCCCAGCAGAGACTCCACCACCCCTGGGCCGTGTCCTTCCATCGTGAGTTTCAGCACCACTGCTGCAAACTTCAGCCTCAACCCGGAAGGTCACTGGAGAGAGTACTCTAGTTCAGGTGGTGTTTTATTTTGGCACGCAATAAGTATTCACAAAACAGGCAAACTCAAAATGCACCACTTTGGGGATGAGTCCAACATAAAGAAAAAAAACAAGCTTTTCAGGCTTCAGGATACTCAGATGACTTCAGTCCTAGCTTCTTCTGCCAGCGTCTACTGAAACACAAAGGGAGAGAGGCGCAGGTGTGCCTCGCTGATGGGCTGGACCGCTCCAACCAACGCTCCATCACCACCACCCTGCTGGCCACAATCGCATTACTGAAATGAAAACAAGAAAGGCTATCCGCTGCCATTAAAAAGCTCTGTGAGTTCATTTAAAATGCTATCTCTTTATTTAGCGCAACAGGGCCAATTATTGCCCTGACAACTTGAAGGCTGTCAGGGAGTACATACACATATAAACAAACACACACACACACACACACACACACAGGCTTGCACACACACGCAAGCAGTGAGGGATAGCATATTGTAACTATCACAATCGTCTCTTATCAAACACCTCCTGGATATTAGTCAGTGGTATCATAGTGGCAAGGCCAATCACTTATTAAGTGATTGGCCTTAAGTTATGTTATTAAGAAGTTGTTTCTGTATTGTGTGGAAATCTTCATGAGTTACACAAAAGCCTCCAAATAAGTCAAATTTCTGCATGACACAAGGGAAATATATACAAATATAATTTAATATTTTGCAGTTGACTCGTCCTGATAACCAAATCAATCAACTCTGTACCATTATCTTAACTGGCAGTTTTGTTTTGAAGAGTAAAAAAAGATTGTTGTTAGCTTCAAATACGACCCATAGTTGTTTGCAGAAAATAATAATCCTGGGCTTTTACACTCAGGATGTTGGCAAATACTATTAATGGATATTGCCAATAGTTCCACATGGATTCAGGTTGACGTGGCTCTAGAAATACAGATGTAACAACCAGAAGAGGTCCAGATGTCACTATATGGTTGCTGCATGATCGCTGGCCAAAGGTCATTTCTGCAGAATTTCCAAAATGACTCGTTATGGTTGAGCAGTAGCAGCAAACACATTAGAAGAGACTTCTACCATGGATACATCTACAGGTATGATATCCAGCATTAGCCAACATCTCTCTGTTGACCTGCCTCTTCTAGGTTAAACCTTCCATTACCTTATATTGATTGAACTAGTTTTGTATACCCCAAAGACGTTGACATCTAAAAACATAAACCAGTATTTTGTATCACATTCTGCACATAACATGTTTCTGTTTCCTGGTTGAGAAATATTTACCTTTTAAAAAGTTAAATGCTTTCTTTTCAAAAAAACATATCCGCTTCCTTCCTCTTGTTCTATCTATACGCCTGCCTGTGGTACTGAAACTTTCATAAGTACATTTAACATCAGAAATGTGTCAAATAGGCCCGAAGGCATCAACATGATAGGAGGAGAAAGCTCTCCTACCACAGTGTAGCTTACCTTAAACACAGCACACCCCAAAGACATGGATCTAACCTTCTAAAAACAAGAAAAACACTTCCTCTCACTTTAACTACCCACCTACGTACAGTATTGAAGAAAGACATTACACCTGCCCGATGTGGTCAATAAACACTGACCTGACTTTCTAAAAGCTGGGATGAACTTTTCTATTTTCACTCCATCTCCCTGCCTACACACAGTACACAGACAGATGGTGTGCCTAAACTCACAGCATACTGAATGTCCATCACATTTAAAAAAAAAATAAGGGGAAAAATGCCTCTGTGACAATTTTCACTGGATTTGCACACAAGGCTTTTCAAATCTTTCCTACCTACTGACAAACAAATAGGAATATCTAGAGCGTTCATTCAGGTGCTGCTTGTCTCATCGGGCCGCTCATCGTCTCTTTCTTTATCAAATCCAAGTCAATACTTTCGCCCTTGTGAAGAATGTTTCTTCACACGTTGTCTTGGCGAGAACAAACTTCTCAAGAATGTGAGCACAGAGAAGCACCCTTACAGTTTGAGATGGGATGTGTGCTTGAGGTAAACAGGTCAGTTAAGACACACAGATGTCAACTCTGGCTCTGTACTGTAGACTATTACGCTGTTTGGACCTCATGCATCATTTAATGAATATTGTGGCTTAGCATTCTTCTCGTTGGCCAAATCGCCATCCGATGCATCCTCGGTTGGCAAGTAAACTGCAATATTTTGTTTTGTAATCATACTTTAGATATGTCAAGTGTGTCATGGAGGACCAGAATATTGAGAAAGACCTTTTTTCTGCATTCACACTGCAAGCAACTTGGTTGATGTATCACTCTGTTAGATTGGAGACACCCAAACCACCTGAACTGGCTCTTCTCAATGCGGAGGAGCAGTGTCTCAACTCTGAGGTCCTCCTGGATTGCTGAGCTCCTCACCCTACCACAAAAAGGCAGGCCAGCCACCTTGCAGAGAAACCAAATTATAAGCTTGCTTAAAACTACTATCCAATAAAAGTCACACAATAAGAAAGCCTAAAACCAGCCCTAGTCTATAGGAACACAGATCAATAAGGACACAAATCAATCAATACCAGCTCCGGGACGCCACCAAACTCACCTGCTGAGCCTCACAGACATAAAATGACCAACTTATCATCTACACAAACATTTAAGGTAAGAAAAAGCTAAAACTTTAAACTATGTACTTCTAAAATTTCAACATAGAACCACGGTGGCGTGCTGGCGTCCCAGCATTCTTGCCCAACCCTAATCTGTCTCAAGGTCTTTTTATGGTAGCAGACAGGTGAAATCAATCAAGGGACATCAAGAAGCAAGTCTGGTTGCTCAAGAGATCAAGCACAGGAAGTCATAATAAAAGTCCTTAACATAAAAGTCCTTCTAGGACAGGGGTAGCTTCAACCGCCCAGCATATCAATAACATCTGTCAGATTTTTACTTCTACTACCTACGTATAGTATCAAAGACAGACGCCCCAAGACATGACTATCTCTATCTCTCAGATGTGCCATGCAGATGCTCTTCATCTTCATACACGAGAGTATAACTTCACATGAAAAAGACCCAGTACTTCAGTACATACCAATGAGTTTTCCCTGCAGATTTTGACCTTACCGAGGTGTAGGTGGACGGTCCTAAGTTGTAGATAAACAAAATAAAGTAATAAAGTAATAGTACCTCAGAAAAAAAACTATCATATGACACCTAACAAACCAGTTACGTGTCTGATTTGCTCAACAGAAGCAACGTACTGTAGGTGGATAGTCATAACTCAGAACTTCAGATTACAAAAATAAAAGCGCATCTTGTTACACAAATAGCAGGTGTAGAGATTCTGGGGGGCATATCTGACTCCAGTCTGCAAAACCGACATATTGTAGCAGATAAATATGGATACTAACCTCTCTGTAGTGTACACAGTATGGGTCTAGTTGTCAAACAGTCAAATATGCCCCACAGGCATTGGCCCAAGCTTCTAAATGTAGGTCAACAGCAGTCAAACTCTGAATCAATACCAAGATACAGGTAGTGTGTAAAAATAGAAGGAGCCACTTTTAGAGAGGGGTGGAAGGAAAGAAGGAAAGAATAAAGGGAGGAAGGGATGGAGAAAGACAGCAAGAGAGAGGAGGGTCTTGCATCATGCCAGACTGGCCCAGAAAAGAGAGAGAGAGATGAGAGGCTGCAATTTCTCAGAAATTATCCGAAAGTCAGGAAAATATGAACAATTTCTACTTGGATGTCTCTAAATTGCAAGCCCATTAAAACAATACATACCTTGGTCTCAAAATAAGATCTACAGGAATCTTCAACATGGCTGTGATCTACCTATTTATCTATCCATCCACCGATTGGTCAGTTGTTACTGTGGTCTGTGAGATAAATTCATCATACATACAAAAAGAAAATCTCTGATGTTAGATACTGTGGCATGCCTGCTGTCACTGACCTAACCTCTTAAACACAGGTAAAAACTACAACACTTTAAAAGAGAAAAAAATACAGAGACCAGAGAGACAAAGAGAGAGAGACAGAGTGGTACTGACACCCTAAAACACAGCTAGAAACCTCCTCCTCCCACAGAACTGACAACCACAGACAACCACAGACAAGTGGCAACCACAGATAACCACAAACAACCATTAGTACAACTGACAAGAACTGACACAACTAACAAACCAGAGACAACCAGTGACAGCGGGACGGCGTCCTTCAACTAGAAGGCCCAAGTCAGGTCAGGTCAAGTGAATTTATTTATGTCGTCCTTTATCACGAACAAGCCTCAAAGGACTACAGGCTGAACTGAGTCAGGTTGATAGACAATCAAATTATGACATGCAGAATGTAGACAACAAACCAAAACCCATAATGCTGAAATACACGGCTGTAGCAGCCTTAGGTGACGTTTCAGGTCTAAGTCATCTGAAAATCAATCAGTTATGACAAGTAAGAAGTTACAGAAGACAATCTGAACAAAAGCACATCAAAACAGAGTGACAGGTTGAAGAGGACTGAAAGGACTGGAGGACATAGAGCCTACATCACCTGGCACCACCAGGCCTCTATGAAGGAAAACCCCCAAAAAACCCAATTGTTTTGAGCACTATCAATATGAAATTATATGGGAAATACATTTAAAATAATATACAAATACGACATTATTCATTCAGCCGTAACTACAAATGAAGGATTCTCCACAGCAGGATGTGAAAAGCTGTTGGACATATGGTGTTAAATCCTTGTTTTTCATGGCCATGACCAAGCCAAAGAACCAACCCCAGTGGTCATGTTTGATACCTCTCCCAATACACACCATTACTAGTGGGATTAACAGGATTGAGGTTTAACACACACACAGGGGGCGAGGGAGGCAATGTGAGACAAGAGGCTTTGGCAATGGAAGACAAGTCTAACGCCAGTGAAGCACTTTCAAATAGAAGAGAAACACAGAGAGAAGAGGAAAGAGAGAGACAGAGAGAGGAAGAAAGGAGGGAAATGAGAAAGGACAAAAGGGATTTGATGACAAATGTCAAAAGCTGGACTCAAACTCACGTCATCTTGACTACATGCTTGACTACAGGCGTCGTATGCGTCTCAGCCCGCTGTGCCGCTGAGCGTCCCAGTGTATCTAAAGTGACTTGGTTTCAGCCCATTTGGATACGGATTCAAAGTGCACAGACCCAGGAGGCCCAGGTCTGAGGGGAGAGGAGGGTCATCAGTGAGTGTGTGTGTGTGTGTGTGTGTGTAGGAAGCCTTTTAAAGGAGAAAGGCCCAGGAGACAGACACCCAGCCAAACATATGGTTTTGACTGCTCTCCCTCTCTCTCTCCCATCCATCTACCTTCTTTTTTATTTATTTTTCTCTCATCTTCCTCTCTCTCTCTCTCCTTCACACCCCAATTCCCTCACCTTTATTCACTCTGTCTCTCTTTCTCAATGTATAATAATATAGAGAGACAGAAAATGAGAGGAGAGAGATGGAGATTCCAAGGAAGAGAGGGATGTAGAGAGATTATAGATAACTATGTAAGTCCATAAACCATCAACCCTACAAATAAATTCCTCACGTTTCTAAACAGCAGAAGAAAAGAAAACAGATACGTCAGTTTCTGTATCAGAAGCTCTCAGAAGACCACACACACCTTTGAACGGACTGATGAAGGACTCCCTCTGTTTGTATCCCACTGCTGTTACCCTGGCCAGTCCAATCAGCCCTCAGATTCCTGATAACTCACCAAAGGATAGTTGCTGTGCTACACACACACACACACACACACACACACACACACACACACACACACACACACACACACACACACACACACACACACACACACACACACACACACACACAACACCCAAACTCACTGAGGCTACATCCTGCATACGCTTTTTCCTTCTGATTTTAATATTGATAGACGCAGAAACACTTTTGGAGGGGGAAAGTGCACATGTAGCGAAAGCGTCTCAACAGCAAAGCATAAAAACCTACACGTAATTGGTTCTCTATGGGCCTCCACTGACAGCCCCAGACATTAGGTTATACAGGAGAGAGACAGAACGAGAGAGAGAGAGAGAGAGAGAGAGAGATTAGAGGGAGATAGAGAATGGGGAGATAGAGGAAGAGAGAGGAATCAGGGAGTTAGAGAGAAAAGGAGAGCTGCAGAGAGAAAGGGTGTGAGGTAAAGAATAAGAAAGGAGGGTCATGTGATGCAAAACTGGCTTGGAGAGAGAGAGAGCAAGAGAGAGAGTGGAGAGAGAGAGAGAGAGAGCAGAGATGCAAGTCCATGCAATTCTGCAACAGTGAAATAGTAATATAAGACATAAAGTGACAGGAGAGAGAGAAAGAAAACAGTTTCTATAAGCACATCGGGGTTTCTTTTCTTTTGCTTCACCTGCACAGTTTGTATTTCCTCTTTCATGTTTTCAGTTTGTACCTACAGACAGCTCGGATGGGTGGGGGGAAAAAAGAAGGAGGTGTTGAGGAAGTCCCAGAATGCCTTTAAATCCTCCTGCACGTGAGCCCCGCGGTGTCCTCGTCAGCATTACAACTTGTTCACGGTTGCACTTGTCACTTGTTGTCATGTCACGGCGCCATGTTAACGAGGCTCGGTCCTTGTACACGTTATGCACGAGGCAGCGAAGTGATTCTGAATCTAATCCGATGTGTTAGCGCGCACACAGCACAATCTACTCAGCGGCAATACTCGCCGAGGCTTTGCATTGTTTGTCTATTTACACTCCATGTCAGTGGGGGCACATGAAAAATAAAAAAAAACAGGTAACTGTAAACCAGGGAAACCGGACACGGTGGTGACCAAAACTCAGAATGACAACGGCTGCTGTGTAAGAGCGACAAAGGTGGCTGAGGGTTTGGAAACTGATTGGTCATAAAAGTGTTGATATTCTCCAATGATTCTCCAAATTATTCATTTTGAAAGTGTTGACCATGTTATCACACAACCAATCGTGATATTTTAGACCGATTGCAGATGTTGTACCCGTATCGGCAACAACAACAAGGATTCCTTTTTTATTCTCAGTTTCTGACTTTCAGCAGCAGACTTTCAGCAGCAAGTCCAGATATGTTGCTCTCACTTTTTACTCTCACCGACTGATGAACTGTCTCCGCCTCCTAGCGGTGGATGCTGTGAAATAGTACAGGACGATGTTTTATAACGTTTTTATACACTTTATATTAAAACACAAAGTCAATGTTTTTTTCCCTTACAGGTCCCACAGAGAGCACAGTGGGAGCCGAGATGGGACCGCTGGTTTAACGAAAAATGTGACTACTTTGGCCATGAAGCTTTTGCACATTGCGGCGTCTGAAGCCAATGTGGGGTTGTTCTTTTTTGCACGTGTCGCTTTTGTCAATAAACACCTGACGACCATTAACACAGCTATTGTCAGTGTCCAGCAGAGTCCATTCCTCAATTCTGCCATTGTAACAGTCTGCATGAACAGGAAATGTCACTCTATCACCTCTATCACCTGCCCCGATATACCCATTTCTTGCACACATGACTTATTGCGGGCACAATGCCGAAAAGTGAGAAAGTACGAAAAACACAAGTGAAAACTAAACTGTTAAATGATAAATAGTACATAGGAAATGTATCTTTTATACCCGCACTCGTTTGTCTTCTTCTCTTATTCCTTGTAGTATAATAGAGAGGCGATAAGCTGTTTGATTGAGATGAACTGAAATGTCATTCACTCTCCATCCCCGCTCATTCCTACTCAGGGTCACGGATCAGATCAGCAGTTTGATCACTGCTGCTGGTCTTGCTCGCTCGTCTCCTATTGAACCCGCTCGCCCACCCGCCCGCCCACACAGAGGTTAAAAGGCGTCTGGCTGCAATCGGCCTTAATTGGCTGCCGCCGGTGCTGGATGCAGGAAGAACCAGCCCACTAGCTCAACTCTCTCCTGGATCCAGCCTACGCCTCACCCACACCCTCCCACCCCAAGTCCCCAAATGTTTGTTATTATCAAATCTCGCTCACAAGTCGGTTGAATTACAGTTCAGTTCATCACCTTTCGTACATGTACCTGACACTGTGTTGCTATCAATTCTGCCTCCATCAGTTTATTATGTGATTGCGATCTAATCGGGTTGCACATCGTCTGTCTGTTCTCTCTAAGTGGAGCCATCCTAATACTCAGATTAAGACCCCGAGTCGCTGTCATCCAAATCCACTTCATGAGACTCAGGTCAGGATTTAGCGGCAGATCAAGTGCTTCCTCCACGACTAGTCACTGGCTTGATTTTGCCGTGGTGTAATCTACTCTACTCGACTCTATTTTATCTCAGGTAGCAGAGCTTTACCTTTCCATAATCGCAACACGCACAGTTATCCACCCCCACCCCCGACTGAAGTCTTCATCATCCTCATCACACTGCTTTTATGAAGGCATGTGAGTAATCATGTGTGAAGTCAAGGGAGGACGAGGCCGTTGAATTCATCTCAACGCCCTGTGGCTGTACATCATTAGTTGCATTCATTCATTCATTCCCTGTCTATACACGTTTACTCCTGTTGAGGGTCGTAGGGGGGGCGGAGCCTATCCAAGCATGCACTGGGTAGAAGGCAGGGTAACGCCCTGGACAGGTTGCCATCCATCACAGGGCAAACACAGACAGACAGACAGACAGACTCACATTCACACCTGCAGGCGAGTCAGTTTCTAATCCACCCGACCTGCATGTCTCTGAGATGTGAGAGGAAACCCACGTGAGCGAAATGCAAAATCCACCAGGAGACGCTGAGGCTCGTATTTCTCGTACATATCATATCCTATCACCTTTTGCTCATGTTTCATCGTACCTCGCCCACCCTCCATCTCTCTCTCTTTCTTTGTGTGTCTGCCACATTCTCTCTCTCTCGTCTTCAGTCTCTTTTTTTGCCCCCAACCCCTCAAAATGTCACTCCCCAGCGGAAGAGGAAGCCAAGCAGACTAGACATGATTGTTACATCTGTGTGTGTGTGTGTGTGTGAGTGGCCCCCTACCTGTTTGTGTGTGTTTCACTATGTGCCTCTGTGTGTATTTGTGAGTGTGTGTGTGCATGTACCCACCGAGGTTTATAGAAGGCTATGTGTGGTGTGATGGTGCAAATGTGAGTTACTACCTGTAATGTGAGACCCACTACCTGTATGTGAATGTATCTATGTGTGTGTGTGTCTGGGCGTTACTACCTGCCTGTGTGTGTGTGTGTGTGTGAGAGACCCCCTACCTGTATGTGAATGTATTTATGTGTGTGTGTGTCTGGGTGTTACTACCTGTGTGTGTGTGAGACCCCCTACCTGTATGTGAATGTATCTATGTGTGTGTGTCTGGGCGTTACTACCTGCCTCTGTGTGTGTGTGTGTGTGTCTGTGTGTGAGACCCCCTACCTGTATGTGAATGTATTTATGTGTGTGTGTGTCTGGGTGTTACTACCTGCCTGTGTGTGTGTGTGTGTGTGTGTGTGTGTGTTTCACCTTTAGACTATGCGGGTGCAAGTGTGAGCGCATGTACCCACTATAGATTATGAGGTTGAGCTCTTGGACTGACCTGAGACCAACGTTTATTCCACACAAATCTCTGGCCCTATAGTTAGCAAACTTCCTCTTTGTTGCCATGGAAACAAAATTGTTGCCGAGACCTGAATCTATGGCCTTTGCTATCCACCTGTCTGCCTGTGTGTGTATGTTGTTTTGTTTGACGCGGGTCTGTGGGAGTACATGTATTTTTGTATGCAGTGTGTGTGTGTGTGTGTGTGTGCACATATGTAGTGTGTGTGTGTGTGTGTGTAACTGGGTGTCTGGGTGTCTGGGTGGTATTCACAGTGCAAGTAGAAGTCACGACTCAAGCAGCTGCTGTCAAATTACCCTGCAAAATCAAGCCTTTGTAAAACGCCTCTGCACACACACATCTGACAAGCTGTGTGTGTGGGTCTGTGTGTAGAACAGCTTTACCTGTGCTGCGAAGCGCCAATGTTTGCTCACTCACTGGCAGACTGAAGAACAGCAGCAGTATTGGATGTTTTCATAGCAAAAAAGATAATTTTGGATTAATTTTACACACATTCGAAATATTGGTTGTTGTAAAATGGATTGTTCCAGTCCTTAGTACTGATTGTAAAATACTCATATACACACATAACAGTTCATTTAAAGCTTCAATATCCAACTTTGACATTAAAAGGAAAATTCTACCTTTGGAGACTCTCGCACTGCTTTATATGATCAATATGTGATGTCCAATGTATTCTAGGAGTTATTTTTTTGATGGAACATTGTGATTTACTTTTTGATGTACCAACTTTCCCTCAACCTGCCTTGTCTACTTCAACTTCAGGTAGTGATTTCCTACTTTTAGAACGCCTTTGGCAACCCCCAGAGAACATGCCTGAACCTGTTGCATTCAGTACACATGGAGGGAGCAATAGCGATAGAAGAGCAAGACAGCGTGTTTTTATCTTATGGGTGCATTGCATTATTTAGGCTACTTTCTCTTCCTCTTTGGTGAATTTTACCTGTATGATTCTTCAATATCTATGCAAAATGGGGAGTCTAGGAAGAAGCCCTTGGTCTTAGATTCTGAGGGAATGTTTTGGATAGCTGAAATTAGAGAAAATAAACCACCAAACAACAAAATGGGGCCAGAAATGCAAGGTACATTGCTAATAGTTGTTTTCAACAGTGGATTTTTCCAAAAAATAATTCTTTACCTGAAATTGTCTTTTCAATGATATTCAGGATGGTTGGGGGTGTGGCCAGCAGTGAACTGGGTTGTGGCACAGGGAAGTCAACGAAGCAACAACAATGACGGAAAGCAGTAAGAAACTAAACAATAGTGAAGCTAAATGTGTACTTTCAGCAGAATCAACTCAATTAAACTGAAACTGTTTTTTGGCTTTGCTCTCTTGCTAACTTGGAAGGAGACTAATGCTAAAACAAAGCAACCAATGTTAATGTTAGCATGCAACTACTAGCCACAAAATAGCTTCTACTGGATATATTAACTAGTGTGCAAATCAAGAAATAGGGGAGATCTCAATTTTGTCTCATTTTGTCTGAAAAGGTTCTCCTAAAACCCCTTAGGAGCAACGAGGAGACAACAGAGAGAGAAATGATTCTTGAGACTTTATGAGATAAATGTGAAGATGCAGTGGTGTCTGCATTCGTCACGGCATAAATGTGTTTGCCATGTTGGTGCATCATATTCTGTAGGCTTATGCAACATACTGTTCCCTGGGGTATAAATAGTATTAGAAGAAATAGTGTTAGTTTATATGTAGATGTTTATTGCCATGTAAACCATATTTGTTTAGCCGTCCTGATACTTAAATATGGACATCACCTGTACTGTAAATATGGACATCACCAAAAATGTTTGTGTCACTTCCAGCAGCTTTTTTTTTGCACCTGACGTCCTGCATCCTGAGTCTGTGTACCCTACCACTGTAAGACGACTGGGCCCCCAGTCCATTCTCAACAGTGACATATATAATGATAATAACCTCCTACTCTGTGGCTGTTGGGTGCATGGCTTCAATAGGAAAATGCAACAGTGTTGAGTTTTCTTTGAGATCTTTCTCTAATCTCATGGTTTCATATTCAGGAGGTTTGTAGAGTATATCTACCGGTCAGTCTAATCATGTTGATTTGGTAATGGTCATAAATGAACATAATAACACCATCCCAACCACAGTCAATTAGAAAGGACTACTAATGGAGAGTGATTACTGAGTTGGATAAACCCAATGGATTAGGTTATTAACTGCGATATGTATTATGTTTCTTTTTTAAATTAACTTAACTATGTTAATAGAGTAATGCCACAAACCCTAAAGGAAAATTAGTTTATTCAATTTAGACAGAAGTCTATAAAAGCCACGAGGACAGAGAGGCCTTTTTAGCTGAGAAAGAGTATACCTTCATATATCCCCTTCAAGTTCTTAATTACATCTACCTAATACCAAGAGCACAGGATGGAGGTTTTAATTCAATATGAAACACTAATTCATAAACTGAATTAAGCAAAACATCTTTCCAGGTTTCCAATAAACTTTGGGGCAGTTTTTTCTTAGTCCTTCAAAAAATGTGATTAAAAATGTGAACATACATTTAATGATCTAAATTGTGTTATGAGCGTTACATAAGCGTGCCTTTCTGGCTTTGAGGCCTCCCATATTGAGTTCCATTTCTCACCATGGGGATATTAGATGGCAGCCAAAAACGGTCCTCAAAGCTACCCAAGGGAGCGTCCAAGAACCCCACCACTTAAGGGGTCCTTTCAGGGACCCCGGGGTTCTTACAGGCACTTTTGGGATCTTTGAGGCACCTCATATTTATTCACATTTTAAAAAGATTTAAAAAGAACATAAAATACAATACAATCATAGTGCAGATAGGACATTTGAAGTGCAGGAAAAACATAATAAAATAAGATAAAATAAAATCACAGTGTAGATTTAGATTTTTACATACACAGAAACATGAAAATACAGTATAATGTGGATATTATTTCTGGTTCTTATTTGTCTTCGGTGATATTTAAGGACAATCAATATGAACAAACAATATGAACTCAAGTGTCATTTCACATTCTATGCAAGAGGCTTATTACATTTAAGTGTGCCTTATGCATACAATATTGCAACGTCTTTCCCTTATACAATTGATTCATGGGGACTAATAAAGTAACACTGCATTCTTCCATACTATATACTGTAATTCAATGGACTGAGCGTGGTATGTAGGGATTGATTCCCATTGGGACGATCCATACTAAAAAGATTATGTGCTCATAGTAATGGATGGGGGTTTTGATTTCAATTAAAGAGTCCATCAAATGGCATGTTATGTATGTTGTATGAAAAAAAGGCAGAAATCAGTCCCAGATTGCACAGCAGAGTGAAATTCAGTAAAATAGAAAAGAATGCTTCATTGAAAACAACATGACACATAGTACATACAGGTACAGTGTCACAGCAGGGTGAGGATGTCGTAGATTATCAAACGAGACAGCATAGAGGAGAAAGAGATGCAGGCAGGCAAGTAGCAGGTGTAAAATCACAGTCACACATTATAAATTGTGCTTTGACTTCTCTCTTTTTTCCTCATCCTCTACATCTCCACCTAGTCCTTTGCTTAGGCTCTCCTTATTTTTTCCCAACACCTTCACATCTGTTTTGGTAATTATATGAATGTGTTGGTGCATGTGGGAAATTTGTTAAGTATATACCTGAATGTATGTGTGTGTGTGTATGGGGGGATTCTCCCTGAATCCCAGGTGTTCCCCTTCTGTGGGCCCTGATAGGGCCCATACAAGATGGCGCGGCCCATACAAGATGGTGCGTCCATACAAGATGGTGCGGCCGTGTCTAGACACCGTCGTGGTAGCTCCGCGGAGGTTTTCATTTCACTGCACACCCTGTGTGTGTATGGGACAAATAAAGTTCTTGAAATAAAGTTATTGAATCTTGAGAAAGCCAGGTTGTGGCCCAACTGGCATTTTACAGAAACCAAGTACCCTGCAACAAACAGACAAGACTTACCTCAAACCAGGATCCAGTGATTCCTCCAACTCGGGGATACAAACGAAACTCACATAATAGGGACGATCTGGACCAATGCCCCGCTAAAAAACGCACACTATCAATCCAGTCACCACCCCGGAGGTTGGTCAGGATAGAGAGTGAATCTGGAACATCCTACATAACATCAACCCATAGAAGCATACAGACGGAAAAATTCTCCATCCCCAAGGTTGAATCCTCACCAATCCACGTCTCCAATCACAACAACCACTTCCCAAAAGGACCAGTGACTCCTTCAAAAGACCATCAAAGATGTAATGTTTACAGCCCAGAATGAACCCCTGGGAAGTTTACCCCAAGCAGAGCCTGCTTTCCACAGACTGATCTATCCCAAATCCAATCCTGATTCCCCCTAAAACCGAAACGTAGATTGTATGCACCAAACCAGAAGAGTTCAAACAAACCCGGTACACAAAGACAAGCCAACGAAGATGTTCCTCCACCCCCTAAGTCAGCTCGCACAGATTTGGAGCTACCAGACAAACCAATGGCCCCAACCACTAATGACTGGAGTGATGTACATGAAAGAGAATGGTCTCCTAACCGAAATTCACCCCTCTGGGACCCACTAGGTCTGCCACAACAACCACAAAGAATCCCGAAAACAAGACAAACAAGAAGGACCCACAATACCATACCAACAACAACAGAAGTAATTGATACAGAAATCCCGGGTCCTTCATATACAAATCCAATTGAAGACAATCTATTCAAGAGGCATGACCACAATGGGGACAAGAAGAAGAATTGGTCCCTAACCCCTGAAAGACCAATTCTTATAATTGGAGACTCTAACAACTCCCGACTCCCTCTAATCTTCCACGCTGAAATCCAGGTGGACTGCTATCCGGGGGCAAAACTATCCCATTCCGTCCACCTCCTCAAATATAAAACTCCAACGTCTCCTGAGGTTCGGGAGGTAATTTTATCATTTGGCCTCAATGATAAAGAGCGAAACAATGAACGGGAACTGGAAAAAATAATCAAGAAATTAATGACAACGGCTACATCTACCTTCCCCAGTGCAAGGATTCATATACCCATGATCCGTTGCTCAGGCCGGCTACACCACCAAATTCAGAGGAACATTGAGAACTTGAACACGATAATAAAAAAACACCACAAATGCAATCCCCAGGGTAGCCCACGAAAAATTCTCCACGGAAAGAGATCTTGTACATTGGACACCCCAAACCGGAAGAGCCATCTGGAAACACTGGCTTTCTTTTTTAGTGTAGGTGAGCTGTCAGTGCCTCAGGACCAACGGGATGGGGACATCATAAACTTGTCCAGACATCTTGCCATAACTCAAGCACAAAATAAATTACTTAAAGAGAGCCTGTCCTTCGTTCCGACCTGGAACACGAACAAGAAGAAGAGGGAGGCACTGGCAGCTCATTTGACAACTTACCACCGAAGACTCAAACTGTGCGCCTACTTTGGACCTAACACGGGTCCCATGGAGAGGCCACCCTTTCGACTCCCGTCCCACTGGGAACCGAGGAGATCAGATCTTCCCAGGAAACTAATAAACCTGATCGAAAAGGATCAATCAGACATAAGAGATCTCATGATCCCCCTCCGACTCTGCCTAATTGGTGGACCGGGGGTGAGGGGGTGAGGAGAGTTTTTAAGGTAATTGACCTGGGGGAGTGGTTCACCCGAAACTATGGGGTCCACTCTCTAGACCCTCCTTGACATCTACACGATTAACATCACTCAGCTGCTTCTGGATAACCTCTACTTACCTGCTTGTCAACAATATAGCTGAGTCTCATGAAGCAAGTTCATAGGGTATTCTTTTTGTTTGTTCACAAAAACAAACAATGGCAATCCCCACTAACTGGATCACACAAAGGTGGTTATGAACACGTTCACATGACATAACAGGGGCGGGGGTTGTCACAAATGGCCAATCGCAGCTCCGGAGCAGCAGATTTAAGATAAAATGAAACTATTTACAATCAAGATTAACTTTCCATACATGTCCACTGTTTTCTTTGGTGAGAAAATAGGATGATTTGATTTTCCACTGCATTTTGTACCACTGTATCACACACAAGGGAAAATAATTTAGTTTGGGAGAAGAATACAAGCATACTATTCATGTTCCCCCAGTGTATTTATTATTATAGAACAATGTATGTCACTGCATTTTAAATTCGGTTTAAAAAATGTGACATTTTTGGCTTATTTCCCCTCAAACTGTGCCTGTGGTGGTGGAGGAAGGAGGAGAAAAGAGGAGAGAAGAGGAAAGAGAGGGGGAAAGGGGGAGAAGGGGAGAGCATAGGTGATCAGAGGCAGAAGGAGTAACACTGACAGAAGCTGAGGATATGAGGGAAGCAGTCCTCGCCGACAATGGTACATTTCAACATTGTTTAAGGATTTATCCACAGAAGATGGCAGCTAATCAAGGCAATTTTTTATTTATTTAAACCTTCCCTGCCGTTCGTCCATTGTCCCTCCCATCTGTGTCCAACATAATGTTAAGACAAGCTGTCAGAAAGGTCTGCTTCTCCCGTCTAAAGTGTCTGAATCCTAAGCACTCAGGAACCAGCAAAAACGATCTGATGACCTAAAATACACTGAAACACTGCTTCAGTATTGTGGCTCATGGTAGCTGTATCACTTCTGCATGTCATCTGATTCCAGCTCCTGGGGTTTCATTATTCAGGGGATGCTCTTTTCATGAGATTTTTTTTCCCTGTCCAATTTCTACCTTGACTTCCCTGGTAGAATTAGAGAGGATAACGTGTTTTGACACTCATTTGTAGTTGCTTGTTCTAATTCACCCACTGAAATTATGAAATATGCACATATGAATTCACTGGCTTGCGCACCGATTTATTAGTACACACAATATCAAACTCAGGCCACCATGTAAATAAACATAAATCTGTCAGGTCGTTCAGATTTCCAGTTGGCAGGTCGGGTTCCCCCTCACTAGAAAAGACAAAACACACGGTAAAATCAGTTCCAGGCTGCAGTCGTCCAATCAGCTTTAATTGGCTGCAGGGAGGGAGACCCGGCCTGCCAGCCTGATTCTCTCAACCACACACCTCGTCTGCCACCAATACGTATTCCAAATACATTTAATTGAACTAGAGGGCCCCTACCCTAGGGAGGAGACGAAGGGCCCAAAGACAGACAGGAAAAGACAACTTTAGTTTTAATTTACCCCACACCATTTCTAAGAAGGTACAACAACGCCTTTACTTCTTGAGAAAATTGGAATCCTTTAATGTGTGCACCAAAATGACGACTCTGTTCTGTTCTACAGAACTTTTATGAAGTCGGTGCTCTCGTTTTGTATCGTGGTGTGGTTTGGGAACCTGAATCTGGCTGATAAGAATATGCTCGGTCGGCTTGTCAGAGTGGCCACAGATCTCTGACCTTTAGGATCGACAGGTCGTAAGGAAGGCCCATGCCATATTGGACTGTACTGACCACCCCTTACAGAGGGAGTTTGAGGTTCTACCTTCAGGCAGAAGATATTGAGTCACAACTCAGAGGGTTAGGGTTAGAAAAAAAGATTCCTTTGTTTGCAATTAGAAGGCTGAATTTGCACTAGGCACTTTCTGCACTCAGCTATTTGATCGTCTTCACATGAAGTGATCTTGCACTGTACCGTATTGTATTGTTGCCTCTGTTATGTCTGGTATGTTGTCTTTTTGATGGATTGAAAGTGTTTTAATACCTGGCTGCAACCAAATTTCCCCTAGTGGGATAATAAAACTTGACTTGACTTGGCCCCATTTCCCTTAAACCATATTAAAGACATTTCTCTGTTTTCCCTCCCAACTGTCTCCAGAGTCTCTTCTTTTGTGAAGGTTGCCTCTAAATCCCCCTGGGTTGCCACAGTACGCCCTACGCTATCTTTACAAGATTTGGAAAGATTAATCCAAGCTTTCATCTCCATCCGTCTTGATCACTGTAATTCCTTGTCCACGTACCTCAGTCCAGCCTCTGTTGCCAGATTACAATTATTACAATCAAAACGCATCAGCAAGACTCCTCACTAAGACCCCACGCTGGGCTCACAGCACCCAAGCACTGGCTTTCCTGCACTGGCTGCCTGTGACATCCTGGATCGATTTTAAGAACCTTTTAATCACCTGTAAGGTCTTGAATGATCTGTCTCCACTATATATTGGTGAATTATTGACCCCCCCGACAGAACGTCTAGGTCATTTATATGCTTTTCACACTACACTTAACCCCGGGCTAACGTCTTTCTTAACCCTGGATTAAGGACGCATTTAACCCCGGGCTAAGCAGCGTTTCACACTTGCATTTTTGAAATAGGGTTAACACCGCTTTTAACCCTGGGTTAACAAACCCTGCTATGAAGCAGGGTTAGCACCGCTTTTGTGGTACTATCCCCGAAACGTGGTGCTAAGAACAATAGTGTGAAACGTTGTGGGGTTAGAATGTAACAGGGACTAGAATGTAACAGGGGTTAGAATGTAACAGGGTTAGACTGTAACAGGTTGGACTGTAACGGGTTAGAGTGTAACAGGGTTAGAATGTAACAGGGTTAGAATGTAACAGGGGTTAGAATGTAACAGGTTAGAATGTGACAGGGTTAGACTGTAACAGGTTAGAATGTAACGGGTTAGAATGTAACAGGGTTAGAATGTAACAGGGGTTAGAATGTAACAGCGAGTTAAACATTAGCATTAAACATTAACCCGGGGTCTACAAGCTTACAGTGTGAAATCCTGAACACTGAATACCCGGGGTCAATTGTTAGCCCAGGGTTAAAGAAAACTAGTGTGAAACGTGAGAAAAGTTAACCCTGGGCTAACATACTATTAGGTCCTGGAACTTTACGCCGTCCCCTATAGTATATATATATATCTTGGAGAGAAAAAAGTCAGGTTTGTGCTTTTATAAATTCGACTTCACTTGTCGAATCACCTGAATCACCTCAACAGTAGCAGCGCGCTATGCTGGATCTGTCACAAACCTTTATCTACATATTGGTTCAACTCTGGTTAACAAGGCAGATCTGTCTTGTTGGCTGCCTGGTTCCTAATTGCAATTTCTAAAAGTGAAACAGGCGTGCTGTTAGGCTCCTACCTTGTTTTCTCTATCTGTCTCCGTTCTCTCAAACATGACCTCCTCTCTCTTTCAAAGATTACTGACCTTCATTTTCCTCGCGTTGCTCCTCGACCGTTATTTCTGGCCCCTGTTCTCGAGCTTTCTCAGTCACTTCCCTCTCAGTGTTTTTTTCTCCAAGGCGCTCTCTGGCTCTTCCTCATTCTCCTCCTCCTCCATTGTTCAACCCTTCTTGTGCTAATCAGTTGCAGGTCCTGTGAGAGCTTTTAACAATTCATGTACGGTATGTTAATCACACATACATGCACACAGCGGAACACAGATGCACAAATCCACGCCAGAACGTTGCATTAAAATTGTCTCAACAGATGTGTGGAGTCACAGTGGAGTGTTCCTTCTGTAATATTTCATAGTAGTACATAGTAGGGGTGCCTTTATTTATTAATTAGGATTATTTTCGTTCCATGCCCCTGATTTGACCCCAGTTCTGGGCCTAGCATAGATAGCGGCACTAAAACTGTTCTCAGACAACCTCACCGATTCATTGGCCCTATACATGTTTGAGTTCAGGGAGAAAATAGGGCTGAATTATGCTGCTCTCTTAATATTGTATTTCTCAGTGGTGGTATTGGACTCGGCAGTGGTGGCCCATCACTGCTGTGTGTATGTACATAAAACAAAAAACTGCAATATAGTGGGAGAACAAGGGAGAGCGAGCGGAAAAGGAGCGTAAAGAGCCACAAAGATTGTCAATAATGTCAGTACTATTCCATCGTGGGTTTTACTTTTTGATGCCACCACTTGTTTAATGAGTCAGTTACAAATGTTCAATGGATATTTCATTTCTTATCACTATACTCTATTGATCCCCTGAAGAACTTAATGTTTTTTTGCTTGCATCCAGCCCCAAGAGTCGCTTGTTTTGACAGGAAAGACAGGGGAGGGTGGGGGATGACAAAGGCCCCATGTTGGATTTGAACCCAGAACGTCACGGTCACATAGAGGCGACAACAATATTCAAGGACAGAATCATCTGTGCTTTATTTTTTCCCAAAATGTGAAAAATAGTATTCTGAAATGAAACCCTTAGTCTGTACCCTCATGAGTAGAGCAACTCTTTGTTGTTGTGGCTGCTCAGACGCCGTCTACTGCAGAAATGAAATACCCCTTTCCCATGTGATGATGAATTCAGGAAAGTGATGGGGCTACTGGACCCACTGGACCCTTTAATCACTAAATTCAAATAGTTACAAGTGAATGTGCATCAAAGTGAAAATGAGAAACTGATGATGTAGGATCCAGGTAAGACTCCTTCCTTCTCCCTCATTTCAGCCAGGTGCCGCTTCCTGCACATATCTATGTGTGATGTATGATGGTGTGTGTGTGTGTGTGTGTGTGTGCGTGTGCACCTCTCTCTATGCGCTGTAATTCAGAGGAAAGGTGCACCGGCTGGTAACCATGCATGAATACAGATGAGGAGCTTGCTCTGATGTGGCTAGGGGGTCGTGACGAGGCTCGGCAGAGAACTAACTCACCACATAATGAGTGATTCTTATCACTGCAGCAAGAGCCACAAGAGTTTAAATGAAATGCCTATACACGCACGGATCACACACACACACACACACACACACACACACACACACACACACACACACACACACACACACACACATCTAAATAGTCACTACCTCTCACTCTCTCACACACAGAGTATCAGTCTCTTTCCATCCCGCTTCACAAATTCACAAATGGACAGGTGCACAGGCACACACACAGTCTCCCATTTACTCTCTTGGTCGCTCACACACACACACACACACACACACACACACACACACACGCACACACACTTCATCTCACAGATACATCCAGCACATGATCATTCTTGTAAGTGTGTCAGAAGAACAAGGTGGACGTGGTGCCCAATGTGTTCTCATACAACGTTTATATGATGTCTTGATTCGTACTACACCTACCAATTGATTCATATTGATTCATATTGATTCACAACCCATCACTGTCAGGTTACTGACGGCTGTTAAGGCTGCTAAAAAAAACACACTCAGAAAACTTTTAAGTACTTTGCAGTCAAGTCTTAAACCTGGGTTGCTGGAGTTGAAAGCAAGTACGGCCATGCACCACCCTTACTCTCCACCACACTGTTTCTATGTCAAACCAGTTTCACACGATTTATACAATATCATATGAACTTATGGCGCATTCAATTTTGTAACTATAACTACGAATTTGATACGAGAACAATACAAATACAAACAAATCCTATTCTTTGAAGTCAAAATGAGTTGATGGGTGAAATTTGGTTTGGGGCGTGATAGTTTGCTTAATCCCTCTACTGTTGGGTAGATACTGTTGGGTTTTGACTGATTTGAAAAATTTAAAGGACTGATTTTTCAGGCTGTGACTTGTCATGCCAACCAGCAAGGTGAGAGAGATTGTGGCTCCCCTGCCTACTGACTGACAGACACCGTTCAGATAATCTGTCTCATCAGATCCTCTTCCCTTCAGGCCCAGACACTGGGCTGGGTGGTTTCACCAGGCAACATACATGCCGGCAACTAGACCATTATTAAATTGTCAAAATCAGGTGATGTTTGTCAAAACAATGTGGAAACACTTTAACATTGGTTAATGTTTAGATGCAAGATGTGTTCTGGTATAATGCACTTACTATTTCGTGATCATCCCAGTTGATAAAAGATGAGAGTCAAGTAAAGTCAAGTAAAGGGCAGATGACAGGATGCTGCCCATCAAGTTACTGTGGACTTTGGCAGACAAGAAGGGGCGAGTAAATATCCTAGTATACTTGGCTGTTCTATTTTAGTCTCATCTTTTTGGAAAATTGGAGAATCAATCTCCTGTCTGGAAGGAAATGGAATGGAATTTTTAAACACTTTTTTTTTTTTTACCTCCAGGCTTTAGTTGACTTAAGTACTTCATAACTTGGGTCCTGATTAATGCGTTTCAGTGACTTAAAAAATGACAACTTCCAGTTATTAGAATTGCAAACTGTAAAGTGCCTAATTTTCACCATGTGAAAGATTTTCCTGCACCACCACGCATATGTGCTTCTAGGTCACCATCTTTTTTCTGGTTGAGAATATCTCATGCCAGCTAGTTGACTCTTACATTTGATTTTATATTGCATCATATGGGAGATGCTGAAACTTTTTCAGTCCAAGACCCAGACTGAGTAAATTTAGTTTCATGCTCGGACCGAGACTCATTGAAATATGCTAGTACTCGTATCATAGGGGGGATCCAAACTGAAACCCTGGAAATGTACTTCAGCTTCATAGGCATTCGTACGTGCTAATACTCAAATGAAAGTGACTTACCTAGCCTTCATAGAGAACTTGTGGTTTGGAAGTGAGCAGCATGGCCTAAGGAACAGGGTAAGATAGAGTAGAATAAGTTGTCAGGCCTATTTCCCATTGCCCATTGCTTATCTGCTTCACTTTTCACTGTTCTTATGACTGTCTCTCTCTCTCTCTCTCTCTCTCTCTCTCTCCCTCCCCAGTTTATAGTGTTTGCCTGTAGAAGCGTTGCAGCCCAGGCAACAGAGATAAAGATAGGACTTTAAATTGTTCATAACGTGACTAGAAAGAGAGAAGGAGACAGGTAGACGAAGAGAGAGGAGGAGAGACGGACTGAGGCAAAGTTGCACATATTGGCAACTTTTCTCTAATTTTCTGCCTTTATGTTGCATATTATCAGCGTGTTTTTATTTTATGTTTTCTCTGGTGTAAATAAAGCAAACTGAACTCAACATGGAGTAGGAGAAGGAAGCGAGAGAGACGAGGAGAGAGGGAGCGGGAACAGAGATTATGTGTAAAATAAGTTTTCACACATAATTCCTAATATTCCTACTATTTCTTATCTGTTTAATTTACTATGTTGTATGATGTGGAAAAGAATACAAGAATTCTTTGCTACTGCTCCATATTTGTATGGATTAGTGAGGTTGTATTAGACAGCTCCCATATTCCCATGGCAAATAAAGATTTAAAAAATAACACATTTTAATACTTTTATCACCAGCAGCTTGTGTTCAAAAGAATATAGTATTGCCTTCGTGAATGCCTTGTGATAAGCTTTGAAATGGGAGATTGCTGAAGGCTAAGCTATTACGAAGTAAAATAGTTGCATAGTACGTACAATACACTGCATTCATGACAACTGTTATTCTCTTTGTTGTAAAAGAACATTGTACAGCAGATAAGATGACTCAGTCGTCTGGTGCATTGGGTCTCAAAGGCAGGTTTGAGACCCAAAAGTAGGCCATGGGAAGATTGAAATGGGCCCCCAAAGATAAAAGATAAAAACCCACTGGTTATTGTTGCCAAGCCCCTATAATGTAAAGGGTAAATATTGTTAGGTCATTCTACCAACAATATTGAAAATATTGAACAGTGGTTTTGTATGGGTGGCCAGGACATTAGTTCAAGTGGGTTTAGAGAACTACCTCAAATGTTATATTATCTGTTACGGACATGCCATTTCCTGTTTAAGCGTAACAGTGTCATTTATCCCCAGGCCAGAAAAGTTGTGCTTGATTCATATTTTAGTTTGAGTTCCCATTTCTATAATTAGAGAGTCATCAAACCACAGGATGCTCTTCAGCCTGGTTGCAATCAGCCTTAATTGGCTGCAGCCCATGCTGGATACAGGAAGAACCAGCAAAATTCTCTTCTACATCCAGCCTACGCCTCAGCCACACCCTCCCCCCAGTCTGCACATGAGTGCAATCATAAAGCTGTGACGTCCTCCCATTCTGCACCAAGCAACATATCAAGCTGACAACGGACAGCGGGAATTGATGATTTTAATAAAATACAAAAAACTGAACCAGGTTCTGCCGAGATGCAGGGGTCTGGTGGTGTCAGGGACGCACCTTTCTTTCTGTTGCATTCCCAGGCAAGCCGAAAGTGCATAGCTGATCTGTCAACAGAGGTAGCCCTTCTCTCCTAGACAAACGTGTATATATTTAGTCAGGTTATCTGCAGCTAGAATAACGGTTCGGTTTGTGCGATCTGTGGACCCTACAGTGGTTTTGATATAGCAATTCGTTGTTTGACTGTCACAACATCAGCCATGCCGACGAATTTATTTCTCTGTCACTGCTGTGAACAGATAATAAAAGGCTAAGAATGGATAAATATGTACACAGTGAACTACTTTGTTCCTCGCACACTGAGGTACACAATACCAAATGCCAGATATCTCACCACAGATTGTGGTAAGCGGGGGTTTTCCCAGGCTATTAGAGAGGCTTAGGTGGTAACATAGTCTGACAGACAACACTTGGAGTAATGTTTTCTTGGAAAACAAAGGACACGGGCCATTGTAAAGGTTATTGTGAGTTGAGCAATATGTGAACACTAAAAGAGAAAAATGGGGATTAAGTCATTGCTTACTCAACCTTTCCTGAAAAATTAAAGGTTTTGAAAAGTCAGACAGATAGTTGCCATTCCATAATCCTCCAGTCAAATTTCATCTTCATCTTAGAAATGTGCTGTTTCTGACACTTGTGCTCTTGCAGATGTTGCATAATTTTTGTATCACTGAAAGCGTGTCCCCATAGTTTAGGAATACCTTTAAGTGAAACCATGTCAGTTGGCACACACTTGCACATGCACTCTAACCATCTCCACTCTGTTTTCTACGAGTTATTCCCTGTAAGCAGAGTATGTAGGTCACAGTGTGGGAGAGGGACGCTTGACATCCTCAAGGGACAGTCAAGTGGTACAATGTATTTGGCAAAATAAAATAAACACAAACTACTGCCTCACAATGTGAGAACTCTGTTTAGCTTTATGTTAGAGAAAATGGTCCCAAATGGACCCAGGGTCTAAGAGGTTGAAGTTGGACGTGAAGTAGGGATTCTATAAACCAATCAGATGAGGTATTTTATGAATGTACCTAAAATAATCTGTTGTATAATTCATGTGTGGGGGGCTTGGGAAGTATTTCCCCTCATGATTAACCCTACCCTACTGTCGTATCTCTCCCTCTGAGACTGTCTATTATCATATGCATTTATGTGCTTGTGCGTTCATGCATTCTTGTATGAGTGTATATAAATGTGTCTCATGGGTATTAGGGTGAAGTTGCTTCCCTTCTACTACACTACACGATGAAAGGTATACTGACGTGGTTAGGGCAACTTCTCAAACAAAAAAACTATCATTTCACTTTCTATTACCTGCGGTTACATCAGCCAGATGCTGCTTTGACTAGATGTCCTATTGAAGTTAAAGAATTATACTTTTATTTTTGGGAGATTGGCCCATTAGTCAATTTACCTGTTCAGTGATGAGAACATAGAAAATCATCCATCTCACCCTGATAAATTATTTGCTCCTTTGCTCCATGCTAACACTTTAGCATGCACTATGTTGAGTGATAGTAGACGACTGGAATTATCTAAAAAAAATAAAAAAAAGCAGAACTTGTTGCAGCTCAAAAACTAAATAGTAAGTAATCTTAAATGATATGTGGCTTAGTATGACGGTTTTGTTTAGGAGATTGGTAAAATTTGAACAAAATATGATCTAACTTTCCCTGTTTCCATAAGACATTTACATAATGTACAGCTAAAAATCACTGTGCAGTGGATGAATGTGGTTGCTAACCTGAAATAGTTCCAATATTAACCTATATCATAACATAAATCATCTATATCAAGTTTAACCTGCACTACGTAACTTTATGTAATGTAGTTGTTGGCAGCCCCAAGTGGCAGCGATAGTATTTGGACTTTTGAAGACTTCAATACCCTCAGCTTTCGTAGCAATATCATGTAGCGATAGCCGAGTAGCTAGCTCGCTCACTGCTGTTTCAGAGCTGTGTGTGTACGGCTTGTAACAGCTTTTATTTTGACAGTTACATAATGCAGCTTCAGTGCTTCCATTTTTATGTTTTATGAATCTACAGGGCATATACAAATAATCTTATTATGAAAAAAGGTGCTGCTTTGGACACTGCTAGTCATCTACAATAACTCACATAGTGTACACTAATGGGTGATTTTGGTGTCTATCTTCTCATCACTTAAAAGGTACCACACGGGCCAATCTCCCAAAAACATAGTCCTTTAAATCTTATTATTAATGTAGAAATACATCTTAAAATACACGGTTAGAAATTCTAAATGTCTACTGACCTGGTTTTAAAGAAGATGATGCAAGCTCGCTACAGCTACACTAACATACATGTTTAAATGGATGTCACAGGGAGAGGAGGGGAGGTTATCGGGGAGGGGGGTGAGACTGGAAGAAGTTGGATGAGAGGCACAGCAGGGGAGGAAAGGAAAGGAGTCAGGAGGAGAGGAGAATAGAGGTGGGAAGATTACAGAAGGGAGAAAATAGCAAAAGCTCTTGTATTTATTCATGTCGTGTGCATGATTCCTCGTGTGTGTGTGTGTGTGTGTGTGTGTGTCATGTTTCTGATATTCACCGTTTGAAAAGTAGATATACATTTTAGATGCAATAGTTTAGAAGTATAATTTCTAGTGTTAATACATATTTAATATTATCAATTGTATTATTTTGTAAAAGAAAAAAAGCATTCATATCTTTAAAAAAAACCTTGCACTTGCAGAATCATTGGTTCAATTTATCATGAAATACCAGAGGAACATTAATTTACATCACCCACACACAATATACCGATAGTTTCACTGTTTAGTTGTTCGTACAATCATTAAATATTGTAGTACAATATTGATACATGTTTCATTATGGTACTACACATAACTACATCACTGTAAAACTAGTAGAGAGAATACAGTGGAATCATTGAACAAAATCTGAAATGTATTGATGAAATACAGTAAAATCACAACATAGGTTTCTTTGAATCAAAGCAAAAACAATTAGCTAAAAAAAAGAAAAAAACTAAAACGTCAACTGCAGTGTTCCTTACCTGGCTTACTGTAAAAAGCAAAACCAAGGGTGATTACTGTACTTCTATATTTCCATCAACCCTGTCTTGTGGATTTGGCCACAAGTTCTCATCCACATCACAAGGGATGTTTTCATCCCAAACATCTTGGGAAGAATCTTCGGGCATGGTGAATCCAGGCCTGACACTGGTCTGCCGTGATGTCATCCACGGCTTGGAGAAGGGTGACTTGTTCGTGAGGGCGCCTATCATATACCTTCCATCGCCATGTGGAGAAAACTTCCTCAGTCTGGTTAAGGAAAGGAGAGTACGGGGGTAAGTACAGGGTGGTAAATTGTGGATGGGCCTGAAACCATACTTGCACCATTTGAGCATGGTGGAACCTGACATTACCCCACACAATGACATAGGTCACGCCATCATCTCTACAGACCTGATCTAGCTCATCAAGGAAGGTTACAAGGAGAGTTGCATTATATGATCCAATACAAGGTCTGTGTCCCACCACACCACCTTCCGATATAGCCGTGGTGATGTTGGACCCACGATGTCCAGGTACCAATGGTTGTCTGCTGACCAATGAAATTCCGACCTCTCCTGCTTGTCTTGGCCAGGTGGAAGCCTGCCTCATGCAAAAAGGTGAATTTGTGATGGTTTTCGTCAGCATCCAGCTCCATCAGCATCCAGCTTCCACATTTTGGAAACAGATTTCCTGAATACAATGATGTAGAAGTTTTGGGGAATTTTTCACACCAGGAATCTTGAAACTGAACATACCTGAACATACTCAGTCCTCAGTTGCTTCACTCTGTCTGCATTTCTTTCAAAAAGCACACAATAGCACACAACTGTTTTTTAGAAACACCTGCTGCCTTTTCAGCAGCGGCAAACTTATGGCTTCCACATTGTTGAACATGTCGTCATTGTCCAAGATGTGCTGCCGAATTTCTGTAAGGCTGATATCATTTCTGGCCCGAACCAAACTGACCACAGCCTGCTCTTGTTGGTCCGTCAGAATTTTGCCTCTGCCTCCCCTATTTGGCCTAGTCTCTTACAGTAAGAACATTTAGTCTCATCACCTACTCTGTGGTGCACATTGGCATGCAGTATACAGTCATTTGACAATTGAGAGTAGCCTAATGTTCAGTGCATGCTGAAGACTTACCGGTTCTCATTGAGGAAAGTTCGGATGCTTGAGGCCACGGTTGACCTTCTGAGGTTTGGTTGAATCGTTGTAGCTGCCTCAGTCACTGTCATGCCATGATTTATGACATGGTCTACAACTATTGCTCGGATTTCATTGGACACTCTTTGCTGCCACTGTCTTGGTCCGTGGCCTTGTCCTCTACCACGTTCCTCCACACCTCTCAAACGAGGCCCGTGGCCACCACTCTGGTGAGGCCTAAGCCCTCCTCTATGAGGCCCACGACCACCTCTCAGAAGGGGTGCTTGTCCCCTGCCATTCCTTTGACCACCACGTCTTCCTCATCTTCCTCCTCCCACTGCTTGAACTCTATTGTGACCTGGATCACGAGTTGGCAGTATTGGAAAAGCAATTACAAGGGCCTGCATACATACAGTAATGTAAAGTGATACATGGGACCATAGAAACAGTGTCTGATCAAGAATGATGAGGAAATATTACTTCCATAGATAATGTAGTCCAGTTGGTTCATGTTTCACGGTAATTGGTGTCAATGGAACTCGTTATCCTGAAACTTTCATGATCTAAACAATTGTATCTAAGCAATTGGAAAACGTGTTAGTGAGTTTTGTGTCTAGAGTTTTGAAAAATGACATCAAGGTTCTGAAATTAGTGACAAAGTGATTGGAATAGATGGTAATCAGTTGAAGACTACAGAGAGAGCACATTACAGAGGAAGGCCTCGCTTCAATGGCTTTTCTCATCACACACACACACACACACACACACACACACACACAGTATTACATACAAAGACAAATAGGACATTGACAAGCTGCTGTTTAAATATGTCACAGACAATCAGCTGCCAGCTGTATGTGTGTATTTCTGTGTGTGTATGTGTGTGTGTGTGTGTGTGTGTGTGAAAAACAGTGATTGAGAATGAATTAGAGGGAGCTTTTGGAATGGGACTTGAACTCTGTCATCCAGACATCAAGGGAATCTGCCTACAGAAGAATATCCAAAGGACCTGGATGTTTGTGCGCATGTGTGTGTGTGTGTGTGTTTGTGTGTGCATGTGTATCTTGTTGCGTATCTGTGTGTGTGTGTGTGTGTGTATATCTCTGTGTATGTCTGTATCTCTGTACATATATGTGGTATGTGTGTGTATCCCTGTGCAGATAACTATGTACGTGTGCGTGCTTGTGCATGTATATCTGTGTATGTATCTGTGTGTGTGTGTGTGTGTGTGTGTGTGTGTTTGATTGCACGACATGGGAGATCAGTGTAATCTGTCTTCAAAAGATTCCCCACAGACACACACTCTGAAGAGCTCTGTGTGTTTGTGTGTAAGCGAGTGTAGCATAGCTCATTTGCTTAGCTTCCTTTATGTGTGTGTGCGCGCGTGTGTGTGTGTGTGTGCATGTGAGCATGTGAGTGTGCGCGCACAAAATAGCTCATTTGTTCCACTCCCTGTGTTGTTTGTATTCTCAACTGATAGCTCTCTCTTCTGAAAAATGGGCTTGCACTTAGAGCACAGCTCTCCTGTGTGTGCATGTGTGTGTGTGCGTGTGTGCGTGCACGTACCCAGCTAATTGAAAAGTGCCAGTGTTGTAAACAAGCTGGGGAAAGAGAGAACATTTTTCATGTGGCAGAGGGTCTCTACAAAATGGGGACTGTGTGTGTGTGTGTGTGTGTGTGTGTGTGTGTGTGTGTGTGTGTGTGTGTGTGTGTGTGTGTGTGTGTGTGTGTGTGTGTGTGTGTGTGTGTGTGTGTGTGTGTGTGTTGTGTTCGGGGCCTGCCAACCTCAGATGGCAGTCACTTATCTAGTGTACTTGCATCATTACTCCGCTCCTCTCATCCTCTCCTCCCCTCTTTCATCTTTTCTCCTTTGCTCTCATTGTCTCTCCTCTGCTTTCATCATTTCTCCTCTCATCCTCCTCCCCTCCTCCTCCTTTCACTCTCATCTTTTCCTCTTTTCGCTTCTCTCTCTCTCCCGTGGTTTCCTCTACCCCTCGATCTCCCTGCCTAATCTCTCCATGTCACGATGCCCTGTTGGGTATATCTGCATGGATGGAGTAACCCGGCTGTTGGCCATACTCTAGTTAAAGTCGTATTCCTGGTTGTTTACATGAACCTGAACCCGACTGAGTATCCCTGTAGCCCTGAATATACCTCTCTCCCTCTTTGACTGCTAGAACAAGGTAAATAAATGATCTCTAGGAATAGTACGTACTGCTTGCCATTTTTACATCAAAATTAGTTTTTGGGAGATTGGCCAATTTCCACGTCACGTGATGAGAACATGGACACCAAAATCCTCCATGTGTCCCTGACAGAAGGTTTAGCTCTTCAGCATGCAGCTACCATTATCTCAAAAGTCAGGAAATGAGGACATCTCTGTTTCTCTGTCCCTGTTTTCTTTCTGAATTATTTTTCTGAATCTACCGACAGTATAATAAAAATGCTGGATGGATGATGCTAATTGCCTGCTATTATCTAACATAGCTGAAGATTTAAAAGCTAAGATCTACTCAGAGCAGGATCCCCCTACCAGGGTGGTCGGGGTGTGCAGTAGATGCCAAGTAGAGTATACAGAATACAGCAGCTCAGTCAGACGCCAACACTGCCGAGCTGAAACAGATAGGAGACACACCCATACATGTCAGCAGACTCATTGATGTACTCTCACTCACACAGACAGACTTGACCGGTGTCAGTAGACCGGGAGATCAGGACATGTAGGCAAAATGCTAAGCATCCATGGGCAGGCTGAGCTAACTGGATACCAATATCATTTTCAAGACGGTTTAAGAGTATCAAAGGCTGCGCTCAATTCAAGAAGCAATAGTGCTGAGGTTGAGTTAATCAATAGCTAACAGGAGGTTATTGACCACTCCTGTGAGTGCAGTTTTGGTGGAATGGAAAGATCTAAAGCCAGATTGAAAAGGATCAAATAGGTCATTTTTTTGACAGGAAGTCTGAAACTTGGCTGGCTACAACTCGTTCAGGTATTTTGGAGAGGAACGGAAGATTTGGTATCGGGCTGTAATTCTGAAGGACTTCACTTTTTAAAGGCTGATTGATCATTATGAGAATTGGGGGTCCTAAGGTTGAGGACTTTCTGATCTGCTCTCGTTTTTTCTCCTTCTCTTCCTCCCTTGCATCTCTACCTTTCTTATACTCACTCTCTCTCTGCCACTTTGTCTATCTCTCTCTACCTCACTGTCACTTTCTCTATGTCTCTCTTCAAAAGTGTTTGCTTCGCCTGAGACAAATACAGCAAGGACACATACGCCAAGGCCCCCACCCACCCACACACACCCACCCACACACCCACACCCACACCCACACACACACACACACATACACACATACATACAAAAGGGTGGGGTGGAACATGCTAATGTTGATCTTTTATCTTGACGCTTTTTACTTTTATGCCAATAACACCTATTGAATTTAAATGAATTGAACTGACAGAGACATGAAAGCAGCGACAGAGCAGATAGCCAGGTCGATGAGATGCCAGCCGAGCTAGAAAACCATCTTTCTCCTCCTCCTTTGACTATGTACAGCACTGTGCAGAAGTCTGGAACATGTAACACAACTCCCTAAAGCCAAGACGCTTTCAAAAATAATGAAATTAAATTTTTCTAAATATAAAAAGGACTAAGACTTTCTGTTCCAGACGGTACACATACTTTTGTAACTGTTTATTTTGTGGGGGGGGGGTTATTCATGCACATGCATATCGGTATCCATAGAATAACACAGGGCCTAATGCCTAAAAGGTTAGAGAACTTTCAACACATTGTATTTAATGAAATTGTTCTCTGAAAATATCTGAGAGAAACCTCCCGTCTTTTACTTGGAATTTAAAAAAAAGAATAAAATAAATTACTACAATATTTGATCACAAGTAAACACACGTGTGCATTTTCTTTGCACAGTTGAAGAGCTTTCTGGTCTTCTTCCTCAAAACTAAACTGATTCATACCGTACACACAAAAAACCTCCTTTGGTTTCTTTGGTTCTTTTGGTTCCTTTGGTTCTAGTGACTGTGGCTGAGTTACTTTCTTCACTGAGTGATGACACACAGGACACTTTGCCCTTGTGTTGACAATTGACAACTCAATTAAATTATTTAGATGAAAAAGCGATTTTCTGAAAGCAGACTGATGGTGGAAAACAAACTTTTTAGGTCAAGTTTTATATATATATATATATATATATAAAAGAAGGGCAAATGAGGTTTCCAAGGGATTGGTGTCAAAACAAAGCACTGCTCACTGCTACTGAATATCCATTGAAGTGAAGCTCAAAGAGAAAATCTTTCACTTTGGGGAATCATTTATATCTGAAGTAGGAAAACTGCTGTTTCAAATCATTCCACTGACCTTTACTGCTCTAAATGACAATGTTGTAATTTGTGTCTGCAAGATGTAAACAGTACACACACATGACCCTCCAAAGTGTGTGTGTGTGTGTGTGTGTGTGTGTGTGTGTGTGTGTGTGTGTGTGTGTGTACGTTATCTAGAGACAAGTTGTAGATTTAGTTCCAGGTTTGCAGTTATGATACAGCAAAATGAAATGTGTGTGTGTGTGAGATTCTCGCTTCGGGTGTGAGAGGTCTCGGGTTCAAATCCCGGACAAGCCCCTATTATGGCTCAAGGGAGGCAACATGAAGAAGTCACAAACAAAAACTATGATGCAAAATCAAGATTAAGTTTATTATCACCAAGCGAAGCTGCTGCGGTGTTGCTGTAAGAACGAGAGGATGAAGGGTGCTCAAGGGGTTTTGTCGTCTTCCCAGCAGGTGACAACTATCAGGTGTTAATTTGAAAAAAACATCTGTGTCTCTGGACACCTTACACCTTTGGCAAAACAACAACATATATAATTTCCATTTTTTTTTGCTGTGAAAAATGAATGTCCAAGAGTGTAAAACCATGAAAAGACATTTCTGAAGATACACACCCAGTTGAAGGTGTCTGGTGAGGAAAAAAATATTCTAGCCTCACAAACTTTTGTCATCAACTCCATAAATATGCAAAGCTTTTACAAACACAAAAACTATATACAAAAAGTTTGACTATAAATTGAAATATCTTGAGTGATGAAAAGGACACAGAACATGTCACATGAAAATACATGAAAGAAGCACTGAACTTAAGCAAAACTCTGAGGTGAAAAATGATCTAGGGGAATAAGTCAGTTATACCTTCTAAACACAACTCTGTTCCTCTGCTCTCTGTCTTACACACACACACACACACACACACACACACACACACACACACACACACACACTAAGCCAACTGTGTGTGTCCGTATCAAGGTGTATCTCTTTGTGTATGTGCACATATGTGTGTATGATGGTGCGTCTGTGTGTGTGCTCTCTCTCTCTTCCCAACAGAAAGCAATCTAAATGGAGATGGTTCCTTTTTAGAGACACAGAACAAAAGATCTGACTAGAAAATGAATGCATTTACAGTGTCATTTTCTCCCCCCCTCTCTCTCACTTCCCACCTCTATTTGTGTTATTCCAATTCTCTCTCTCTCTCTCCCCCTTGGTCTGCCTCCCTCTGCAGGCACATATTCAGCTGTATTACTGCACAGATCTATACTCATATGAATAGAAACTAGAAACAAAGATGAGCTACTCTAAAGTTTTTCTTCAAGTACAACGAATAGATTTCATTGGGGAACTTGCAGTGAGTGCAGGTGTGTGTGTGTGTGTGTGTGTGTGTGTGTGTGTGTAGGGAGTGTATAGTGTATAGAGAGTGACATGGGGAGAGAAAGACTGAAGAAGTAAAAGAGGAGAGAGACAGCAACAGAAAAGCCAGAGCATCCTCTCCCCTGACTGCATTTCTCTGTCTAGGTGTGTGTGTGTGTGTGTGTGTGTGTGTTAGCTCTGCAGTGTATTACCACCCAGACAGTCAAACTAAGTGATAGAGGCAGAACTGACTGCAGTAATCTATTAAAAACACCACATCTCTCTCTCTCTCTTTCCTTGTTTCTGTGTTTTTATCTGCGTCTGTTTCTCCACACTATGAAGGGCGTTGCTATTATCTAAAGCAACTCATAATCTAAATGGAAAAGTAAACACACACACACACACACACACACAGACATGATTCACTCTTGTAGCTGTCGGCTAACATCGGTGTGAATTGTTGACTCACACAGACTAGCAGGAAGGGTCGAGTGGGAGGGAGGTAGTTTCATCATTGTTATTGTTTCGTCATAACGTATGGTTATGAATAACTAAAGTCATACTGACTTTGCAGTTGATATGTAATGTGTTTGACATTTTACATTGTGTATATTTTGTACACACAATACACAGATTCAGCTCTGGGTCATGTGTTCTGTCATGGTGGGCTCATGGCGGAGAGCTGTGCCGGGTGGAGCAAGGAGAACCAACTGCAGACAACAGAGCTGGTTATCTAGAACCTCCAACCCGTGTCACCGTCCGGGGCGAGGACCCTGGGGGGTTCCTTTCAACAACAAACTAGACTGGTCCTCACCACATGGAGGCCCCCGGACAAGAGAGGGCAGAGCGGGCCGTTCCTCTCGAGGAAGCTCGAGTCATTCAATATGTGCACCAGACCACTCAGACGACACGCCAGTTGGTAGAAGTTGCACTGTTGTTTGGTCTTGTCTGCGATGGCGGGGGGTGGGGGGCATCATGGCGGGGGAATGCCAGCAGGCTCACAAACTGGCAAAAAAGGCTGGCTTAGTCATTGGGGCTGAGGCTGGACACCCTGTAAGCAGTAGCAGAGGGGAGGATGAGGTCAGGACTGAACTTGAACAAAACCCCCCCATCCTCCCCGTGATGAGCTGATGCAGAAATGGAGCACCTTTAGCCCCCGGCTCAGCCCCCCACCCCGAGGTGAACCGAGGAGCGCTTCAAGCCTCATTTGTGCCGTCTGCCATGCAGCAACACAATGTGTTGTGTCACAGCATCCCACCTCAGACAGATACCAAAATCTGTCTCCATGAAGTGTTTTTGTCTCTTCCTGTGCTTTGGGCTGCTCGCTGCATCTGATCATGCCCTTAACCTGTATATGAGCCGGTACACTGTCTTTGTATGTATGCTACTTCAGTCTTAATACACCGTGTGATCTGCAAACAATGTACATTTGCACGCAAAGTAATGCAAAAGTAATAATTTTCTAATGTGCGACAAATTTTGAAAATATTATACATCTTTGCAGCTTGAAACTGCTTTTCTCCGAGACGCAGAACAAGTCAACAAAAACATTATCATCAAATAGCGTCGACCGCTGCGAACCGATCGATGGAGATAAGGTTGAAATGGTGGCGTGTCCTTTTAACTAAAATATATTGAATTGAAGATATTGTACTATGAAAATGTATGGTAATATATGGAAATACTGTGGTAACCGTTTTCTAAAAGCTTTGCTGCAGATAACGCTCCTTAACTGTGGTGAGAATTTCATATCTGTTGTGGGTTATTGCTTCATTAGACCGTTGGAAGTCAACAACTGAGGACCATAACAACCACTGTCAATGCAAAAAATAGTTTTTTTTTACAATAGCAGAATTTAAAAAGCCTAATGCACATTTGGATAATTTTCTGTCCATGTGTTCTTCCACCATACACCTGATAATGTGATGAGCTAGCGATAGCACACGAGCTAGCTCTCTGAATCTCTGTGATGTTTATTTATTTATTTGTTGTATTATTGTAAATGTTGTTTTTGTTGTAATTCCTTGGTGCATTGTCTTTATTTGTTCTGTTCGTACCAATATCCTGTTCTCTGCTGCTGCAATGACTTATTTTCCCTATGGGGATTATTAGAGTTTAATCTAATCTAATGTAATCTAGATGAAATGTGAAAGATGCATTTTCCAAAATACTTCTAATAAACTATCCTGTCTGTCTGATACCAGTTTTCTCAGTAAATCAATCTTATTTTCTGTGTTTCTTTAGCGCCCGAGCCTCATTTCACTTCACACAGTTTCCCCTTTCTCAGACGGACAGCGCTGCGGAGATGTGTTTGGTTAACTCATTGGCATGCACCAGGCGGGTGGAGCTGCCGAGGTTTATTAAAGGGATCTGGAGCCTGATGCTGTCTCCCCTCATTAACCTCAATAGCACCTCAGACAGGTTAACTGGCACAGAGGATGGGGGAGAGAGAGCGAGATGGGACGAGTGAAGCCAAAGGTAGATTTAAACAGAGAGAGAGAGAGAGAGAGACAGTAGAGGGAGAGAGACAGGTTAAATGTGTAGAAATCTAAGGTGACATTGCTGATTAGAGGGTTCTGTAACATGACAACCTATCTGTGTCTCTACTCGTTAGTGTGGTTGACACACACACACACACACACACACACACTTTTTCTGTCTCCATCAAAACTAGCCATCTGGTTCTCCCTCTCTCTCCCTCTCTCTCTCTCTCTCTCTCTCGCTACCCGACCCTAGGGCAGTTTGGGCAGACGGGCCCTGTACACAGTATGTGTTGAGGTCAGGGTCTTGAAAGACACTAGAGAGCACCACCGGTGGCAGGAGGTACCGGGTGAGCAGGCAACTACCGGGTGCAGGTGGAGACGTTCCATATAAACTGCCACTCCTAAGAGGTCGGGGGGCATCTGCAGTGGAGGGTAGAGAGCGTGGGGGCCGTGGAGGCAAACCCACTTCCTGGATCGGCTGGGTCCCGGGGTGGGAGGGGCTTGTCAGAAACTGTCCGTGTCCGTGCAACGTCACCGTGTCACTGAACGAGTGTCTTGTGATTGGCTGGGAGCTTCATACTGTCCATATAAAGGCATTAAGTGTTGCTGAATTTTCTGTTTGACCAGGTTGTCCATCTGGCTGACCTGCAGGAACAAGGTGAGGGGTTTGGGTCCTGCAGGTCCTGGAGCAGCGCTGAAACCCCTGAGGGTGGAGTACATTTATCTACGCTGGGAGAAGATGCTCTGACTGGATCTGAGTGTTGATTGTACCTTACAGAGCTACTAGCACTGTGAATATTGTTATTGTCGTGTGTGTTTTTTTTGTGTGTGTGTGTGTGTGTGTGTGTGTGTATGTGTGTGGATGGAGAAGGATGGTGTGTTTTTTTAAAGTTAATTTTAGTTATGTGCTATGTTTTATTGTAAGATGTTTTATTAAAGAACATCAAAGTCAAAAGTATTTCTCTCTCTCTCTCACTCACTCACTTGCGCACACACACACATACACACACACACACACAAGAGAGGTGTTAAAATGATAGAATGGTAAAGAAGCAAGAGAGGAGGAGATGAGGGAATGAGTCCGACAGTGTCTTGTCTTGTTAGCTTCATTCATTAGCCAGGTTAACTCTCTCTCTCTCTTTTAATTTCTCTCCCATACTGACACACACACACACACACACACGCACACACACAGTCTGTGTCTCTACTCTTAAGTGAAGTTAACTGACACACAGTGTCTTTGCTTGTTCCCTTCTCAGACAATTCAACACACACACACAAACTCTTTCTTTCCCTCTCTGACACACACACACACACACACACGCACACACAGTCTCTCCTCATTAGCCTGGTTAACTGGCACACACAGTGTCTCATCTTGTTAACTTTGTTAGCCCGGCTAATTGACAGTTCATTACCAGGTTGTTCACTTCACACCGAGAGGCTCTGACAAGCCTTTTTAAGTTGCTGCATGTTGGATCTTCAAACAGTGTTTTAAACCTTAACCCTTTTAATACTTTGTTATGTAGAAATACAAGCGCCTGATCAGTGTAGTTCATTAAATGGGGCTGTGACAGATAAAACTGGCCCCTCCCCCTTCATCGGGCCTCTGTGGATTCAATCTATTCACCCTAATGAAGGTTTCGAGTTGGTAGGTACACTGGCGAGAAAATTTTCTCCGGACACAGGAAGTGAGGAATCCAAACTTACGACACACACAGCTCCGGAACAGCAGCGCACGAGCTAGCTCCTCAAAAAACTGGATTTACTGCGAGCAAAGACGTCTGAAGCTGCTATGACCATCATCAAAGCACCAAGAAGAAATGGAGGTCCAAACAGTTTCTTCTTGCTGCCACTTGGGAACGCCAATGACTAAATTACATGAAGTTACTTTTGTGCATTTAACACATTTTCAGATATGTGCTAATTTTAGTTGTTTTTTCAAATAAATATGAAGTCTAAATATTACAAGTTACTCCTGTAAAGAAGGCAGTAAATTAAAGCCGTAATTCTGCAACATCCAGCTTTAATTTCCATTACGTTTTATAGATCATAACTGGCAGAAGCATCTTTGGCTTGACTGAGTTGTGATTGACAGAAGGCGGGTCTTAACGTAAACACTCGCAATCCTCTCGTCACATAAAGGGTAAGTTGACCAACGGGGTCACGATTTCCCAATTAGTCTGTTTGTAAGTGCCTTGCTCAAGGGAACATCAGTACTAGTTGTCACACACTAGAAGTATCGTAAACACTAAATCTGGCGTAAATCGACCCCATAATTCTCTTGTGTGTCCCCAACCCGTCATATTCACTTCCTCCACCCAGATTTTCCCAGCCGGTCTGGGGATTCCAACTGTGATCTCCCCGTCTCACACACACACACACACACCGATCCAACTTTAAGGCTAAACCAGCCCGTTTTCCATCAGGAATGCTGTATTTCATCTCTGGTTTTTGGAAACATCACTTACCAGATGGTTGGAAAGGAGTTCGAATATTTTGCGAAAAATCCAATCCCAAATTCCCTCCAGAAGGCACAGGTGTCTGATTGATGAGTCCTTGTTAACAACATCCTGGCAGCATGGTGCTGCTATGATGGGAAAACCTCCCAACTCCAATTTCTGTGTTATGGATTTTTTTTTCTTACTTTCTTTCTGAGTTCAAAAGTTTCCATGGTCCTCTACATGATGTGTACGTTTCACAGCCCAAGGCCAGTGAAACTCATCCACTCAGTTAATTAAAAATAAAAAGTGTCCATGGGAAATATTTTTTTCTCTGTTTGAAAAATCTAACAGCAGCAATAATACTTTGACTATAGTACTATTTGTACTTTTTTTGTGCTATGCTTAGTAAGACAATTGTTTGTCTTCAGTGATGAAAGCTTGAATCCACTCGATACCGATGTCTGGGAGCGTAGGGCTTTTAAATAATTTCTCTGTCTGGAACCTCCCAAGTCCCAAAATGTCTTCATTGCAAACTAATGTAGTCATCTATGGAACATTTTATCATGAACGGCTCGGCGCTCTTGGATCAATTACTAATGAAATCTTTTTACTCATGGGCCTTCTGGGGAAGTTTGATGGTTCTCTCTCTATCTCTCTCTCTGTCTGTAACACTTTCTTTCTTCCTCTCTCTCTTCATCTTGTTCCAACTCCCTTTTTTATTGTCTTTCTCTGTTTTTCTATCTACCTGTCTCTCTCTTAATTCCACCTCCGTCCCTCTTGCTCTCTCTATTGTTCTCTTTCTGTCTCCCCTCTCCTCTGCAGATTACGAGCACTAAACCCACAGAATCACTAATAGATGAGTCTGATTCATTCATCACTCTGCCACCAGCATGCGAACCGCTTCACTCTCAGCTGAGCAGCCCATGAGTCTTCTAAGGCCCGTTACTTCCACACATACAGGAGGGTACAGTGGACCTCCCGGACCACTCGTAATGCTTGAGAAGCTTTTTTATCACAGTATTTATTTGAGGTCAATGAGCGCTGGAAGGTAATCGAACCTTATTCTGAGCTAACTGAACATTTATGCAGGCTTTTCTTTCACAATACATGTTAGTTTTGATGTAGCAGTAACCCTTAGATCATTCTTTAACATTATAAAGAAGACCCAATACTAGAGTGTCTCTCATCAACTGACTTCCGACGAAAAACATGAGCGAAGGGAATATTTGGAAGGTTTCATTGCGAAATGTTGTATATTGTTTAAAAAAATATAGTTTTATGTTCATTTCTCATTATTTCAATAATATTATGATTACATCCTCCAACAGTATTCAGTATAATAGTATCTGTCACAGTTGTTAGTCACAGTAAGTCTTCAGAATTGTAATTAATGCCAATCAAACCCCCTCAGTTATATTATACTCATTCTGATCTATGGAACTGTAAAAATCTTACTAAATGCACATTTACTTCTATCCTATAAATACATCATCAATCATCAAATCAGTGCACTACACCAACAAGTCTGACCAAAAGTATCGTTTGTCTTCCAACACCTGGTTCCTACGCCAGCGTCTTGTTTGTTGACTTCCGTTCAGCACCATCAAACCAGAAGTGGTTTGTGACAAATGCATCTAGTTTTAATTTCACCCTCCTAATCTACTGGAGGATCTCACGCTCGCTGACAGACAGAAGGCAAATCGTGCGGCTGGGAATCACATGTTATGTTCAGGACTGTCACACACTCTGCAGGTACAAAACTAATCATACACCGAAAAATTCAGAATGGAGGCGAAAAACAAAAACCTGCAGTGTGAGCTAATGAATTGAGCCTCAGCACGCTGTGATGACCTAAATGATTCCTGCAGCTGTGGCACCGTTAGTCACCTAAGGTCACGCAAACACACACACACACACACACACACAAAATGGATGGACATGCGCGCACTGCCACAAACACCAATCACACTCAAGAAAGCTCCACATACAAACAAGCAATTGCATGCATGACCACATACACCAGACACAAACACACTCAAGACATGCACATTCACTCACATGCATGTATGAGCACACGTGCACACACACATATGCACACACACACACACACACACACCAAAAACATCAAATGGCTGGATGCATGCATGCAATACCAGTCACACTAGACACATCCATAACAACTCTAACATGAACACCAAGCAGACACAAGCCCCTTCATCACCCCACCCACCAGTCCCCCCCCCCCCCCCCCCACACACACACACACACACACAGACAAAACTTCCATTAGATAAAGCCAGTGTGTCTTTGTCTCCAAGTCAGTTTTGTTGTCAGACAAAACAGTTGAGCTGATGTTGCTGTTGTAATTACGGTCGGGCTCACAGGGAGCCGCTGGTTAAGCTCTTACAAGCCGCGACTGAGAGAGCTGAGGGGAAACACAGACATCATGAAAACAAGAAACTGTCACACCGCAATGTTGTCAGACGGAGAGAGAAGCAGAGAGCAGAGAGGCAAACAGAGAGACGGAAGAGCTGAGGGAAATGGCACTGTCACAATGCAATGGTATCAAACAGAGAGAGAGAGAGAGAGAGAGAGAGAGAGAGAGAGCAGGGGATTTCCACTAGAGGGCCAAACACAACTTACTCATCTCTCCATTTTCTCATTTCCACACCAACATTTCTGTGATCATTTTTGCATCTTGTTGTCAGCTACGTCATGTGTGCGAATCATGCTTTTGATCCAGTGTTTTGTTGTTTTTGTTTTTGAGGGCGGTCCGATCCCCTTAGCATCTTTTATTGAGAAAACAGAAAATGAAGGGAGGACCCAATACAAAAGGTTATGAACATCTTATCCATATGGAGGAAGCAAAGCAACGAGTCTGAAGTGAGTGACTGACTGGGGTGTTTAAAAATAGATACCTTTATACATTATCAATCAGCACCAAGAGAAAATGTTGAAAAGAAGGTGGTGCGTGCATTGTTTAAATAAGTCGAGAATGCAAAGAGAGGCATAGCCAATATTTTCGGACGTCAACATCAAAATCTAACAACGTCCTTCATGGTGTCGTGACAAGAACCACTGTTACACTGAGGTATTTAGCAACTCTGGCTAGTTACAAGTAGGGCAGTATGATGGTTGTTGGTTTGTATTTACAATGGAAACGACTACTTCTTCGTTTGAGGTCAATGAGCACTGAAAGGTAATCAAACCTTATTCTGAGCTAACTGAACATTTATGTAGTTTTTTCTTTCACAATACATATTAGTTTTGATGCAGCAGTAACCCTTAGATCATTCTTTCACATTATAAAGAAGAACCAACTTGCTAAATTGTAACACAATACTAGAGAGTCTCTCATCGACTAACTTCAGACAACTGAAAAAATAGCAAAAGCATGAGCGAAGGGAATATTTGGAAGGTTTCATTGCGAAATGTTATATATTATTTTAAAAAAATAGTTTTATGTTCATTTTTTAGTATTTCAATAATATCGATGATTACATCCTCCAACAGTGTCGTGACAAGAACCACTGCAATCCGGTGGCTGTCACACTGAGGTATTTAGCAACTTTGGCTAGTTACAAGTTGGGCGCCATGATGGTTTTTGGTTTGTATTTACTTCTTTGTTTGCAGGTGCTCATTTAGCAGTATTTGCAATTAGCGCCTCTACCTGAAACTCTTGGCATTACAACGTGCGTGACCATCACTTTCCTGACGACTGAAGAACACAAGTCAACACTTTAACAGGTCTTAAGCGCTACAGCAACACCGGGAACGATCCAGCGTTATTAAATTGATTCAGCCTTTGCCTCGCCGAGCCCCGCTTGGATGGAAAAGTAGCTTCTGTCAGTCGCTCTGCACCCGACGACGGACGTCATATCGACGGTGTCAGCTTCGCGAGGCGGATAGATTCTAGCGCGACTGTCATTGCGGTGACCTTGTCACTTTGAGTGGAGGGCGTACAGACGGAGCTGCCAACGCGTCCACGACTAATCTATATGTGTAATTAGAGGATCAGACCTGGTGATTACCTGTCTCTGATCAATAACACAGGCCAGTCATATCCCTTCACCCTCAGGCAGTCATTTGACGACACACATGCACACACACACACACACACACTAGTTGAACTGCAGCTTTGAGATGAAAGCAGCCTTGTTATTGAACCTTGTCTGAATGACAGGCGGAGGAATCCTAGCTCTGTCTGCAGCTAAGTTCCTGTTCATACGGTTACACTAGGTAAAAAAAATAGGTGTTTGAAAAGGTGGATGGACATATGGATGGATAGGAGGATGGCTCAGTGAGCAGATAGGAAGACAGACAGACTACTGCACTTCAAATCGGCATACAAAGACAGACAGGAGGATAAACTCACCACTCCACATGTAATCTAAACTGTTATGCCATATATGATCTGCTATTAAATTGAAAAAATGAACCTATTTTAGATGTGTGACCAAGCTTAATAACCTTCATCATGCTCCATTTTATTTAATGAATAGATTGTTTATTTTCCCCCGAGGGCTCCTGGCTCAAACCAACACTCGTTAGAGCTTCTCCATGCAGGATATCAATTATTAATTCTCTCATTTATGACCGTCTATTAGAATGCAAGGCTCACAGCACACAGGAGAGACTGTGGCTTTGTGGAGACGTTTCTCAGAACAAACGGCTTTTCAATAAAGAGGAATTTCGCCCTTTTGAAAAAGCCCCTTAAGAACGCTTGCTCCTCGTTGTACATGTGAATGACGTCGGAGAATGAGATTGTATTTAAGATGGCTCATTGTCTCATGCATGGCTATCAATTACAATGCAAAGGCTTACAAAACCCCACAGGAGAGAGACCGCCATGTGGGGGATAGTCAGAGAACAATACCCGAGCTGCTCCAGTGGAGATGTACTCTAGGAGACTGGTTGAGTGTGAAAGTGTACAAATGAAGCCATGAGAGGAAGAGTGTTGCTGAAAAAAGTTGCTGCAATTCTTTCCTGGACATTTAAAGATAATATACTTTTATATTTTGAACATAACTATTGTTGGGCAGTGACAGCATGAGTTAAAAACTCTTGCACTCGATTGATTTCCTTAGTATAAATGCATCGAAACAGGAAGAAAGTTTCAATTCTTATTTTAAGAATCCAACATTTTGAAGCTTTTTAAAAAATATTTTTCAATACATTTTCATGCCCTCAAAACGTCACTGAAGCTAAAAATTGGTACTTCCAGTATTGAGAGGTAACATTTTCCAATGTCCGCCGATCCCTGTCAAAGAATGAGATTATATTACAGATGGAAGATACAAAGTGGCAAGAATCTGTTAGAATGGCAAAAAGGGCTCACAGAAAACACCCAGAGGAGAGACTGTCACCGTGTTGGCAGGCATACACTCAAAGCCTTTTAGCTGCACTGAAAAGCAGAGAGAGAGAGTTGTGGGAGGAAACGGCGACGAGCGAATCTCTTTGATAATGTTAGGAGGAGAAAGGTTCCAGCCTCCTTCCTAGACACAGTGCTAGTTTACAGCTCCTCACACACACCACAACACAGATTCACACTACTGCACACACTCAGCAGGGAGCCCTCTGGTGCTTGAGTCTACATGCATAGATACATAGATGGAGGTGTGTACACTCACACACACACACAGTACAAAGGAGGTGATTTCACACAGCAGGGAGTCTATTTATTGAAAAACCTTCTCCTCCCAATGACATCAGAGGATTTACCCACATGCAACCATGCTAGTGCAGGGAACACATCGTCGTGGAGGATGAGGAACATGAAAGAAAAAGGGAGTGGCAAACAGAGAAGGAGAGAGAGATATGAAGATGACAGCATTTTTTTAAAAAACTCTATTTATGAACATTTTTTACATTTTCAATAAGCAAACAGGAAACATAATAAAAAAATAAAATAAAATAAATAATAATAAAAAAATAAAAACATGAGGTCATGGGATAATCAGTAAATCAAGGCAAGATTGCCTAATTTAAAATAAAAGAATCACATGTGATACATACAATAATTATGAAAGGTCTGTCTCATTGGCTAAATAAACACACCGTTTTTCTCCCAGCTCTTTTTGGAGCCGTATGGAGCAGGTCATCTGTTCTAGTAGATGTAAGTGTGTAAGATGACAGCATTTTGAACTTTTCTGGACCTAAACCTTTTTTTTATACGTTAACACAAGATCTCCCTCTGCAGTAGAGAGTCTAGGTAAGGCAGCTGAATGTGCAGCAACCTATATTCCTCATTAAAGAGGCACTGAAACACACACACACACACACATGCAGGGATAAGAGTCAGGCTAAAGAGACAGATCGACAGAGTGAGAGGGGTAACCGAGCGAGAGAGAACACTGCATGATTTGAGTGTGTAAATAAAGACGATTAGATTGGCCGAGCCAGAGGGAGAGTTCTCCATATCAAAGAGACAGATAGTGGAGTGAGGAATCGAGAGGCTCTCCAGACAAATGAACACTCATCATTCGAAAAACAGCTCCGAGATAAGAGAGAGAGAGAGAGAGAGAGAGAGAGAATGAACATGAATAATGATGCTAACGAGACAAAACGCTGTCCAAAAGAGAGAGAGACAGAGAGAGAGAGAGAGAGAGATACAGATGGATGGAGAGATTACTTTAAAGTGGAGAGGGATATTGGGGTCTGAGGAAATCCAATTAGCTGACTATCATTTCCAATGAGAGCGTTCCTCAATAATGCAGACCCGGTAAAGCTCTGGTCAAATAAACCCCGCTCTCACTTCACACCGCCGCTAGTAGCTTCACCACACAAACCATTCATCCATAAAGCACGTCGATGCCTTCTCCAAATGACCACAAGTGCAAAGAGCAGCAGTTTACAATACCCGTAGTTAGAAGAGAGACATTTAATCTTTTATTTCTTCTCTGTTTTCTCTGTTCCTCTTCCACTCTTACTCACTCTCTGTCAAATAATCATTTCCTCTCTTCCCCTCTTGTCCCACTCTCTGCCTCTATTATTTAACACTCCTTCATTCGACCCCTTTCTTCTTCCTCCCCTTTCTCCCTCTCTCTCTCTCTCACTTGGTAATAATAAAAAGGCAGAGTGAGAAAGAGTAAACAGTCAGTGCCATTAAAAACTCCATTAACAGCAAATGAGACACTGAACAATAAACAGAATTGTTTGATGCTGATGTATGAAGCCAACACCCGGCGCTTATCTGTCCCGCAGAAACCTCATTATTGTTTTCAACTCATACCTCATTATTGTTTTTCTCATAAAATACAAAAAAATTAATTAAAAAAAAAGAAACACATTTATTATACTGAAATGCATCCTTATTGGGTTTTCTACTCAGGGTGCTTATTTAAAAAAAAAGATTTGTGTTGTTCTTAATTAAATCCACAAATAGACACGTTCTACCTTTCAGGTTTTTTTTCAACTCTTGTTTTTTTACATAACACTTCTCTTTCATACGTGATGATTGCAGGGTCACGTGAATATTGTCTTACATCTATTGTCAGGATGCCGTGGCTCTGACCTGGATCATGCTGGTGATCTAGGAATTTAGCACTATGCTAACGTGCTAGCATGTGCACAGGACAGAGATGTCTACCAGAGATACAAGAGATGATTTTGATGCTACTCTTATCACAACGTGAAGTTGACCAACAAGCCAATTTCCCCAAGAAGCCGGTGTAGTCCTAACCTTAACCTTAACCGATGTTTTTGAGTTGTCTAAATTGAACCGCTAGCTAAGCTTCACATCACTCCACAATACATAATCTGCATTTCAGAGAAAGTTTGTGCGACTGTGTTGAATTCAAGGTTATTTTACTGATGCACTCATTGGAAATCTCTCTGGAGCTTCATGAACTAAGTGCCTAAAGTGTAAACGTACCCTAGATACAGAGAACCAAAGATATAGGTACGCCACCACTACCTGACAAGGGACATGGTTGGTGTATTATGGAAACCTCATATTCCACATATTTTATTTTATGTGACTTTATATGACTTACAGAGTGATCGGGTGTATGTATTGCTCAAGGACACCTGGCTCTCGCTGGGATGGAACCTGTGACGTCTGGCTTACGGGACAGTCTAGCCAACCACCAAGCCATTCTGTTTTTCATGTGGAAAACACACACAGAGCCTAGGTACTCCAAAAATCAATTTAAAAGCCACATGAAACCAGACGAGAAGAGCACCCAACCTCACAATCTTTAATATTGGGATCTAAGGAGTATTCAGCCTCACATCTGTTCCCACTCTGTTCCCGCCGCAGCACCGTGGTCTTGGAGAGACAAACTCAGCCAGGAGAACCAGAAAGACACTTCAGTTCAACTCGGTCATGGTGTGGTGATAATTCATTTGCACAGATGAGCTCTTTTTTTTTTTTAGCAGTATCTAATACAATTAAGGTAATGTTGTATTATTGTGAAAATGCAAGATGATCTTCACACCTCAGTTGTGAGTTTAATCTCCCATAATCCCATAATCTCTTCTCATGCAAATAAATGCTGATGTACTGTCGCCATACAATAATGTATGGCGATAAATATAGTTGAATCCTTTTATGATTTTAAAACAACATATATTCTGACATTTCACAATAAAGCACATGTTTGCATTAACAGTGTTTCTATGTATTTATGCAATAAGCTTTAAACTACATTTAGTGGTTAAACTAACGAGCAAGCCAATGAGCCTCACATTACTGTATTATCCATAGAAGAGAGACAATATCACATGATAATAAACTGAGCACGACTACACCTTTGCACCATATATTTTATATATATTTGATATAAGATATAATAATATAATATATATATTTTTATATTATAGATATTTTGTATCTTGTTTACAATGTCATTACTGTTCATTCTGCACATATCATAATATTCATATACATACAGTATCTATCCCTTACTGGTTATTTAATATTTAATATATTTTTTTTACCATTATATATGTACTTACTCGGCACTTTACTGCTATTTGCATTTCTGGTTAGATGCCAAACTGCATTTCGTTGTCTCAGTACTCAGTACAGTCATTGCACAGTACTCTGTGCAATGACTTTTAAGTTGAATCTACTTTGATCATTAATCATTACTTGTCTACATGTCATCACCATGAATAAGCCTCAGTTTTGGACATTCTCCTGCTGTTTTATATCAGTGTCCACTTGTTTCTTATTGCTTTGCTGCAAGTGATCGCCGATATCTTGAGACAAACATTGAAAATATATTTTAAATGTCATAAATAACATTTAGCATCGATGGGAATATACTTAAAGTTGAAGATTCAAGGCATAAGGGTTTTGAATGTGCAACACTGAAATACAGCACTGCCTCTGTTCTAGTGTTCAGCTCTGGCAAAAACCATCGACTGCTCATACACACACACATACACACACACACAGACACACCTGCAAGTTCACTCATTGTCGCTCTAGCTTTCCTTTGCTAACTCTCGTTCCCTGTCTGAGGCATTTCCTTCTTTCTCTCTCAACCCTTCTCTCTATCACTCACATGCATTCTCTCCCCCTCTCTTTCTCACCCTCACAGCAGTCTGCCGGTGTGTCTAATTCTTTGGAAGACAACTCACTTTGAGTTGGCAGAAGGTGTTCACTGACACCATGTACCCAGCACTGGGATTTCCCTACAGGCTCTCACTCTCTCCCTCACACACACACGCTCTCACACACACACACACACACACACACACACACACACAATTAACTGCTGAGCTGAAAGAGGGTTAGAAGTGCTGATGTAATAGTCTCTGTAATTCTCTCTCTCTCTTTCTCACACACACACACACACACACACACACACACACACACACACACACACACACAAACATCCTGGGACAGTTGGCTGGCTATGAAAGCAGCTCTCTTGGCATCGTCTGTCTCTGTTCACACCCCCAACAACATGACTGATTGTGGGCATGTGTCTTTTGTTTGTGTGTGTGTGTGTGTGTGTGATTACTTCCAACCCATTTTTTAGCTATGCTGTTAACTATGTATGAGTGTGTGTGTGTGAGATGAACGTTTCCAAGCATTTGTTCAGTTATCTAATTTGAAATACATGCAACAGCCAAGAAGTGTGTGTGTGTGTGCACGCGTGTGTGTGTGTGTGTGTATATCTTTATGAAGGCCTTAGCGTCAGCTTAATGTTCTCATAGTGCAGCAAAGCAATCACACATGCACATACACACACACACACACACACACACACACACACACAGTCTGTCAGCCTGCTATCTCTTTTCATATCAAACTGTCTTCCCATGGTGTTCATATGTAAAGGCAGAGAAAGTGTTTGTGTACGTGTGCATTCTTGTATGTGTGTGTTTGTGTGTGTGTGCGTGCGTGCGTAAACCTCTACAGCAAGTAGATTCATTCGGATCTGTTTGTGTGTATGAATAACGGCAAAAGTCAAAGATTCATATGTATCCTCATACTGTATATGTGGAGGTACTGTGTGTGTGTGTGTGTGTGTGTGTGTGTGTAAATATTCTGCCCTGCTTCTTAACATATCTAATTTGAACAGCTCGTAACATAGCTAGTATTAGTGTTGGCTAGTAATTGCATGTTAACAACATTAGTTGTGTTGCTAAATTAGCCTGCTGGCTAGTTAGCGAGCTAACACTTGGTTCAGGTGAGCTGACTCTTCTATCGAGTGATTTGGAGTAGAGACTAGTAGACTAGTAGAGACAGCTTGTATTGTCCACACATCTCATACACTCTTTCTATCTTTCACTCCCTTGACCCCCCTATCTTTCCCTTTCTCTCTCTTTTTCAATAATTTCTATGTCTGCCTCCTTTCATTCTCTTCAATCTGTCTGTTCTCCATCTTTCCTCTGTTCTCTCTTTGCTGTCCCGTCTTTCTCCTTCTGGTCTCTTTTCCATGTCTATTTCCAGTCTCCCCTCCTGTCTCTCTCTTATCCATCTGTCTATGTTTCTGCCATCTGTTTTTACCTTTCTCTCTCCTTCACTCCCCCCCCGTCGTCTTCCTTCCCCCCTCTCTCTCATCAAAGGACATCTTGTATCATTCTCAGTAAGTCAAGTTGGGCCAACTCAAAAATCAAAACATTCAGCTCAAATATCACTGCAGTCATATCGAAACCTCTCTCATGCAGACACTAAGACTGCCTTATGTTAACTTGATTCACTTCATTGATTTGAACATTTTGGGGGTTTCAAATATTCTACATCTAATTATTATAAAGAATGTCTCTCTCATGATTTTAAAACCCTAACCCTAACCCTAAACACTTCTGCAACGGAATAGATCGGAAAAGCATAATTAATCAATCAATCAATCAGACAAATGTTCTATTATTAAATAAGAGTTGCTAATACAATATTGCATGACCCTTTATCCATTGCCCAAGCCTTCAATCAGCATTTTTCTTCAGTCTGCTTTGCCATAATACCTGACTACCTGAAGTTCAGAGTTCTATTAATGATCTTGCAGCACAGAGGTGTGCCCCAGGGCTCAACATTGGGGCCACTTCTGTTCTCTGTTTTTGTTAATGACCTGTGTGTGTGTGTTTTGTACATGAGTGTATTAGTGTATATTATGTGTGTATGTATGAAATGAATGTGTGCTTGTGTGTTTGTGTGTGTGTGCATGTATGGGTCTGGGTTTGTGCATCAGTGTCATTAACAGTGTTTTTATTGATGAATCTTCCAGTCATGCGGAACCCTGTTTACCCAGAGTGCCATTGGCTTCAGGGGCACCATGGCAACACAGTAAGTAGGATAAATGACATCACACCTACCTGCCATCATACAGCTGGAGGAGGGAGAGGGATAGAGAGACAGAGGGTGGATCGGCAAGAGAGAGAAAGAGTGGGGTAGGGAGAAAAAGAGATAGCGAGAGAGAGAGAGAGAGAGAGAGAGAGAAGGAAGAACGATGACAGCATAGAGAGAAGGTGGAAGGGGATAAAGGTGTAATGAAGATGTGGAGGAGGAGAAGAAAGGATGAGTAGAGAGTGATGGAAATGTATCTAGATGAAACTTAGATGAAACTTTAATGATCAAATTAATTTATATATATATATATATATGACATGGTAATACAGGTTGGAACAGGAAGATATCAACCCATGGTCCCACATGGAGCAGGGACAACAGGAGCTCACATTTTGTTTAAGGGGACAGTGCATGGACCTACAATGGATAGTAGCCAAGCAAACATGTTGATGTTGAATCCATGTTGCTACGACACCAACACTGAAAAGCTGTGGAAGTATGGTGTCAAAACGTGAGACGTCCCTAGTCGTCCATATCAAACTGCATTGTTTTATGAAATCAGGACAAATAAGTTCAAAACAGGTTCCATAGCTGTTAGCTATAACATTTTTACCATGTTATAATTCTGTATTGTATTGTGAACATTTCACAAATGTCAAATCTATCTATCTGATCATCCACATCACACCATGATGTAGAAAAATGCCAAGACAGTTTGAGCAAATTAGATTACTTTGACTGGCAATAATAACAATATTAATAACAATATTAATGTACTATTAATATAATACTGTGATATTATTTCTCAAGTCTGACACTGATCTCATGATACTGAGCCAACTCTATTACCCATCAGCCCTGATGGCTATCAGAAATCAGTGTGTTGCTTTGAAAGAGAACTCTTCACCTTGGCAGTCTCCTTACTGCGCACAGGTAATGGATACAGAGGCAGGTGAATGCACTGTAAGTCAGTTCATATTGGATACACACACACACACACACACACACACACACCTCAGAGTCTGTTAATGTTGCAGACAAAGGAGATGCCAATCGATCGCTGGCAAGGCCAGACATGAGAAAAGCACTATAGTCAGGAAATAATACCAGCATACACACACACACACACACACACACACACACACACACACACACACACACACACACGCTGCTCTGCTGGTTGCAGGCTGAGTTAAACGCTGATGGAGGCAGCAGTATGAAGGTGAATGCTGTGTGATTAGAAAGCCCTGATAGAGGAAATGTTCAGAGACATTCTGCTGGCAGTTACCGTCTCACAGGCCAGCAGGCTCATTTATCAAAGACTCTTACCAGGGTCTCTGTCAGTATTCTCAGGGTCTGCAATAAAACTTGATGTTATGGAGCCAAGTGTGGGGGTGCCAGGTTGGCATAGAGAAGTTTTTAGTCCGCCAACACAGATAACTGACACCGCGATGCTGTCAGGAGTGTGTGTTCTGGCTGTGAACTGCAGGCCAGCAGGTATTACGCTCTCAATCTCAGTTGGTAGAGCATGAGGCTTTTAATCTGAGGATGTTTTGAAGTGGGGGGTAATGTGTGTGTGTGTGTGTGTGTGTGTGTGTGTGGTGGAGAAACTGTCCTTCAACTGGACTGCCTGGGTTCAGCATGTAAGCATCTGCTGAAATTGTTTTGGAGCGAGAGACTGAATCCCTACTACAGATCTCGGGGTGCAGTTCTGTATCTGACCCCGTGCTCTGACCTCCATCAGGCGGAACAATAACTCATCACATTATCATTGTTATTATTACACTGTGGGGCGAGTATTATATCTCTGTACTCTAGGGGTGCTGCCCTTTCACCCTTCACTTTGACCTTTCTGTAGAAATGAATATGTGAATGGGGCCACGAGTCTGGGGCGATGAATTTAAGTTAACTTGTGGGAAAGTCTGCCCCGCCCCCGTCTCCTCCACACAAATACACTCACACACCAACACACACACACACACACACACACACACACACACACAGAGAAAGCATGCTAGGGAGTAGAGAGAGCTGCCTGCATGCTCTAGTTGCTCTGTAGTCTGTAGTTATTCTCACCTTTATCACTCAGGAAACAAATCGTATTCTGTAGTGACTCGTTAAGCAAGGCAGCATCTTGCTCTTCGTTAAGGAACAGTTTTGTATTATATGGGACGGATGGTAACCCGAATTCTGTTGAGTCAGCCAAGAGCTGTGAACCTCCACTATGGCTGCCACCAGAAAGCCCTCTCTAGCTCATTGTTGTCACTTCCCTTTACAGGTAAAAATGTGAAGCTGATTCAGTGACATGATAGATACCTGACTAGAGGTTCAGCTTTAGTATCTGTTATGGTAAACCCTGGGCTAAGGTGAGGCAAAGCAGGATTTGTAGCTCAAACATAAAATTCCAGATATTTTAACGGTGGAGGAACAGGGTAGGAGGCGACCATCTTACCTCCTGTTACTCTTGTCCTCCCTCTCTGAGTCAGCAGCCTCTTTTCTAAAAGTTTCTAACGCACAAAATTTGTGCTTACAATTACTTGAAAGATAAAATTGTGATTTGTTAGAGTTATTATGTTGATGACAAAATCAGCAGTTTTATTTGTCCCAATTTTGTGTTACATTAAAAAGGTAAAAGTAATTTCTGGTATCACCTACGGTAACTTTGTTGTATCATTTGAGATGACTGTACAACTGTACAGTGAACTAAATCTTCATAAATGAGACAGGCTCTACCACACACACGCACACGCACACACGCACACACACACACACACACACGCTACAAGGATGTGCCAGCAGCAAGACCATAAAGTTTAATTTGCTCAGTAATATGACGATAAACCCAGAGGTTAAAACATATATTTCTCTACCTAGTCATTCTGCCTGCTCTCAGCACCACACACACACACACACACACGTTGGTTGTACGACTCTTCCCACATGTCCAGCTTCTTTTTCCTCTAACTCCAACAGTTGTTCACAGCGATGGCAGACGATGGGCCGGGTTCCTCAGATGACTCAGTGTGGTCTGTGGGAGGTGTTGCATGGGATGGACACACATCACATCTACCCCTTCCTGGATACCATCCACCGCTGTTGGCCCAAGCACAGCTGAACCCGACACTCCTCTTGAGTCAGAGTTGATTCTGTGGATGTCTTGCCACCTGTCTTCTTTCTCTCCTGACTTTCTTTCCCATGTTTTCTTTTGGCGAGACTTGCAAAATGTGACCACTTCCTCCTCACGTCCTCCCGATCCCTTCGATACTTACTAATTGCAATAATTTTCCCCATTCGTCTTGTTTTTGGTTATTTGCACTGCTCCCCGTTTCCTTGGAGAATAGCACGCCTTGTTTGTTCTGAATTTTCTGAATTTATTTTTTCTCTACAGCCATATTGGTACCAAGAGGGACTTCATTCGTTACTCTCTTTTTATAGTCTAGGGGTCTGTCTAATTGGATAATTGCATGGCAAGGTGATTGAGTCCGTGAGTCTATTGAATGATTGGCTCTTGCTGCACCACACAGCAGTAGCCTATAATTTCATTAGTGGGCTAAAGGTGATAAATTATAATGATACGTTTGTTAAACATACGTGTAACCGAGCCTGCATTCAACATGTGACGAGATCAAGTTCAGAGTTGACAGTTCAGAGAAAGATCTCAAAGAAAACTCAACACGGTTGCATTTTCCTATTGAAGCCACAGAGTAGGAACTTATTACCGTTATATGTCACCTGTTAGCATCTTCACATTTATCTCATAAAGTCTCAAGCATCCTTTCTCTCTCTCTGTTGTCTCCTCGTTGCTCCTAAGGGGCTTTAAGAGAAACATTTCAGACGAAGGTGATCACAAAATGAGACAAAATGAGATCCCTATCCTTAGGAGATGGAGAAAAGACGATTTTTCCTCTGGGGTGACTTTTCAAGATCATTTTCTGATGGGACACCCACCCCAGTACAGCAGTATGGGTCAAATGATCAGCCCAGCTTCTGGATTGAAAGATTGGTGTTTGGGGATTCCCTTCAGATTAAGGATGTGGCTCAAACTTCGGATATGAAGTCATATTCGTGTTGAAGGCAGATATTTCATGCTACTCAGAAACAGCATTTGACATCCTGCAGTCTTGCTCACCTCCTCAAATCCACTGTGGAAAACAATTCCCTTGGCCAGTGCAAACACAGTACAGTGGAATTTACTTGTTTTGGCTTTATCAGGGAACGTTTGATGATATTGGCTGACTCACTTAAACAGGTTTCAGACACGCACCAGAGAGGCAATGAATTCTCCTTAGCATAGCTGTAAAATAAAACATCGGAAACCCTGTAAAGAGAGTCTCGGAGAGAGAGATGGATGTGCTGTGCTAGACTCATTTTTGATTAATCACATGCTGGCGCTGACAGGCCTACACACTAAAGGCCCTGTAATTTCGTCTGATATTGTATGTATCGAGTGAAACAGGAGGTGGAGGTCACGTGAGTGTAACAGGCAGCAGTTGGACATAGAAATAGCGTGATGGGTGACGGGTGTCTACACTTGGCTGACTGCTACAAAGACATTTTCCAATGTGAGTTAAGTTTTCAGGTTCAGTGAAAGTTTTTCCTATTTAAGCTTAACCATAACTGTAACTGTAACCTTAACCTTAACCTGAAGCCCAGGGTTTGAGCCCCCATGAAAGCAAGCATCTCCTGGGGCCCTGTTGTGTTCCTGACCTCTGACAAGTGAAAGTGAAGTGAAAAGAAAATTTCCCCTTCGAGGATCAATAGTATCACTGTCTGTCTATCTACTGTATCTATTTTTATTTAGAGGGAACACAGACAGACAGTCACACACAAACACACACACTCTTCAAGGGTGTGCCAGCAGCACGACCATGAATTCTGTTTGAATATGACAATAAACCCAGGGGTCAAAACACATATTTCTCTTGCTGGTCAGTCGGACTGTTCTGCTCTGTGATCTATCTCAGCAGGTGTACAAAACACATGCATGCACGCACACACACACACAAACAACTACCTCACATCCTCATTAAACATAGTAAACGCCGAAATCAATGTTCGCAGCAGGAACTGAATGGACCGCACTAAGCAGACTAAAACTATTAGCCTTTAATGGGAAAAACCAATATGGACTTGTGCTGCACCACAATAGCGCGGCTCAGAATGGGGCATTAACACACACGGCGAATTCTGACTGTCAGCATGCTAACTTCATTAGCAACGTGGCTCCATGCTGGTTATGGAAATGGGATTGACTGCAGGATCGTAGGGAGGGAGTTAGCATGCTAGCATGAGTTTTATAATTGAAGTCAATTGGAGGCAAAGTCTGCAAGGGTGAATGCCTGTGTTGAAATTTGACAACCCTCTGTGTGTGTGTGTGTGTACAAGCCCTGCTTTTATTATCAACAACCAAGGTCAATAATGTGACCAAAATATGACATCTGACATCTTTGTGTGTGTGTGTGTGTGTGTGTGTGAGTGCACACATGTGACTTATGTAGGTGTATCATCTAGGCATATGTTCCTCTTTGCATCCTGCCTTGATAATTGAAGCCGACCTTTGACCTACCTGTGGTCTTGGGCCAGAAGAGAATTTCCCAACAGGGATCAATAGTACTATTATTATTATTACTAGTAGTTGTAGTAGTAATAATAATAATAAACACTCTTGTAGTCAGTTAGAAGAAGGTACTTTATGTATTGTGTTATTAAACTATATTTCAAAAATGTTACTTCCACACACATGTGGATGAGGGGTAATGAGGGGTATGGACAGTGGTAGCCATTGTCGTAGCCTGCCTTCATTCATTTGTCCTGCAGCTATCCTGCATTAGCTCTACAGGCAATACTTGTACTAAGTACAGTACTAAGGTTATGTTGCTACAAAATTGTGATCAGTTATTAATCAGTGTTATCACCAACCAACAATCAAATTGTTTTATTACACTTTTTACATCTTACTTCAAGTCTTAACTATACTATACTGGAGTAAAAACTACCTGACATGTTCTGGGCAGGATAAAATCCCTGAGGTCCGAAGGTAAAACTACCAACCACCAGACCTCCTTGCTAATACAAATATTGTCCGGAAGGGGCTCGTGAAAAACATCCGAACACCTGCCTGCATCTCTCGTTCACATCAAACAGCGTGCAGCAGATGTCTGTCAGGTCTTTACTGCCCATTTTGTCCTGGTGCACATGGCACACTGCCAAATGGTTGAGACAGGCTTGAGATAATGTGGATCTGAGCCATATTGTAAGTCACCTGCAGCTCCACAGGAACAACCAGCAACAGCCTCAAAGTGATCAAACTGGTGTCTAACTTCAACAGGCATTCCTCTCAGTACATCAGCAGCTTGAAAGTTGGGTCTTTTCTGGCTGAATCTATCTGAGAACTAGCTCATCATATAACATCGGCAATCCGGGCACTTTAATGTAATGCATTTATTTAACATAGTGTCAGATTTATTATTGAATGTTCAGGTGCATTTCCATACTCACACTGTTTTGCCTTTGGTATTGCTGAAAAAACAACCTTATATCATCCTTCCATTACCTTCAGGAGTCTCTCTCTCTCTCTACCAATATTAACTAATGTAATTCTCCAGCTAGGTAAACTAAGTAAATTATTTGACTGAACAAAGAGGTAAACTTCAACCTGTCGACACGCTGTCACCTCTAAAGCCTCCTACTGCCCATGAAAGGTGTTCTCTCATATAACTGTTAGTACAAACAGTCGGTGTGGTGATTTAATAACCTCGGTGTCATAACATCAGATGTTTTTACCCCACCCGCTGCGGACAGCTGGATGCTGCCCCAGCGTTATTCAAATCTCTCCTTCCACCCAAAGCCAAATTCAAGACAGCAGACCGACCTGCCAGCCATCAAGCAGCCAGTTGTGTGAAACATACTTTGAATTGTAGATTGATGCACTACGTGATAAACTGCACTGAGCTTTGTCTGGCTGCAATGTGAATGAACTGCATTTTACAAAACAGAGAGTGAGAATTCAAATTGAACAAAAATATTGTCAGGGACATTTCAATACACCTTGAAATACCAACCATACCAGAATCTGTCTCTGCTTCCTCTTAGCGATGGAGCAAAGAGTGAGACTTCTACAATGGCGACATATGTATAGATCAAGAACATGATCAAGAGACCCCTTGTCTAAGCTGCCAGGTTGACAGGGTGCTGCATGGACTTAAAACAGAGGGCATCGGTTCATGCCGTGTGCTGACTGTCACGGTGACATCGCAGCCAGGACAGCCGACATGTCTGTCATGGATATTTGTCTAACCAATTTTTTTTGAGTCAAGCTGACAGACAGAAGGGCAGTGAAAAAAAAAAGAGCTGAAACATCTCCGGTGGACAACGTGGTGACATACAGAGCGACGCCACGGCATTGCAGCGTGCAAAGTGCCATCACCGAATAGTGTGATAGGTTATCCTGATAGAGTTTATCATCCCACAATGGTCAATTATCCTAGATGTTGTGACCCAAAATGACATAAACGTTACTGAGCAGCTGATTTCAGACAAACAGGGAGATTTATGAATGTACACACACAAACTGATAGTGTATGACATATCCTCTTTATTTATTGTTATTTAAATGTTAAAAAAGTTCCATATTGCAGCTTTAACGTACACTGACATAGAGTGATGTCATGACAGCTGTCATTTTTGTCACTGATATTTGTCTAACCACTGAGCAAATTCTTCGGTTTACTTATTTTTTTGTGTTATTTTGTTCGACAGAGGCTGACAGACAGCGGGGCAGTGTCAGCAAACAAAGTGACAGTGAGATGACAGCTGGATAAGTCATGGAAGACAACATTTCCATTTGGGGGGTGGAGGTCCGGGGCAAAGGCCAGCCTTGGGATATTTTTGGATCGGCAATCGTCACTCGAAAACATTGACGTGCCCAGTAAAATTACACACCTTATTTAATTGTGGCAATAAATCTGTATTGCACGGAGGTGTACAACTCTTCTTTTGTTTGTCCCCAACACTGTACAGGAGGCAGGTTGACAGATAGACAGCGAGGAGTTGACAGCTGAGTATGTTGTGGAAGACAGTGTGGGAGGCGGTGATGTCTTCGTCTGTCAGTGCTGAGTCAAAGCTAACCCTGGATGGCTCCAGAACAAACCTAATTCCTTCAGGAGCTGGAGAAATCTGTTTACCCACCTCTGGGCAGCAGGCCGAGGAACATGCTGCACACTCAAGACGAAATGGGTTCGAACTCAGCTCGTGACCTTGCCTGTCGTGCTCTCACTCCTATCTTTTCTGTCACTCTCCATGGCAAACTCTTTCTTAAAAAACACAGAAATGCGGCAAGCGAGTCAGTAGGCGGAGAGAGGTGAGGAGCAGTCTGATGAGGCAAGATGCACCGGATTCCCATTAACTTCGCCATATCTTTCTCCTCTGCTTTCAGTTGCTGGTAACGCATGCTCAAACCAAAACCACAAAAACGGAGCAAGAACTCAGTGGGTGCAAGGAGTGTTACATCATTCTCGTCATTATGCTACACAAAGTTGGTCAACAACTTGCAAGCTATCTAATTAGCATTACCTAACAAACCTGAATTAGCAAAGGGGATAACATTGTTTAAAAATAGAAATAGGCCAAAGAAGGTTAAAGTTACTCACCAGGATACTGCAAAGGTTCAATTTGGAGCACCCTGGGGAGCACCTAGGCCCAAACATGCTGCATTCAAAACACAAGACACCCGACTGCAAACCGTGTGTCTTGAAAGAAAGTGTCCTAAATGATCACAGCCTAAAGTTTACTCAACGAAGCCTCTGTTGGCTGCTGCTCGGCACAGGGCAACCGATTTGGCAACAGTATCTCAGTTGCCTCAGCAGAGTTGCTTCAACCTCAGAAGAATGTCTTCAGTGCCAGGAAACATCTGAATAGATTGTTGCGCCCGTGGCTTCCTGTATGATCATAGTACATCATCAGCTCTGCAATACTAAGTGTGATGAAGTGTGATGTGTCTGACTTCATTTCAATCACCTGGCTCTTCAGCATCAATGGCTGATGCTGTACATTTGAAGCAGTCAGCCTCTCGGTGTGTTGATGGGAGCTTTGATCTTCAGTGTGACCCCATCTGCCCTTCTGGGTGCTGGGACGGCTGGTGTATTTCACAAAGTTGCTCACAGGATGCTGAGGATGTCTCCAACAGTGATGAGTGTCGACAGTATCTGGTTACATTTTTCATAGTAGTACATTTCAGTAGATTCATTGTATTAATAGCCATCTACATAGGCGCCGATTAATGTTTTTGCCAGTGGGTGCTCAAATGAAGTGAATACCACCAAGGTGAAGATTGTCACAAAATCACTTTTATTGCGCTTGCTTTAGTAATTACCGTGGTGCAGGCTACTGTCATCTGTCAACGTAGACACACACCCAAACCAAATGCAACACTGCTCTGCTACAAATTCATCACTGGTGGTGGATCCTCACTTTGACTGTCTTTACACTCGGTATCTCTCTCGTTTTTTAATTACAAATTTGTACGGTTTTTACCCGATCATCATCCTGTGTTTCACACTTGCTGTGTCGCTAGCTAGTAGCTACGTGTTGGTTTAGCCGACTCTAACGTTACATTGGCAGTTGGCTACGTGACCACGCCCCTCTTACGTAGTCTACACACGCACAGAGCTGTAACAAGTTTAATTGGATAATGCGATTTGTAGTTAAAACGTGTTTGCATTTGCGATGCGCTTGTTGTTTTTTTAAGATGCAGTTTAATACATTTATTTATTCATTCATTTTTTAATCAGCCTTCCCATGTGATCAGGTGCGTATGGCCATCTACATTGGCTTGTTGAGAAATGCTGAAAATGGGTTAATAGAACTTTTTGAGTCTCAATTCAAAGCAACATTTAAAACTGAAAGTAATTGTCAGCAGTGCACGTAGAGTAGTGGATCCCAACACCAGTCCAGAGTTTTGCTGATTGTGATTCTAGCCATCTCATTGGAACTGTTACAGACCTGGGACTCCAGGTGAATGCAATTAACTACCTGGTCGGATGGAAAACCAGCAGTAGAGGACCGGGAGTTGAGAACCACTGCCGTAGAGAAAAAAGCTTCTATTGATTTGAGAGTTGGTAGTTAAAAATGGCACCGTGGGCCCGCTGAAGATTTGGGTTTTATATAGAGAGGCTTATTCTATGTGACGAGAGAGAGAAGTATTTCAGCAGGGAGCTGCGGCCAGCCAGTCAATCAGCCGCCAGCCAGTCAGTTAATCATTTTCTGTTTCTAAAACAGGCATTTCTATTCTATTTGATTATGGCTACTTCCAACTGTGAAAAAGCTTATTTTTTTTGTCAGTCATCCAGCCTCGCAGGTCGAAACAGAAGACAGTCAGTAAGACAGCTTGCATTATTTCACCGTTCCAGTCTGTGAAACTATATTTTTCTTCCTTTTATGAGATGAGTGGATCTTCTGCGTCTGATGAGAGAAAGAAAGACAGAAAAACACAAAGACAGAGTGAGGAGAGAAACAAACATGAGGGAGTGGAAAAAAATGATTGTAGGGAAAGAAGTAGAGACAGATTCAGAGTGGACAGCAAGGAGAAAAACACAAAACAAAGCAAGATGAATGGGACCTTTTAGCGCGCTCAGTTGTTTTTCTTTTCTTTGACAAACAGAGACGAATGATGGATGAAATAAAACGTGTGGAGAAGTGAAGGGGAAAGACTACACGAGTGTCCCCGCAGACTCCAAATAAAGAAGTAATGCCTTTATTACACTCTGCTCCCACCGACACCCTCTGCAGGTGTGTATTCCTGTGTCGGTGCACATGTTTGCTAGCACGTTTCTGTCCATGCATCTACTACTAAGTGTGCCAGTTGCATTTGTGTATGTATCTGTGCAGCACCTAGTTGTTCCAGTGTGTGTGTGTCCTCTCTCTGTCCATGGGGCCTATTACTCCAGCAGGGTGTTAATTATTCTGCTAATGCTTAAAGAGAAGTTCCCTTTGAAGATGCTCTCATCACCAAAACAAGGCTTTAATCAACGGTGCGTCCCCGCTCGTTTACAACTCTCCTAGTGGCTAATTAACCAAAATACGACATGAGACAGCAGGGATGTGTAGGGGTGGACACTGAGGAATAGATAGGCACACTGGCAATAGCTCATGCATTAGATGCCTGTCCGACCATTTAGAGAGTTATAGCTTCATAAGCAAAATGTTTGCAACACTGCAGGCTCTAACTCAGATATTTAGCTCTCATAGAAATCTACAGAATTCAGTCTTATGTTGAAATGGAGCTCTGTGTCACTGTGATTCAGGCAGGATACCCATGTCCCTCTACTGTAGCCATCAGCGATCAGTAGAATCTGATGGTGCATTCGATTGTACTGTCGATTGAACAGTCATTCAACTCGGAAGTCGGAAACCCGGGCAAGATCCAACTGGCCTGAGTTTGCCGATATAATCACACCTGACGTCACAGCAATATAGCGGTGCGCACCGTGAAGCCTTTGCATTTTTACTTCATATGTCATTTTTGTTATGAAAAAACATGTTGAAACAACTTTGTAGTTTACATTTGCGATGTAATTTGGTTGATTTGAGCTCAGTGTCCATGTTTTCCTGAGCAGATGCACTGGAACACGTTTAGATCGGAAGTCAGGAATCCTGACTCGGAAATATCGACATCCGAGAACAATCGATTGCACCATGAATAGTCGCTTTGTTGTAGCATGTGGCTCCTCGTTCGTGGGGGTTTATCACTTGTGCTCCCCAACAAATCAAAGCGTGTTTGCATCAGAACATACAGGTTGTTTGGGAGGGTTTATTGTTTGTGCTCCCTGTTAAATCTTTATGCAGGGAGCATCATAAAGAGCAGAGCCTTTAGTGCATAGCCGTAAACTCAGGTGGGCACGTGTCCCGGTCAGTTTTCTGCTCGTAAACTGTGCCTACACAGCCAGATATGTAAAAGTCAATCCAATCTCGTGTGGTTTTTCCTGCTTAACCCCACCTGTCTACAATGTAGGTCTACTGGGGACACTGGTGCCGTAACAGGTGAGGCCGCGGGACTTTTGTCCTTTTGTTGAGTATTTTTTCATTTCAGGTTCTTTCAAAACCACCATAGTTAATCACAATTTAAAATGTCACAGCTGCAGACTAGGGTTTTTAGACTATAAAGTTGTAGCAGTGGTGTGTGTAGGACCTTGCTGATCTGTGCAACCTTCACTGCTGTTGACTGGGGGATGCAAAAACGGCATCAGTGAAAGGAACCCATTGGGTTTAAAATGCAAAGACAAGATGTTTATCATGGAGCTGTTTATTGTGGGATTAGACGGCTTGACTCCAGGAGCAGTACACCCAAGGCACCACTCATGTTAAAGGAAAACTTAAAGTTCAAAATCCTTTAATCCTTTTGGCTTGTTATTGAGGAGGCGGGTAATTGATAATAACGGGATTTTGGCCTGTTCAATGAACAAGACCACGGATTAAAGGCTTTTTAACTTTAGTCTGGGAGAGGGCCTCAGATCATCTTTCTTTTGGGTCACAGTTTCTGCTAGTCTTCAATCTTTAGCCATATTAAAGGTATGGATCTTTACAAAGGTATATGGAAATAAGCCCTCTATCTCGTTTTTGCGTAATAGCCTCTTTCTCTCCTGCCCCAGGTGTAACACAGAACCCATCTATCCTGCATTCGTACTACAATGGTAGCCCTGGTTGAAGCACTGCATGAGCCACATCATTGTTGTGAAGAAACAAACAGAACATTTTAAGACAAAACTTTTGTCTCTGAAAACTACTCATTACCAGGTCATGCCTTCTGAAGAACCGCAACAGCATTTGAATTTCCAAACAAATCCAAGGGCGCTACAGTGAAGCAAGTCCCAGATGTAGTGCGTCAGGCATGCACCAACTGCACTGAACATTGTACTTCTATGATGGTCTGTGTCAGGCAATTACAATTTGTTTCTCAATTAGGGTAACAGCTTTTAGGATGATGAGTAGCTGTAAAATCTTGATTCCTTTTGTCTTTCTTGTCTCTCCCCATATCTAAATGACTTCATGAGCAGTAATTAGGATTGCTGCTTTTTAGGAGTTGTTGGATATTTAGGATTCATGCATGATGTAACATTTTTTAGATTATACAATGGGTAGTTTCAGCCAAACAATCTGATTTGTTCCACCAAAAGTTCACTGGGGTGGATGGAGCGATTCTACAGTGGCTCAGTGAAGGGGGGACCCCTCCCCCTTCTTTGTCGTAGCCCCACTACATGAACTAGAGCAGGGCTGTCAAACCATGTGCCTTGGAGGGCCGAGAGCATACGCGCTGATCACGGGGAAGGCCGAGTAAAAAATAAATTAATCAATAAATGTATTAAAAAACTGCATTAAAAAAAAAAGCGCATCTATTTATTCTATTATTACTTCTTATTATCGGTGAAGGTTTTAACTACAAATCGTATTATCCAATTAAAAATGTTACAGCTCTGTGTGTGTGTAGGCTACATTAAGGGGCGTGGTCACGTAGCCAACTGCCAATGTAACGTTAGAGTCGGCTAAACCAACGTTGTTCCATCACGTAGCTGCTAGCTAGCGACACAGCAAGTGTGAAACACGGGTGATGATCGGGTAAAAACGTACAAATTTGTAATTAAAAAACGAGAGAGATACCGAGTGTAAAGACAGTCAAAGTGAGGATCCACCACCAGTGATGAATTTGTAGCAGAGCAGTGTTGCATTTGGTTTGGGTGTGTGTCTACGTTGACAGATGACAGTAGCCTGCACCACGGTAATTACTAAAGCAAGCGCAATAAAAGTGATTTTGTGACAATCTTCACCTTGGTGGTATTTGAGCACCCAATGGCAACAATGGCGCCTATGGTCGAGAGTATGCAGGTTTTCGCTCCAAACAAAGACTAAAGCAGGTGATTTCATTGGTTATCACCCCCTCAACCAGAGAGGAGGAACTAATGCAGCTTTAAACAATGGATTTTTAAACTTTGGAATGAGATCCATAATGGGTAATGAGGCTTTGGCTAGTGGGCCTCCACAAGAATAGAGGTAGATTTTAATACGCCTAGGTCCCAGGGTGCCAGCTAAATTTCTTATTTGGGTGTCTGAGTGAAAGTCTATAAAAGCCTGAATTAGTCTTTGAATTCATGGTTATAACTGACTTCCTGTAACTCTCTGGAAGCCCTGCTGTTGAATTGTGTTCATTATTTACAGTATATTTAGGTTATATTGATTTAATGGTGTTCAGCATCATCAAGTCAGTCATACTGTCCCTTAACTCCTTCTCCTGCAATTCCACTAAAATGAGTCCACAACATAAACTGAACTCCTAATAGGGCCATGATTAGTGGTGTAGGTCATGATTCACTGTACAGCTCATGACTCATTGGATGTCATTGTCATGTCAATCTACTAAAATGGCAGGGATTATTTTCTACAGGCATAAGAGCATTGCCTGGAAGTGGGAAATATTATGCTTGAAAGTCAGAATGTCACTCTCAGAATATTTCTCTCTCTCTGTATTTTTTTTAAAGGTTAGAGGGGTAGAATACAATTGCAGGTAATAGGTCTAATATGACTCTAATTTAACTAGCTATAGTAATGCTACAGGCCTGGCGCCACAGAGCAGGGAATTAAAATGAGGTAGTTTCCTTAAGAATCATAACTGACAGCACTAAAAGGTCTCATGAGATGCTGGGGAAAAAAACCTCAAACAGGGCCTGAAAAAGGGGGCCACATGTTGTGTTAGTTGCCTTTGTTTTTAGAAATCACAAAAGTGCAATACATAGCCGTTGTGGAAGTCTTTTACTGTATGCTTTCTTATACTGCTGCAGCTGTCTTCCAACGCCTAGAGCAAGAATTATATCAAGAGGTACTCTGTTATTTAGCTGGTTGAAAGACATTAATGTAATGTAAAGAGTTAGAATTGATAGAATAAGATAGACTTCTGCCGTACTAATGCAGCACAGATGCACAGTTGCTATCACTAATTCACACTGCCAATTTCACGATCAACATGTCACCGTAGGCCCATTCGTTTCCTACAGAGCTGAGTGACCATGGAAACTCGGCTGATGTGTGTGGACCATCCACAGCCAATAAGATTTCCGCACTTCCTTGTTTCCCTATCCTACCGTGTTGTATGGACAATAGTTCTGACTGTCAAATGTAAAAATGTGACTACATCCATTCAAAGCCTCCCAGTTCTCTACAACCTTTATTTTGAAAGACTACTACTATGCTTGGAGTGTCCAGTTGTTGGGGTTGACAGTAACATTATTTGCTTCTTCATGCATGAGACCACTACGTAGATGCAATCAGAGCCTCTCGCAGTAGAGCGGCCCAAAAATAGAGCGGCTAATCAACAAAGTCTCTCGCAGTGTGAAAGCCCTGTACGGCCTCATGCTAGATGAATTGAAATTCTTCAGGTCTGGTATGATCATCTGGCTTACACTTCAGCATGTGTTATGGTGCATGAGGTAGTGAGTACGATGAAGCAGTTCGTCATCTTCTACCAAGGCCATGTTAAAAAAATGATTTTTCTTTGAATCCTCGGTAGAAGGGAAACTATCGGCAGTTTACTCAAAGCAACTGAAAAACCAGATTTTGTCAGGTCATTGTGGTATAGGGTCACCTGCAGTACATCACCCCCTGGAGCAGGTTGGGGTTCTGTGCATTGCTCAAGGACACTCGGGAAGCGATCACAGGCATTGTTAACTAATACTGGCATACAGGCCACCCTGCAGTTGCCAGCTCACTGCTGAAATAAACTCTCCTGTATCAAATCGACAACGTTTAGGCTTAATATTAAAGGTCACCAGACTGTTGCAGGAGTCTGAAGAGCTTAGGGTAGCAGAATCAGGATCATTTTTTAAATCACTTAAGTTATTTTATAGACTTACCCTCAGGTGATCTCTTTAGTTTTTTTTTTTTTTTTTTTTACTACATCCTACCCCTCTATTCTTGTATTTTTTATCTTGTGGTGCCTCCTTGTTTTAATGTATAGTATGATGCTTGCTTTTATTTGATTGTTAAAGCACTTTGTCAACTCACTTATCATGATGAGCGTCTGCCTCTAGGCCATCTTGGAGCCGCAGACAATGTAAATAGAAGTATGGTACAGACATATGGCAGCAGTTTGCTTTAAATGCTGCACAGATATTAAACTTGGAATTCAAAACGGTGATGCATTTCCATAGCAGATGTTTTGTATTTTATATTGATGGTATGATTTGATTTGGTCATAGGTTAAACTCTGGCCCTCATTATGTGGAGGGCACAATGGTGCCTTTTTAGAAAGGGCAGACCATGCAGTTTGTTTTATTTGAATTATTCAGCCAGGCTGATGGGGCTGCAGAGTACTTTGGATGGATGGATGCAAGGTGATTTTTTAGATTAAATGTTAGATATCACAGTTGGGGGTTTGGGTCAAAATGTGTACATTTCTTTCTGCGTTATAATTTTTTCTATAATTGCTTCTCTATACAAATAATCCAAACAAAAAATTGTTTTTGTAATTAAATCATCATCATGAGAAGGCTGGGTTGAGGAAGGTTGGGACTGATCCTGAGCTGTGGCCTTCATAAGGTAGAGTGACTACATAATACACTACATAACTAAGAGACACAATGCTCAAACTATTACATTTTAATATCAGGGCTGTGTGTTTGTGTGTGTGTGCGTGCGTGCGTGCACCAAACTGTGTCAAGTTATGCCACCGGGCGGGGACATGCTGGTAGTTTGATAACTCTGTCTCTCTGCTCTGTGTGTAATTGTACTCGGCCTCCATAATTAACAGTTGACAGTTCAAATATTAAATTTAAAAACTGGCGTTTTAATAGTGTCCAGAGTGGGAGCGTTCCTGAGCTCCCTGCACTGAAAAAAACTGTTATCAAGTCATTTAGTGTCATATTCAGTCTTAAAATACAAGAACAAGAGAAACATGAGTTGAGATAATTCCACTTCCCAGCCAACATGAGGTTTACCTGGGTTATATCGGTCTTAACAGGGCGTGAGTTTGGAGGGGGCTATTTGATGGGTTGTGTGTGGCCCCAGTAGGGGTAACCAACTAGACTACCCATTTAAACCCAGCTCTGGTCTATGTGTGGGTCCCACATGGGCCCTATTTAACTGATGATTGCTCACATGGGTCCAACTTCTAGCCCACCTTGGCCCCATTAGCGACCCACATGGGCAGACACACACGGGGCCTATATGGAGCCAATGGACAAATGAATATGGGCCCCATTTGGGTTGTAAGTACCAGCCCATCACTAACCCAGGTGGGCCCCACATGGACATGTTGTTACTAATACAGCTCCACTGGCTTCAGAAAGTTCCTAGGATCAGGTGTCAATATCAAAATAAGGCAGATCATTTCAGTAAAGAGATACTAGTGACTCAAGAAATTCTCTAAACGAGTTGATTTGTATTGGGGATGAAGTGAAATTTTCTCATCGTATTGGCAGATCTTTCATTTACTTTATGACTCATTTAAGATTTGATACTAAATAACTTGTTAAGATGGATATTTTTGCATAGCGTCTTCTGAACTGTGGCCTTGGCTTGTCTGAGGACCATGGCCATTGTATTTTACATTTTCCAAGCTTTTATGGAGCAATTTGCCAGCAATCAGCGACCGCTGCTGTTGAATTAATGTGGAGGATACACAGGAAATGGTATGATCAGAGCACAAAATTACTACAATCATGTCTTTAGATGTGTTAGTGGCTTGTGTGGCTTAGGACAGAGATTTTAACAACGGTTTATTTTAAAGTTTCGATTTTGCTGTTTCGCTGTCTCTCATGAAACAAATACAAATGGTGGGTTTGGTATTGAACTAATATAAATATAGGTGGGTAGACTGAGAAAAAAATGAGCTGAAGCTGAAAGGGAGAAAACACTCTATATGTTTGTATATGTGTACTTTTATTTTGTAGGCAAAACTAAAGACATATACAAGGAGATACTGCCTGCTGCATCACAGCATTTCATCTAATATGTCTAGTGTCTGTCCTTGGAGCATGTCGGTCCAGGTGGGCTTCAACTGATTTAGCACTGTTTGTACTGGTAATTGCAACATTCAACTACTAGCATCCCTACCTGCTAATCTGCTGTAAGATGTATTCATTTATTGATACACTATTTTTCTTGTTGTTATTATTCAATTTTCTGGCTTTCTACTGCAGCCTAACACTATTCTATGTTCTTCTCATGTTATTTTTTGAGATTTTTTCTGTCCTAGTTTTATGACAACACCGGTGTAACCACTAAATTATGAGAGAAGTTTTAATGCCAACTAAGTGCTGTCTGTCTGTCTGCTGTGACACAAAGCCTCATATTAGAGCTCAAGTACTTAAAACCTGCTTACTGGTAGGACGACATAGGATTGGTGTAAGTCGGCAGCTGACAATTTGTCCCACGTAGAGAAACCAAACTCAATCAATGATGCTGAAAAAATGGGCATCAATGATAAAAAAAAATAATCTTCTCCAGTCCTAAAAATATCTCCCTACGTCCTTAGAAAGGTTTTCTGCAAGACAGGTGACGATATTGCTTTACTGCAGTAACATCTTGAGGAGTGTTAGTGTCTACAAGAGAGGGAGTTTAATGACGAGTCATTTGAAAAGCTATTCACTACTCGGCTGTCTCCTCTGACACGAAGAACCAAAGCACTTAAATACACTGTGACATCCAGCACACTGTGAGTGTGTGTGTGTGTGTGTGTGTGTGTGTGTGTGTTAGAGAGACAAGAGACACTGTGATTGGGTATTAACATGGTTTTGTGTGTGTGTGTCTGAGAGATAGAAAGACACTGTGGTTTGATATGAGGTTTCATGTGTGTGGGTGTGTGTGTGCATGTTTGTGTGTATTAGAATGAAAAATACATTTCAATTGGGTGTGTGTGTGTGTGTGTGTGTCTCTATGTGCCTTGCATGTGTAGAAAGACCCTGACTGGACTGATGTATATATAACGTGTGTGTCTGTGAGTGTGTTTGCATTTATGTGCATGTTTGTGTGTATTGCAGAGACATTGCAATTGGGTATTTGCATGACATTGTGTGTGTGTGTGTGTGTGTGTGTGTCTGTCTAAGACACACTCTCACTAGGTATTAACACAATTTTGCTAGGCAGGCAGCTGCATTGATCTGCAGCCAGATGTATGAAAGTATAGAAAGTATGCATACGTGTGTTGACATCCATTCATGGCTAATTGTTGCAGTGGGCATTAGGATTGTGCAGAGGTGCACAGTTTCACCGTTTCACAGTAATGGAGATTTATAAAGCGGAACGATGCGTGGACACAACGCAAACAGGGTTTTAGAAATCTGACAAAAACAATGTGTGTAGGTATGTATCCAATTTTTCTGCATACACAGTTTTAGTCTTGAATCTACACAGGTTTATACGGTTTATACCTCTGGCCCTGTCTTAGAGGAGAAAGTGGGAGGAAGGAAGTGACAGACAGACAGACAGAGAACAACTGCTGAGAGGGAGGTGAAAGAGAGAAAGAGACTGAGGCCGGAAGAATATTAGAGATGGGGTTTGTTGTTGGTGGAGGCTATTCATCTGACTGCAGCCCAATGTAATCGGCTCTCTCCCGTCCCCTTGTCTCTGTTATCAGTGTTTGATGCAATTAATTCCACCGCAGGGCCAGCTCTCCAACACAAGATAATCTTGTGTACGAACACCCAGGGAAATATACCATGACCCTGAAAGAGAGAGTGAGGGACTGGAGGAAGAAGAGGGAGGTAAACGGAGAGAGATCAGAAATGGAGAAAGAGAGTATGAGAGAGACCAGGAGGAGAGAGAGAGAGAGGGAGGAGAATAAGGGATAAGGAATGGATTCCAAAATCTGATAAACAAATTTACATTTCATCCACGAGTTACCGGCCGTTGTCAACATTATGAACATGCAGCCTAGAGGGGCTGTGTGTGTGTGTGTGTTTTTAATCTCATCTTGCCAGTGGGGAAACAGTGTGCCACACACAGACATGCATGCAGACAGACAGACACATTTGTAGTACTATACTTATGAGAACCTTCATGGACTACATTTGTTTCCTGACACACACACACACACACACACACACACACACAAACACATACTTCACACAATAATTTTTATTTCGTTGAGAAGTGGAATAAAACTACCAAGATAACAATTATCTGACATGATAAGCATTGTTGTAAAAGATAGGCTAACAAATGTTTGTAATATGTAATATCTCCTTGAGAAGTAAAGCTGTTGCACTATGAGCCTTTACAAGCTACTGTTGAAAATAGAACATAAAAGATAATCAATGGACTGTTGGACAATCCCACTGTTGATCAGTGTTATGTGTAAATATGGCATGATGGTCCAAGAGCATAGCATTCATCCTGCCGGGGTTAGGGGTTAGGGGTTCGATCCCCTCTCTGACAACCCGTGATAAAATGCAATCACAAATGGAACTGCAAGGCTCTTTAAATAAATGCTCCCCCTCATATGGCATTTCAATCAGGAGAGACGAGCAGGAATTCATACTTGACTTCTTGAAATCAATAAAAAGACATAGAAATATCCATTCATGGGCTGAATCCCCATGAATAGGCTGTAGACGAGAACCCCCCGGGGCTGTAGATACCACCCCGCTGGGTTATCTGCCTGGACTACAGCAGCAGCAGGACTGACAGCAGCAGAATGTAATATAGAATTGATTTGTGATTGGTTCCCAGAGTAGATGTGAGAGAGTCTGAATGTGCAGACTTGGGTGATTAGTAATGATGCAAGACTGAATACACCTTCTTCTCTAAATGTAAACCGATTGGATAATACGTTCTGAATGACAGACAGATGAGTGATTGAAGTGATGCTAAGCTTCATATAGAAGAATGATAGGCCTTCAAATATCATGATACCACTGTTACTCCATGATACCACTGTTACTCATGTAGAGAGAAAAAAAAGATTTCTAAACATAAGCCAGATACTAGGAGTAGTCCGGTTGATCAGACATTCACTAATACACAGGAATGATGTTGCTATCCCTTGTGCCATAATCCAAGGAAAACACTTGTAGAAGCCCAATTCAGATAAAAAAATACGAGTGATACAACCACCACCAGATGAACACCACAGCAGACATCAGGCTACACCGTCATAGAGCTCACCATTCACCAGTTACCTACCCTAGCCAACAGCGGTATGCAGCATGTCATTGGGGTTATCAAGTGGGCTATAATTCAATAGCAACCAAGAAAAGTAGTCATGATGAAGCAAACAAAAGCCACAGACACAGACTGCTCTGCTCTGAGTCCTGCCACGTCCCACAGTCACGCCTTCCTTCCCATTCAGGTCCTCTCAACCCCTCCGCAAATTTTTTCCGCTGATTTAACTTTATGAATGAGTGACATATTCTACTCACGGAGAGAGAGGCGTCTCGCCAGGACGGCATGTCCATCCTGTTATGCTGGTTAGCCTCGTATCAAGGCATTGTTAACCAAGGAACAGGGGAGTTCATTGTCGGCTGCGGAGGCTGTGGCGCTAATAGACTATGGACTCTTGGTGACTGACGGGTCAACTGACTGACAGATATGAGATATTTACTGAACTGGAAATTCCTGTGAGTAAAACTCCTAAATAAATGTCTGCAGGCTGAAATATCTAACTGGCCCATTCAACTTCTATGGAAAGCGTTACAGGTTGACAATGCACATACATACACACCACAAAATGGAAATTGTATTCCAGGCAAGGTTGACAATTCATAATTGAAAGCCATTATTATGTTCTTTTTCTGAGCTCCAATTCCTTTAAACCCAGTATTGTGCTCTTTTATGGCTTTTTTAGAGTCTGATTGTCAGGTTAAAGGGGAATATCACGCCATGTAAGAATTGATTGTATAGCTGCGGCCAACAACAAAAGAGACCACACACTGCAATTTGCTCCCAAAGTGTTCCACCTTTAGATATTCTTACCCCCTTATACTATCAATTTGTGATGTTCAATGTAATCCAGCAGTTATTTTGTTGTAATTTACCTTTTTTGTTGCATCCACTTCCCCTCAACCTGCCTTCATCCATACCTCCGGCCAAGCACAGCCTATTTCTGAACATGAGCGAATCCTCCCTGGAGCAAGACATCAGAGAACCAAGACAGTAATCTATGATGTTTGTCTAGACTTTCATATTGCTATGAGCTAACAAAAACATGCTATCAGTTCTGAATGCAGAAAATGCACAATCCCCAGGAAATCATTCTGGGCAACATCCTTCTCGTGGCGGGCACACGAACGCAGACGAAACTGTCCGAGCGAAAAGGACAGAACTGATGAGAAGATAGGAGAGAGGTGAGATAAGATAGGGAGATGGAGAGGAAAAGTTGAGGTGTCTTCGTCTTGCCTTCATGAAGTGTAAATATATAAAGTAATAACGTGTGGTAAGAACTAGAGCCCGCCATTTTTTGACTTTTTGACGACATCAGGATCGGTAGTTATACAACCGATGTGTCCCGATTTTTAAATAAGTATAATAAACAAAAGAACATTGATTATTCATCCTGTACTTGTCTGTTTGAACGTTGTAATTGCTATTTACTAGAATTATCCAGTAGAGAGAGCTCTAATACAAGTGTGAGCAGCTGACGCGCTACTTGTAAAAAATGTAAAAGATCGTATTACAGACGGTCTTTTACATTTTTTATCTATCAAAAAGTTAAAATATAGAAAAGTTTTTTAAATTGATTTGAAAATTTTGCACTTTTTGACAAAATATCGGTCAAAACATCGGTAATCGGTGGGCTAGGAGTCTCCTAAATCGGGATCGGCATCGGACCCAAAAATCTGTCATCGGTCGGGCTCTACTAAGAACTGCTCCTTGGCACAGAGGCAAAACCATGCAGTTTGTTAAGGTGCGTAGGGTTACAATAAGTTAGTAAAGTGTTCAAACCTTCTTCCTGGGTCATCTATCCACTAAATATTTTGACTAGCGCTATAAACTAACCTCCTATTAGACTCATCGTATCATCAGAAGGGTTTCTTTTTTAAACTGCAGTGTCCTATGTGTTTTTGCACCATTCAGCGCTGTCATAAAAAGTTTTCTTTCACTAGTAAGCTCGCAATTGTAGATTTTTGTATCCAGGTTTACAGGAGGTGATAGTAATGACAAATCTACAAATCAATTTCTCTCAGTATTTCTATCAGCATTCTCACCTCTTTCACTCTCGGATTGAAGAAAATCTACCAGTATAACAGATATGAAATTGCTGTTGGCTAAATTGTTTGTGAAAATAGTCATTTAGTAAATTGGTGTGCACATCAGAACCATGTTTTTATGTCTCTCAATACACTGCTATGGATATTGTGGAGTTTGAGGATGATTGGACGTTAACCATTAACATGCATGTGTGCACATAAGCCTGTTATTTTGGGCTTTGTGGATGAGTGTGAATGTATCTGTCAGTCAGTCTCAGCACAATCTTCTGTATGCACGTGGTTGAGGGAAAGCTTTTTACTTGCACGCCTACTTCAGGACTGTGTGTGTGTGTGTGTGTGTTTGAGAGAGGAATGCTCTAACCTTTTCAGAGCTGCATTGTCTTGGTGGGTTTTTAATTGTCCCCCCGTCTTTATAAAGCTCTTGACCTTCTCTGCTCTGGCTTAATGATTTGCTGCTACTGCTCATTTAGGAACATCAGCGGGGAGGGCAGACGAGGAGAAGGGAGATGAGGAGAGGGAGGGAGGGAGACAGAACAAGGGGGGAGACGGATTTGCCGCTGCTGATACTGGCGGCTCATTTAGTCACAGCAGTGGGAAGGAGACAGCTAACTGTTGGCAATATGAGCAAATAATTATACACAAAACTATACATGACAAAATATATGATCATGTATGCAGTAGTTAGATTTAGGAAAGGATACTGCACAGACTCCTGCCTCCTTTACTTGACAGAGAACATTAGAAAAGACATTGACTTGAGGAACTTGTTTGGTATCATCACCATGAGCTGCTGCTCAGTGGGTCAAAGCCATTAGGGATAGTGGCCCAAGGTATTAAGTGGATTATCTCCTATCTGTCAGACTGATTTGTGAGGGTAGAGATTAATTGTCTGTTAGTTGTCTGATGCAATTAAATGTGGGGTACCACAAGGAAGTGTCTTAGGTCCATTACTAGTTCTGCTTTGTATAAATAATAGGAGTGTCACGTAGGGACTGTATCCATTCTGCCGGAGAAACTGGGGGAAGAGGGACTTAAATTTTACTTGGATAGAGCATCACCGCATACAAGTACAGGGCTATTCCTTGCCTTTTCATTGGCCTTTGGCACCTCAGAATGATTTATTTCTGAGAATAATACTTATTTCTCCAAGTGTAGCAACATACATGTAACATCTGTTAAGTTTGAATGATTTATGGCCATTTCCAGGATTAGTCATTTCAGATGTATGCAGTATTATATGGTTCTACTGCTTCTTTAATGTTTTTTTTTTTGGTTCTATATATTTATATATATTTAGTTAACTGACCATGTCTGATGATGTGCATGAACACACATCTGACTACAGTAAGAGGAATTAAGGGGATCCCCAGACTAGATATTCTCTCTCTCACACACACACACACACCCACACCCACACACACACCTGGCTTTTGTGAGGGACATTTAGGGAATATTATTATTGAGCAATGTCGTGCACATCTGGCTAAGTACAATAAAGTGGGGTCCCCGGTTTGCCATTTTCAGCAGCTCCACACACCTGTCCAGACTGTGATTACATCATCCGCCTGCATCAGCACATCATAATGTACCATAATGGTTTAGAGTAGGATTATAATATTATAATGTGTAATGTTGCTGTTCAATGAGATTTGATGTCTGAAAACAACAGTGCACAAAACATGATGTAGACGAACCAGGTGAATCCAGGTGCTTTAGGGGGCCTCTACAATGAATGAAAATTTATATTTATACCAACATTATTCTTTTTCCAAAAGTGCTAGCGACAAATATTACGCTTTTATTTTGGAGGCATAATTGCCTCTTAAAGTATTATTCTAACTGTCTCTGGCTGGTTTGAGGGAGCTGCTTCACCTTTCCTCCAGTCTCAATATTGGCACACACTTCAGCTTGGCACTGAGGTTGTTGGACTCCGGGATGAAAACCGAGCACCTGGAGGAAACCCATGAGTACATGAGGAGAAAATATAAACGCTACCCAGAAAGGGCTGGGGGCTGAAGTCCGGGAGCGTCTTGCTGTGAGGCGACTAATCACCGAGCCACCAAATGAAAATCGAATCAATTGTTCCTTTTCCCAAGGCCTATTTGTGTACCAAGTTTTTGAGAACAGAGAGACAAACAGGGTAAAAAATACAACCTCCTTGGCAGAGGTAATGTACTGTGGATTGTGAGAAGAGTACAACTCAACATGAGGGAGTTGCTCTGAATGTTTTGTACCCTCAGCCTCTGATCCACTTATGTTTTGCTCTGTGTATATTGTGTCCTATACTGAAGAGTAGAGAGTGTGCCAAATCGTACTGGAAGACAAATGCAGCCACAAAGTGCTGGTGATACGTCTTTTTTCACATAGTAATAATTACAGGTTACAGGTTTGAAACATCAGCTCCCACAGTTACTGCGGTGCAAATTAAATTGTTGGAAGGTGGCAGTAAGTCAAGTCTTTTTGCAGTGAGATCAGAATGGCATTTGCTATTGTGCAGCAATGCCAGCAAGTCAGGTAATTAAGGGAGAGGCTACGCCGTCCAAGAATATTTCACTTCCAACCTCCAGAACTAACGGTGAGATGCTGTCTGAGTGTATGACCACGGTGGAATTCACTTTGGGTTAACTATGTGCCAAGTTATTGCAGCCAAAGCATCCTGTCTGTTCAATTCCTGGCACCATTTCTCATCTCCGTTTTTTTTCTCCTTTGTCAATAGTCAGCGTAAATACCTGCAGGGCTCCTTTGAGGGGGCATGTATGCACTACTACTATTTAATTTGCAGAAATGTTTTTGGTGACTAAAACGGAGAATCAGAGCTATTAAACTGTTATAAGCAAACATGAAAAAACTGTGCAATTTGCCAATAAAGTGCAGTCTTCGGTGCATTTCTTTGTAACGAGACATTCAGCTAATGTCCCGTCTCAACTCCAACCAGCCACTTGCCCATTCAACAGTCCATCAAGTGGCCACTTAGCTTGCGTGTTCAGAAGTGGCCACTCAACCACTTTTCTGTTTTGGTTGAAATTTGAAATTAACACAGTGTACACTCAAATTTCCAATTGTAATTTGGAGGCACTCAAAAGACCACACAGCGCTCTCGATGAACGCCAATGTTTTAAGCAAGTGCAAGTGGCATTGCTAGGATACGGTGCTCAGATTTTTGCTAGCTAAGAGAGGCTGGGGGCCTCTGGGATAGGATGTGGACAAAGAGGAAAATTGTCTTTTACTTGTTACCTTTTTATCTCATCTCTTCTTTTATTATCCATTTCATAAAAGGTTTCATAAAAGCTTGTAAAAACCCAGAAAGTACCCAAATCCTGCTTTTGAAGTGATGCATTTTTCTGTGGTCCTCTTTGTTTATGTTTAAAGTCTGTTAGCTTTACTGCCACTGTGAGATACCTTATGTTAGCTAGCATGCAGGTATGAGAATAAAAGACTTGATAAAGTTTTATATTGATTATTTAGATATTTATAAACAAGCATGGAAAAGATGGTTTCATTTTGTAAATTTGGCTAATTGAGTTTTGTCTTGCACCACTGCCTTCTTTATTTATCTATTTGCATGGCTTCAGTTGGTGATGGAGCACATAGACCTTTCTAAAATCACAACCACTTTTATGTATGTTATGTTTGCCTATTTCACTTTTATTTGAATTCTTCAATCAATGACTAACTCAAGTAAAAAGGGTCACCGACAAAATAATGGAAACACATTTTATTATACGCTAAAATGAGTTGTATCTGCACGTGTGGTTATTGTGTGAATGATTGTATTCCAGCATAAAACTGTCGATGCACATCGATATGCACAGCAAACATGGTGACAGGGATTTCAGTATCTCTAGAAATGTGAATTTCAACTTAAAAGCCTCATCATCTGCCCGTTATAGCATACCGGCCCTGTGGGAGTACTGAGGTTCCTAATCATGAATCAAGCTTCAAGTAGGAGCTGGAAATCTTTTTGTCAATGAACCTCTACTCTTAGAGAGGCCTTTTACAGATGTGTGATTGCTCTGAAAACCCACTCAAAAAACCCATGTAACATCAGCCATCAGCAAGCACACACACATTTTTAAGAAGCACAAAAAGCCTGTGTGTGTTCATGTTACACCTTCTGTGCATCTGAGCTTTGAGTGTTAACACGTTTGCATATTTACACATTTGTGTTGATATGAAAATGTATGTGTGTGTGTGTATGACTGAATATCTTGCTGACTCTGTGTGTATGTTGTAGTGTGTGTATCATGTTAGGTAAAGCACCACTCAGGTCTCCATGCTGCTTACAGAACACTTAAGGCCGAGTAAAGCCTGATTTATGCTTCTGCATCTCCCTATCTGCCTACATGTGCAGGTGTCATCCGCAGAAGTATCCGCAGAATATACTTGCACGTAGCGGTAACGTATACACTAGGGGGCAGTGTTGCATTCACTAAAACTAACAGTACAGAAGACGAAGAAGAATCCAGATATGGAAACATGTTTTCACCCCCAGTAAACAAAGAGATGTGCTTGTTACGTTGTGGTGGATCAATTTGTTTTTTGATTGTTTTGCAGACCTCATCTGAGAGTTGCTGCTCAACAGCACTGCAGCACCGGTCAGACAGGTCACCGGTCAGACGGGTCGCCAGTCTGCACAAGTCTGTAGAAATTAACTTCTGTGTAATGGCAGTGCGTGGGCGAGAGACGCACCACAACAAAGGGAACCCAGATTGAATGGGCAGTAAATTATAGCGTTGAGTCACATGTCCCAATCACAGTTTTCAAGTAAATGACTCACGATGGCATAAGTGTTCTACAGAACCAGCGAGCCCACTCAGTCCAAAGGGAAATCTGGTCACAATGCAGATCCCACGAAGCCACGAATCTTGAGACATCACTGAAATGAAGAGGTTGATAAAATGCTTTATATCCAATATGGAAATGAAATCTTTACCTTAAGTTTTAATGTCTCTAAAATATGGAGTATGGAGGAATATATCAAATGTATTGATTTACTTACTTGTGCAATGTTTTCTTAATTTTCATTCTCATTTTGGAATGAAACTCTTCAAATATACCACTCTCCTACAACAATCATTTGGAAAATTGAAGGGAAATCTTCACTAACTAGATAATCTTTGCAGCGGGGACACACTGTCACCCTGCTGTCCTTGCCACATAATAAGGATCTGAAGATGAAGACAAAAGGGTGAGGTGAGAGCCGGACCCAGAGGGACCATTAGGAGCACATCAGCCTTACATAGTGCCGGCTCAATGGCTAATAGGCAATTTTCCCACCCGCATTATGGTATAATATACACTGAGTGGACAAAGCATTAGGGCGACCTGCTGTTTCCATGAAATGGGCTGACCATGTGAATCCAGGTGAAAGCTGTGATTCCTTATTGATTTCGCCCATTAAATCCATTTCGGTCATGAAGGCGAGATGGAGGCGAAGGTGAGGAGAAGACGTTAAAGAGGGTTTTTAGTCCTCTTGACAATCACGGACAGGTATTGTGCAGAATGGTGCAACAGTAGGAAGCTGGCCCTGATATCTTGTACACGCTGTACATCTGGTAGTAGCAGCAGAAGGGGCTTGCAGCTCATCTGTAGTGCCAATGGGCCCGTAAGCAAGGCACTGAAACGCTACCAGCTCTAGTGGTGATGAATGACAGTTGCACTTAATGGAAACGCATGATTTTGTGTGTGTGTGTGTGTGTGTGTGAGGGACGCTGAACCCCTACCTCCTCCTTCATTGTCACTCTGGATAAAACCATCAGCTAAATTCCTCAAAATGTAAAAAATAAAAATGGATCTGTGTGTGTGTGTGTGTGTGTGTGTGTGTTTGCTCCATTAATCTCAGACATTGTGTGTGTGTGCCCATTCCACTGATTTAACACTGACACTATGTAAAAATGAAAGCCTCACACACTGAACTAGCAGTCGTTTACATCCTTCTTAGCAATTATTGACAGGAATTCAGACGCTATAAACATTCAGACTGTTTCGCGCTATTGATTTAATAATGTGTGTGTGATGGTGAGCGGTCCGGCGCCGGTCTCTCCAACTCTCTCCACAGAATATAAACGCCACATTATGGGATCAAAGCCTGCCGGTAATCTCATAACGGCGTGAATCAATGTGGCTATCAGATTTGAACTTCTTCATGGCAGGTTGCTAAGACCGATGTATGTCAAATTATGGGATGCTGTGAAATCCACGGAGCGGGCCATAACTACATTGTGGTCTTGAGTGAGTGGGGGCGTGTTGCACTAACAAGGTAAAGCATGTACACGTTTATGTGTGTGTGTGTTTGCAGCATGTGCATAAATCTGTGTTTCTGAGTGTGTGTGTGTGTGTGTGTGTGATCTCTTTTAAAGTGTGTGTCAGGTTAGGATGCTGTGTGTTACTATATGCATACGTGCGTACGTGATATGTATGTGGATGCGAGATGTGTTGTCGTGTTGTCGTGTGAGTGGGATAATCTAATTGCCAAGGTACTCGGAGGACGAGCCGGCTACAGAGACCCCAGTGTGACAGACTGTGTTTCCACTGTACCGCTAATCCTGTTCCCAAAACTGATTTGAGTGTGTTATCAAAGTTAGGATGACAAGAAAAGTCCAGTTCCCGAGGTGTTGTGAGGACAAGCTGGTAATGGAGACACGCTGTCACATTCACAACCGGTTGTAAGATCTGACCGAGCGTCCACACTGCGAGCAACACGATCTACAAGTCACCAAAAGTCTTTAGAAGCGTAAATGCCATTGTCATTAAAACCACTGAGACTAGAAAATAATAATAATAATAATAATAATAATAATGTAATTTCTGTGATTTTTGTTTTTGTTGTTGCTTTTTTTGTGGAGCATTTTGCCTTTATTGGATAGTAGAGCGACAGGAAGGATTGTGGGAGAGCGAGGGGATGATGTGACAGTTGTCAGTATTAAAAACCATAATTACTGGAATCATTATGATCATTAATCAAATTGCAAGCAGCATATTGCACATGTTCTGCCTAAACAGTATATTGCACTTCCATTATATGACATATCCCCGACAGACAAGTGTGATCTCACTAATGTCGCTCCAGCTCCAGGTGATGGCTGTGGTAGCCGGAGTTGTGAAATTGCAGCTTGACTCTCTGCAATTTGACCCCGGTCATTTCCTCAAGCATGTTGCGTAACATCACACATATTCCTCCACGGGTGACAGAAAATACTCTGCGGTACGCTTTGCAATTGACTTGTATTCATTCTCGGTGTCAAGCCACGAATATTCGGCGTTCCATTTGCTGGTGATATTTTTTTACAATCTCTTGCAAATGAAAGGAGGAATTAAAGAGGCGGAGGAGGCCACTTTTAAAAGTTCAACGCGCGCCACGACTGATTATTACTCATAATTGTGTAATTTTCAGAAAGTACGTGTGATAAACTGCATACCACTTAGCCAAAGTCCAGTCAAGTCAAGCCAGTGCAAAGAAAAATGCATTGCAGCCAATGGAGAAATAATGGATCACAGGGGGAGAGGAGAGGACAAGGGATGGAAAGTGGAGAGAAGAAAGGCAGAGGATGGAAGAGGAGAGAAGTGGAGATGGGAGAAAAGAATGGAGGTGTGAGGTGACATAAGGAGGATGGAGGTAAGGTAGGACAGAAGAGGAGATAAGGCAGGAGGAGACCAAAGGAGAGGAAATAGGAGATAGGTGAGGAGAGCAGAGATAGGATGCATGAATCTTTAAGAATGAGAGGAAAGTAGGGAAATACAGAACAACATTTTCATTGAGGAACAATCCCATCCCTCCTTTCTCCGTCTCTCCTCTCCTTGCCTCCTGTCCTGTCCTCCTCCTCCTCCTCCTCCTCTCCCCATGCAGTCGCCCCGCTGGCTGCTCCGCGGTGCAGCCATGCATCACCGTGACCACCGTGACCACCCTGCCTGCACCCGCCGGTTAAACTACCCCTGGGAGAGAGTTCACCTGCGAGTCCGCCACCAGGAGACGAGCGCAAACAGGACAAAGGCAGAACAAGTTTCATTTCCCTGAACAGTCGTCAGTGGCCTTGCATGGTGTCTTGTGACAAAGTAGTGTGTGTGTGTGTGTGTGTGTGTGTGTGTGTGTGTGTGTGTGTGTGTGTGTGTGTGTGTATAGAGTCCAGTGTGTCTGAGTATGTATAAACTCGTTTTTGGTGCATTGTATTTTGAGCCTTGCACCCTGTACCAATGAGTAATCATGTTGGGAAACACATCGCAAAGGAGTGGAGGGAAACACTGGATTGACTGATAGACTGTCAACGTCTGACAACTTTTTTTCTTGTTTACTGCAAACAAGAACATGTTCTCAGCTAAATCTGCTCTAGGCAAGATTTTATGTAAACATTCACCCGTCTTATCACCCTTAATCACAGAGTGGTGCTGCAGCAGGAAGGAGTCCCATCTCCTCTAATTGAGACGACATAGATTTGCTTAATTTTACCCAAATTAAATTGTGCCGGTGGGTGTGGATACTTCGCCGCACACAGGCAGCGACAACTCAAAAAACGTAAGAGCAAAATACAAACTGCAGCAAGCGCTCCACTCTCCTTTCCTGAATGAATCTTAAAATTAGGCTGAGGATGAGGATGTTTTTTTATGCTTTTTGCTTAGTTTAAGTTTAAAACATATTAGCAGAGTGATAAAATATATATATATGAAATGTAAAAAAAAAAAAAAGGAGAAATGAAATTAATCTGTGCCGGTGAAGTAAAATAAAAAGGATTTATACCACATCAAAACAAACAACAAAGAGAGGAGATGTTCCACACAGAGCCTGCAGGCCTAGACTAGCTGAACTGCTGTATCCATGGACGCTAATCAGCAGACCAGCAGCTCTCCAGATGCTGAGGCAGCGTCTTACCTGTGTTATTCTCAGCTGCTCTAACACATGGCGCTGTCTGACTAATGCTGAAGTTTCGCTGTGAACCGAATAAGCTGAGTCTAATGAATTAAAATTAGAATTGTTCACAGCAACAAAGATATACGACGTGCAATGGATGCATACCGTTGCAAGTAAATACACATGTTGAAAACCAGTCACCCAGCAGTTTCTGAACCCCATATTTAACCCGGCAAGTTGACAAAGGCTGCCTGCTCCCCTGATACCGCTACAGCGCCGCCTTTTTTTTCTTATTGTTTCATGGAAAAAATGTGCTGAGCTTTGGTAAAGGAGCATCGGGCTTCAGATGGGGTTTCAGTAGTGTGAATAGTCACTGTTCATCTAGTCAGAAGAGGTTTTAACCACAGTCTGATACATGGAACAGATGCAAACTGAGAGGCAGGACTAAGAGAAAACGATGGATGGGATACACACCAGTAGCATAGGGAGTTTTAAGAAGGCATACTATGTCAAAACTCTGAGAGAGAGAGATGTGTGATTGACGTATGAGTGAATGTGAGTAGGTATTGGGTGATTTTACTTATGAATGCTGCTGAAAAGTTGGAGGAACCTGTAGAAGAAGTGTAAGTGTAATAAAGTGTACAGCAGTTAGCCAAACTCTAGTCAAGTCAGCTCAAAGGAAAATGCCTCCTAGCCAATGAAGAAATACACAGGATCAAATAGGGAGAGGAGAGGACAAGAGATGAAGAGAAGAAACGTAGGAGAACAGGAGGAGGAGAGGATGGAAGAGGAGAGCATGGGAGATGGGAGAAAAGAATAGGAGGGGAGGGGTGACATAAGGAGGGGAGAGAAGAGGAGATGAAAGACGAGAGGGGAGGGGAGGAGAAAATGAGAGAAGTGGAGATAAGGCCGGGGATGAGCAGAAGGCAGGTGAGGAGAGGAGAAGAGATGTCTGGACTTCAAAGACGCTGCAGACTCAAAAGAGGACCACCTTCGCGTGAAGACCGCCTACTGAGGGAGGGATCGGAGGGGGGGAGACAGGGAGGGAGACGAAGAGAGAGTTGGTAGAGGGGAGACACATAAAGAGAGGCCGTCAATCTGTCATCTATGTCATGTTTGTCGTATTTATGAGCTGTGTTTTGTTTTTTTGGGTTGTCACTGAAGTGCAAAATTGACTCTCAGAAAACACCAGAGGCATCTCACACATTTCCTCACACATGCAGTTACATACCATTACCTCTGCTGCCCTGAAGCGGGCCAGCACACAGGATGGTCAACTACTGCACAGGTAACCAACGAGGACTTTTGTCTCCCCATGTTATCTACTGTGCTTGGTTGTTCATTGTAGAAAGGCTAGAGGATAGTAGCGCTCATAGATAAGAAGATTACGAGCCCGATGAGATATTTGAACAGTAGAAAAGGTTTGTAAATGGTATTGTGCAGTGATGTAGTGGTAAATAAAAAGTGGACAACCATCAATAGAGACAAAAATCATTTGTATTTTCAAAAAAACATGTTCTCATATCACTTACATCAGTTCCATGCGACTTTTACTACGTTGATACGACTTGAATGAATTTAGTTTTGTCATGTGGGGAAAAGTCAAACCTCCGTGGTTCACTTCACTTTTTATTCTGCAGCAGATTGACATTTAATACACAACCTGACCGACTGAGAGAGAAAAACCACCGTTAAAAAAGTATATACACAACATACACAAAACACTAAGAATAAGGAAGGAGTGCTTCAACCCTCTAAATCACCAGTTTCCCTGCTGCTTGTCTGACAGGCTGTTTTTCGGAGCTGCGATCCGTGTTGACAGCCAATGACACGGCCAGCCTGACGGGTATCTGATGGTGGATTTCATTAGGGCCCGGTTTACAACCCGGACTCTCCGGGGGCTTCGCACCAACAAGGCCCCGCTGCACCGCACACCATCAGGCGTGGGCTGCTTGTGTGTTTACGTGGCATTTGAATCACCCTTCACGGTCTCCAACCTATAGCTGCTGTAATGTGTGTGTGTCGTTTACAATGCCTCTTAACTGACTGTGTGTGTGTGTGTGTGTGTGGTACAACTCTCACCCGTAGAAATGATGAAGAATCTAGCTGTGGCTGTGTGTGTGTGTGTGTGTGTGTGTGTGTGTTCGCAGCAGTCTAATTGTCCAGTTCCCAGGGTACGTGTAATACAGCCACAGTTCATTTACTGTCTCTATCTGGCCCTATTAGTGAGGAGTAGGAAGGGATTTAGCCACCACCCTCATGATAACCGCACTAAGAGCTGCCTTGCAATCCAGAAGAAATAGGCTTAATTATCTTCTCTTCCTTAGTTGCTCCTTTTCTCTCTCCTCCCACCTTCACTTAGCAATTTAAATCAAATAAGCCACACAAGCTTCTGCTAATGATTCAGTGTGCTTTTAGAGCTTGGTAGAGCGTTGGGTCATTTCAAGTAGGACACAGATGTAGCCGTTATAAAAGACCCGCTTTCTTTTACTGACTGCCGAACCGCTGCACCTCCGAGACCGATTGGAAAAATGATGATTTAGTTTCCTTTCCGGCCAACAGAGGGTGCAAAGAATACCGTCGGCGGTGGCTGTTGCAGGATGGTTTGCAGGACAGACGCATGATGGGGGGATTTTCTTTTCCATTGCCGCTGCAAACAGTTTTGTTGAAGCGAGCAAGAGTCTGAGCTGAGGATCTTGTCCAGAGCAGGTAGGGCTTCAGGGTCCGGCTCAAGGACATTTTAACAGTTTAACTGGAGATGGACACACAAGGTCATGGGGTCGTATTCAACCGCATCATCCTCCAGGACACACTGCTCATCTTCATGCTGTTTGTAGACACTGACCTCTATGAACAAGCCTCCCCATTGTACTCAGCCATCGACCACCAAGCCTCTCAACCTCTCAACCTCTCTCTTAAAAAAACTCTTTCTTAGTACCTCTGATTTTCTTTTCACTCTCCTCTTCTCTCCATTCTGTTCCTCTTCCTCGTGTTTATTTCGTTCTCTCTTCCTCTTTCTCTCCATCTTGTTGTCCCTCACTCGTCTTTTCTCTTCCTCCGCCTTCTCCTCTCGACATTCTTCACCTCTTTCCCACATCTGTCCTCTCTCTCTTTGTGTGACCTATTGAGCTCTGTCTGAGGCTGTGTGTGTGTGTGTGTGTGTGTTGTGAAGTGGAAGCTGATGATGATGGGGTAATTAGTGATGAAGTCTTCGCTATTAAAGCACGCCGTCTTTATAGACGACAATCAGCAATTTTTCAGTTCAATGCCACACTATGTATTATGGCTCAAATATAATCTGACAGCATCAAGTCCCCTTGTAAAGAGACTGCCCCCCCATACACACACACACACACACACACACACACACACACACACACACACACAAAAAGATCTGACACACACTTCAAAAGAAAATAGGCCATGTCTCTTCCTGTCCCACCCGGCAGGAGTTGTCTTTCTGTCAGTCTGCCTCCCCCTCCTCCCTCGCCTCTCTCTCCCTCCCTCCCTCCCTCTCTCTCTCTCTCTTCGTCCTGACAGAGAGAGGAAGAGGAAGAGGTCAGTAGCAGTGATCCTTCCCTTCCTCTTGTCTTCCACCTGACCTGCCTGATGGGAACTGACAGCAGATCACAGTTTACAACTACAGAGAGGAAGAAGAGGGGGGGAGTGTAGAGATGGAGGAGGAGGCGGGGGGGGGGGAGTCCGGGGATCCTAGCTATACCTCCGTCCTGCTGCACTCTCCTCGGTCTGAAAAGTAGAGTTAAAAAAAGAAGTAGAGTGGAGTCAGAGTCTGGCCCTGCTGTGGATGAACAGGGAGATTTTGGGGGGATTTTGGACGGAGGCAGACTTTAAAGTTTTAAATGTCAGAGCGCGTCTCCTCTGTGAGCCGCGGAGCTCCGAGCGCTTCGAGCAGTAAGGAGGACACGGTGTCGTTCTGGCACACATTATTAAACGCTTCGCCAAATGTAGATTTTTAGGTGAACAGTTGTAGGTTGTCGGATTTAAAAGCGAACCTGAAACATGACTGGGGGTGAAAATCCCAGCAGACGGAGAGAGAGTTTGTCCAAGGTTGTGATGTGGCTCAAGAAGACGTTGCAGTGTTTTATGGCACCTCGATTAAATCCAATCGATCTTGAATTGAGGTTGACGTACAGTACCAGTCAAAAGTTTGGACACCTGTTTTTGTTTCTCATGATCTTAAAGACATTTTGATATGTAAAGGCTTGATGCTTAAATGCTTGAAGTATTCTTAGACAAATAGAGAACTTGATGCCTGTGTATGAATTTATTTTCAAAACTTCAAAACTAAATTGAAATGCACCTCCAACAAGTAGTTTTCATTTAGACTTTAGAGGTGGAGAATGTTGAACCACAATGATTAAATCATCATTTTAAACACTCACATAGTGATTGTGGCCTTTAAAAGTTAATTTGTGGAATTTCTTTGCTTGTTAATGCCAAAGGGTTTCTACTTTGAAGAATCTAAAATATAAGATAGTTTTGATTTTTTTTTTTTTTTTTTGGTCACTGCATAATTCCTTTTGTGTTATTTCACAGTTTTGATGACTTTACTATTATTCTAAAATAGTGGAAGATTGTAAAATAAAGAAAAACCCTTTCTATGAGTAAGTGTGTCAAAACTTTTGACTGGTACTGTATATCTAGCTGAGATGAAACGTCACCATGAAAGTCTGTTTTCAACTTTTAAACCTCAGCTGACCCTGCTAGTCTGAAATCAATTGGTATCGTTTACTGCAGTTATGGGAAATTCAACATGCTCTAATTTAAAGCAGTCATAAAAAGAGAAAGGTGACACTAAGCGTCCACTGATCTCTTTTCCTGTCTCTCTGTTTGCCTGTCTGTCTCTCCCTCCCCACGTCCTCTGTTCGACCCTTGACCTCTTTCCTCGCCGCCGCCATATTTCTGCAGAAGAGGCCAAAGAGGCAGAAAAGTGACACTGAGAGAGTTCAGCGGTTTTATTGGGAGGGCAGATGCGATCCTCGTGTTCTCAATCAGGTCAGTTCATATCACACACACACACACACACGCACACAATATGGTACTGCTCCAGCCCATGCTAACTTCATTACACAGGACTGAATCAGAAACACATGGCTCTTATCAAGAGGAACAGTTATTAACTCTGAGTGTGTGTGTGTGCGTGTGCGTGTGTGCGTGTGTGCGTGTGTGTGTGTGTGTGTGTGTGTGTGTGTGTGTGTGTGTGTGTGTGTGTGTGTGCGCGTGCACTGGGTTAGGCAAGTTCACTGGGAAATCCACACCATTTAAAAACATTTCCACCATATTATGTCTGGCTACTCTCCGCCTGTGAATCCCTCTTTTTTAAAACAAGGGGTCAAGACCACAAACCTGGTCCTCATGCTGGTCCTGCTGAGTCCCACGTCTGACTACTCCATACCTTTACTGCAGGGGTTCATAAACCACAATGTCTGCAGCGGGATGCCAGATGATGAGAGGATGCACAACCATTCCCAAACCAGGTAGCTTACTAGACAAATTGTAGTTAAAATGGGGTACAAATGCCAATTGCTCCATAATCATTAAAGGAGAATTCCGGGATTTTTCAACCTGGCCTCTATATCCACAAAATCGCCTATTATACCGCAAAGTAGGTCCAAAAAGTTTTGGAATCGCTCCGGTAGATCAGCTCAGTCGGCAGTCGCTAAACGGGCTCAATGGCTGCAACGTAATCTGTAGGGGCATAGAGGCGTGGTCAAACTACGTCCACTAAAAGTGCTTGGATATAGAGGCCAGGTTTAAAAATACCGGAATTGTCCTTTAAAGTAAAATGAGGTTTTAATCCCAAAATGAGGTCAGAAGGAAGTTAAAGATGCAGATGTGTTCAATAACAGTGGCATTAAAATCCATGGTTGAGCGAAGTGAAGGCACCGGTCCAGTTTCCCACTCTGAGACCGAGTAAACAACTTCTGAGACTTGAACCGTCACACAGGAATGCATGCAGAAATATGTTGCAACTGCCCTGTGTGTGTGTGTGTGTGTGTGTGTGTGTGTGTGTGTGTGTGTGTGTGTGTGTGTGTGTGTGTGTGTTGTTCTTAAACATTATTGTTCATGATATAAATACTTTTGTCAGGCATTTTTTTAAGATAAGGAAACAAAGTACTATACGTGTGTGTGTGTGTGAGTGAAAATCATTGAGCTGTGAGATAGCAAGCCAGTGTTGACAGTAGTTGAAAATGTCAGATAGACTCCAGATGCTACATCAATACACACACACACACACACACACACACACACACACACACACACACACACACACACACACACACACACACACACACAGCAACAGCAGACAGCAGCTGTGGTAGATGGATTTAAGCTCACCTCAGAGGTGTCATCTGGGACCCACCTAGTCAATCTCGGCCCGTCAGTCTGTCCGTCTGTCCTCTCTCTCTCTCTCTCTCTCTCTCTCTCTCTCTCTCAAGGCCTGAAATTCAGATGAGTGATTTGAAAAAGCGACTTGTTAGCAAACACTTACATCTCTTACCTCCATCCTCAGTTTTAGTTTCACCTTTGCTTGCGTTGCCGTCTGTTTGTTTACCTACCTCTCTCTCTCTCTCTCTCTCTCTCTCTCTCTCTCTCTCTCTCTCTCTCTCTCTCTCTCTCTCTCTCTCTCTCTCTCTCTCTCCGTCTACCCTCCATCTGTCTCTGTCTCTCGCTCTCTCTCTCTCTCTCTCTCTTCCAGTCCATCTGTCTGACTCTTCCCCAGTAGAGGTGTGCACCTACCCCTGATGCTGCCCAGCCCAGCCAGAGAATCAATTTAGACCCTATTAAAACACACACACACACACACACACACACACACACACACACACACACACACAGGTGCCACCCACCCTTGCCCTGGTATGCCAATGAATCAATTTCAACCCAATTAACATACAGAGACTCCTCTGTCTCTTTTTCAACACACACACATACACACACACACACCCACACACACAAACACACACCCCTGGCCCTCTACACTAAGGTAACAATTAATCTCCGATTAGCCAGGCCAAGCAGCACCAGGTGTTCAATTAGTTACCTGTTTGCGTGTGTGTGTGTGTGTGTGTGTGTGTGTGTGTGTGTGTGTGTGTGTGTGTGTGGGTTAATCTTGTCTAAAATGGTATCCTGACATAACAGAGCAAGGGTGGGTGACACCTGCTTGTGTGTGTGTGTATGTGCACATGTATGGTATTAGGCCCTCAGCCAACCGTCAGATTCTGCCACTCAATAAATCACACCCTATTAGCCTCCCCTGGTGCTGTGCCACACACACACACACACACACACACACACACACACACACACACACCATGCCAACCCAGGCAGACAGGTGTAGCCATTGGACAACTCTCACTTTTTGCTCCTCTACAGTTGAAAGGTAAGTAGTGAGAACAATAGGGATTAATGAGAGAGAGAGAGAGAGAGAGAGATGAATTGTCAAGGCTTATACAAAAGAATGCTGTGTTCTGCTAAGAGTGAAATGTAATCAGCACTACAAATCACAGCATCACACACACACACGCACACACACACACACACACACACACACACATACACACACGCGGCTGTACATCAAGGTTAATGCATTCCTAACAGAACATAATTTGCTCCGTGTGTGGCAGGTAACCGACTTTAATGCTTTAATAAAACAGCGCTGAATGCCGAGCCGCTCACTCCGCCAACCGCTGGAACTGGATAATCATTTTTACGGGTGAAACTTAATCTGCCTATAAATTGTTTTGTTACCGCCGTGCTGCCAGCTCACGTGCACTTAAGTGTCCTGCAACCCGCGTGAGCCACTGTACTGCACTGCAAAATGTTTAGTCTCTATACATATACTCTCTATATTTACAGACTGTCAGCCCAGCTCTGAACCGCATCGCTGTGTATTTATAGGGGGAAACACCAGGTGAACGCAATTAACTCATTGGTGGGATGGAAACCAGGAAGGGATCTGGACCCCTGGAGGACCAGGATCAAGAATTGGTGTGCTGGGGTATGTCAAAAAGTGAAGTCGAAGTGCACGAGACAGGTTGAGGGAAAGGGCAACACATTGAGAAGGTTCCAACTGCAGACCTCCATGCTCAGAACCCTAGTTATGTGAGCCAATGGGGTTTGAGCTTGACCTCCATCCTCAGAACCCTAGTTCTGTGAGCCAATAGGGTTTGAGCTTGACCTCCATGCTCAGAACCCTAGTTATGTGAGCCAATGGGGTTTGAGCTTGACCTCCATCCTCAGAACCCTAGTTATGTGAGCCAATAGGGTTTGAGCTTGACCTCCATCCTCAGAACCCTAGTTATGTGAGCCAATGGGGTTTGAGCTTGACCTCCATCCTCAGAACCCTAGTTCTGTGAGCCAATAGGGTTTGAGCTTGACCTCCATCCTCAGAACCCTAGTTATGTGAGCCAATAGGGTTTGAGCATGACCTCCATCCTCAGGACCCAGTTCTGTGAGCCAATGGGGTTTGAGCATGAGTAGTGGGGTTCCGTTGTATGAAGTACGTAAACTTTTACTTATCTCACCTCAGCAGTCCACCAAAATCTGTTTCTGAACAAATTTGAGGCGAGAAATAGGCTATCCAGTTGTTGAATCTTCACTCATATTAGATCTACTAGGCCTGATTTAAAAGTTTGTTCTGACTTTCGTAAGTCAACGGCACTACTGCACTGCAAAGGCCTAAACGACTACACATGTAAGTAACATAGTCTAATACTACTTTTATGTCATCAAATATTACCATTACGTTGATAATGTGTTCATATTTGTATTATAACACATCACAAGTTGATGGTGTCTAACAGTGTAACAGGATCCAAGGTAGAATCGCTGTTACAATATTTGGTTCAATTTCATGATGGAAAGAATGTTTTTTGGTCCGCTGAGAAACTCCTGGATGTTTTATCCCTCGTGAAGTAGAATTTAATATTAAAACTATTCTCTTAGCCGAGTTCAGGCCCGTTCCTTTGAATAAACTTCCTTTATTAACCTCCCACTTCGTGCTGTAAAGTCTTCAGATAAAACAGTGGGTGAATTTGGTTAGTGGGTCAGTTGGAAGGAAGGCAGCAGATCTGGGCCAATTCTGTAAAGGCTGATGTTCCCATGAGCATTTAAACATGAACTACAACAACGTTAAAAGCTCAGAAACGTCTGATAACTGTTTAGGAGAAGAGCAAATGATGAAAAAACCCCAAAAAGGAACAGCGGTTGAACACGAGTCCGTCTGTCCCGAGAGAGGGTTCATCTGCACCAGGCCAGCTGATCCCAGTGCTGTGATGTGAAAGACGATACACGTGGGCTGATCAGCCTGCAGAGGAAGCACCGGGTTTCCACGATCCGTCTTTTAAAGGCTGAACGAACTGACAGTTGGCAATATGCATCACCGTTATTCTCTTTAGTAGCCAGCAGGCCGGTTTATGAGCAATAGAAAACTGTGTCACTTTCACTGCTGCCTTAAAACTGATTTCATTATGGGGACGTGGAGCACGGAGTATCATCAATCATAGAGCAACCTGTATTGAGAGTGTATTAGTCTGATGGGTTTCAAGGCTTCCATATTGTCTGAAGCAGGCCGGGAATCAATCGATCAATTAAAAAATGTTCTTCAATGATTCATCCTAACAGGCTGAAGATATATAAATAGAGTTTCTGAAGATTTTAGACAGTGCAAAAAAAAAGTTCCTTCAGTCTGACTTGATTCAAATTGAACCCCGTCTTGTTTTAGCCTCTTCTTTAATGTCTGCAGAGCTCTGAGGTCTGAGGCTGTTGTGTTACCTGCTGTACTGTGAGCTGCACTGCTCCACTAATAACAGGAAACTCCACACTAATTTGGACAAATTGGACCAATAGCAGGGTAAGAGGCTGACGATCCTCTTGTTGTTTGTGTTTTATGGCTGTTGGCTCACGTGGCTGAGAGGTGGGATGATATAAAGAGGTGGGATTTAGAACATGGTGTGTTTGATGGCATGAGATAATCAATTTGTTCTGTTTATTGAATGTTTCTTTTCAGTGGCCATGCCTTATCACCTCAACATTATTTAATGATTAATGATCAGTGTCTGTCTGTCTGTCTGTCTGTCTGTCTATCTATCTACTGTATTTATCTATCTATCTATCTATCTATCTATCTATCTTGGAACAAAAACCTGTATCCTCTCATGGTTTGACACCCCTGATCTATGGCGTCTGTCTCTTTGTCCTCTGACCGATAAACCGCCTAGAGGTCAATTACGTCTCTTTCCTTTCTTTCTCCGACATTCCCTTTTCTCCCCGTCATCTCCCTCTCTATCTTATTTTTAACTCTTTACCTCATTCCCTTTCTCCCCCCTCTCCTCCCCCCCCCCCCCCCCATCTTCTGTCTTTTTTCCCATGGCTTCCCAGTGCTGTCATTCCTCAGTATGTTTTCCTTGGACCGTTCTCAGTCGCCCCTTTCTCTTTTCCAGTCATTCTTTTTTTTTCATCAAGCTGGCGCATTTTCTTTGGACAGTGTCCATATGGGACAATATTTTTTTCTCTCCCCTCCTCTTCATCCATTTCTCTCTTTCTCTCAGTGCTAAAAACAGACTTTCATAACCTTTCATTTTACTGTTATTTGCCTTGTTTTATTTGCTTGTCTTGTTTCCATGGTGTCTTTAATTGCTCTTATCTGTATCTTAGTTATTGTTACATCTTGTTTTATTTGGTTTTGAAAGGTGCTATATAAATAATCTTTATTATTAGTATTGTTGTTACCTTTCTTTACTTCTCTCCTTTTCCTCTCCAACCTCCCTCTTCTCTCTTTCGACCCTCATCTCCGCTTTCTTACCCCTCCACCACCACCTCTTTCCCATTTGGTCACTTTTTTTCCCCCCTTAACAAAAGTGCTAAAACAATGAAAAATAATGCTTCAGAAACCTTTCATGAGTGATTATAACTGGATATATCTTATAACCAAACCCACAAGTTGCCATTAGCTTCCTTACACTAATCTTCAGGAACTACTTTTCATTACAGCACACCTCGTTAAAATGCCCATTTTAATCTGTCCCCAGGCGTGATGCGCCCGCTGAATATTTATGAATCCCATTAAATTCATTCTGCCCCCAAAACTTAGTTGAGTAATATCAAGTCCCAACTGTCTTTCTTAACCGAATGTACATTTTAATACAAATTAATGTAAAAAGTTAAATATGTCTCTCTCTGTGTCCCCACTGTTACTAATGAGACCACCTCATTACAGTAATGGAGTCCATAAGTCACAGGAAGACAAACAACTTTCTTCCCCTCTTTAATCAGTTTAATTTTATTTCTTTTTATACTGCCGACACAGGGGGAGGAGCTTAATTTATGAACTCTGTTGTCCAGGTAAGAATCAACATATCAATTCCACACTTACATTTTCTCTTATATTGCACATTTGACATTTTATTTTCTTCTTCTTTCTTTCTTCTTCTATCTCACTAAATCTGTCATATTAACACATCTACCTCAGATAGATAGACAGACAGACAGACAGACAGACAGACAGACAGATACATAGACAGATAGATAGATAGATAGACAGACAGATAGATGGATAGACAGATAGATAGATAGATAGATAGATAGATAGATAGATAGATAGATAGATAGATAGATAGATAGATAGATAGATAGATAGATAGATAGATAGATAGATAGATGTCAGGGTGGTCATTTCTCCACCTGAGAAACAGTGACGCCATCGAGAGCACCGCGATGCAGATCCAGCGAGACCACAGGAATATTTCGAGCAAAGGAGCTGGAACAAAGACAGAATCAGGGAGCAAGTCATCCATCATTACCTCGATGACAGATCAGAGATCAGGAGAGGAAATACTGGAAATAAAGTGCAACAAACGCACAACCCCACCGCAAAGTCCAGATCGAAGAGCCTGAGCCAAGCCAGGGCCCTCAAGGTTAATGGTGGAGGAAGGGGAAACTCTGGGTCACACCAGATTATACAGGGTAATGTGTCAATTAATTCGTTTAGAGCTTGATGGGAAGCCAGTTTGTGTGTGGTGTGTGTGTGTGTGTGTGTGTGTGTGTGTGTGTGTGTGTGTGTGTGTGTGTGTGTGTGTGTGTGTTTGTGTGTGAGATATAGTGGTACAAAAGTGCAGTGAAATGCTTGGTGGCATACTCTGAATCACTATGCTAAGGTTGAAGGAAAAGGGGGCTAAAACTACAATAAAATGAACAATAGTAAAATAAATATATAACTGTGTGTATGTGGTGAACTATTGGTTACTTATAAGTTATATAAGTTACTAGATTGTGTCGCTGGCAATGTGAGCAGCGATGTAAAAGAGAGACAGAACAAGACTCCTCTCTGAACTTCAAAACCGAAAAGATGTCTGAACAAACAATTGAAATGCTGCAAGGTCCAACAACGTTAAGGCGCCAACTGAGGAATGTGGCTGCACATTCTCAATTAGTCTCAATAAGTCTGCTTTTCCACACTGCGCTGTTGAAGGATTTCAAAGGGAAATATCGACATTTGTGTGGAAAAACAAGTGAGGCAGTTGATCTCCAGACTTACTACGAGTCAGATAATGACGAAATACAGGTAGGAAAGGAAAGGAAGCACATCCCTGCAGAATCCAAAAACAGTGAGAGACTTCAGCATGAGCAAGATGACGATAGCAGGGACAGAAATGCATGAAAACCCATAAAACGTTATTGGCAGAACATCTTAACAACGTGCAACCCCCCACTCAAACTTGGAGAACTTAGCAGAGGAGGTGTCCTGCAACATTGAGAGGATGGAGTGCATGTATGGAGAATGCAACACATGCAAGCAGACAAGCTTCCTTTCGGCTCTCCCACAAAACCTCCCAAATAACATGAAAATGAAATGAAGTTCTTTGAAAGAATTCGACTGAAAGTTCTTCTGTGGAACAATTTTACCAGCCTGCTACACAAATTGTCAGGGAACTAAGTCTGTCTTTGAATGCAACGTAGACATACATTTCTCAAGAAAATATTTCTGCAAGTAGGCAGCAGAGACCCAAGCTGTTAACTTCGCTGCCTCACTATCAGGCAACATTGCATACTGGAGTGATTTATGTTGAGTGCAACATCTCCCCATCAAAACATAAAAGGCTCTGCAGCCATCTGGCAGCATCTTGACCAAGTGCTGCAGTATGTGCAGAGCAATCATCCAGATGTGTCAGTGCTTCCCTTTTTTAGTGATGGGCAATATACTCAGTACAGGCAGAGCAATAGAGGCTTTCTGGCAGGTACCTGAAACTTCTTTGAGCCCAGCCACGGCAAGGGGAGGAGGGGGGGGTTGTTAGAAAGACAGGTGGATCAATTGGTCAGTCAGGGCCGTGACCTACCAGATGCCTGGACTTTGTATCGAGCTCTCCTCAAGACAAGCACCACAGTGAGGCTCTTCTTTGTTCATACACAAAACAGAGCTGGCAAGCGTCCCAGGCAACATACCATCTGTTCCCGGAGTGATGAAGATTCATCAGGTGGTCGCAGTAGAGAGTCGCCCCGCCATCAGAAGGGATGCAACACAGACCAATCTAAAATGTAACTGCACTCGATCTGAGTAGCTGAAGGAGTCAAAGTGAGCAGTGATGAAAGGCGTACAGTCAGAAATCCTCGACGTCACTGGGGAATTGTGTGTCCTGCGATAGAGCAACGACCTCTGCCCGGGGATCATCATGATAACAGATGAAGGATACGCAGAGGGCAAATGCATGCTTCCTTCTGGAGAGACCTGGAGAAGACATGATTTGGTACGTGCTTGATGATATCATGTGGAAATAAAAACAGCCATCTGGTATTAAATTGATGTACTCTCAACTGGTGAAATAACATATCTAGCTTTGACTACTTGGTTTTTACTTGGTTTCATGAAAGGAAACAGGATTTTTAATTTCTATAACACTTTAAATTTTAGTTTTGGTAAAGCTCATAATACTGTGTTACTGTTTATTTTTAAAGAATATATAAGAATTGAACAGCAAATGAATGAGCTGTTGATTATGATCTGAAAAGTCAGCAAAGAGCAAGAATTTAATGTTACAATTGGGTAAAAAAGTTGAGATTTTCATGAAATCAGAGTGCCTGGATGAATTTATTCTAAAATATTTCACACTTTCTCAACTTTGCAAATACATGTAGTGTTAAAAAAGGCTTAATAATGTTAATAATGTTAAATAGTTTAACTGTTTATGTGGTGGTAACAAGGCTGACCTCACATGTTGCTGACAGGCGGGGGTGCACTTTGTGGACCACGAGGATAAAAATCTCAAATCCCAAAAACTAGCAAAGTGCAAAACGGCAGCATTATGTAGAATGACCCATCCCTCTTCCTCTCCTTCCCCTTGACTCCCTCACTTCTCAGTAAGTCTGTCATGTTTTCCTTGGACTCCCTCCCTGTCTCCCCCACCCCACCATTCTCTCCCTTGCCTTCTTTTTTTTCTCTCCTCTTTCTCTTTTTCCATCCCTCCTCAGCTCCTTCTGTCACTCAGGCTGTTTTCATTGGACAGCCTCCCGGTGGGACAACATTCTGATGGCGCTCCTGACAGGAAAAGCCCCCACAGCTGACTTGCATTAGGGAAAACTGAAAACCAACAGAATCCCATATTGTCAGATAAAGTTACACACAGAAACTCAAAGTAGAGCCCTATATCGGTCTGAGTGGTGCAGCTGAAATCAGTTGAGGCCCCAGCAATGGCAGAAATCAAAAAAATCTTCTACCCCCGATGGAAACTGAAACAATCACTGCAGCTCTACTGGTCCAAACGTCGCACATAGAACTCGTAAGTAAACATGCAGTGAAATGTGCGACTTCCACAATGACTGAACACATCTGACCGGCTGTGTCACTGAAATCACTAGTGTTCAGTACTTGTCAAAGCTGATGTTGCTTGGCAACAAACACACTTCCAGCCATGAAGGGGAATTTTGGCAAGGTGGTTTTGAAAAGGCTTTCTTGAAAATGTATTTATAAATTCATTAGACCTTTTACAAAGTTTCCTTGGCAACATAATTAACTAAAGGGAGTCACTAATAAATTGTAGGAGGCTCAAAAACATTCCTTTGGAATTTGATTTAATGTGAGTTTTATTTTTAAAAAGCTAAATAGAGACAGAAACTTGACTCTCACACCAGATGCATGAGAGCTGGCAGACCTGCAACTCTGAAAACAGTTGGTTTATGTTCCATATCTGTATCAACATCCATACAATTCATATCAAGTCAAATCATTTTTTCAGATCAACCATCTTATCTAATCAAGGAAGTAAGTATTATGAGACTCTTCCCTCTTTCTCACCAGACTAGTGATACTGTGACCGGGTCAGAGCTGGGTTCAACTTTAGTCTGTTTGGTGAGACAGTTCAGTGTTAACCTGTCTGTGAAGAATCAGCACCAAAGGTTTTCTGTGTCTGGAGCATCACATCATCCACCATTGTGAACACAGAATGTGACGCCACGGCCCAGAGGACCTTCCTGGTTACGAGGCTCCTACATGGACTAGACACAGATCTGCACATTGTATATAACATCCCCAGGTTGTACGTGTGAGTCATTATTGTCAGACGTTATTTGGTGTGCAAGCTCTTTTTAGGTGCTGATCTGGGAACATCTTGATTCCTTTTCTTCCTTTGTTCCTTCAGTGTGCTTCGTTCATTTCCCTGAATGCCAAAACGGATGACGGGTCTGTAATACAAAATAAAATCTGAAAAATGAAGCAGAGTGTAATCTAACAAAGCTTTCCGTGCCTGAGTGAAATCCACGTGAAGTTCCCAACTCTTTCAAAAGCAGGGCTCTTCGGTGCAGCTCTCAGCTCTGAGCAGGTTGAATAAGATGGAGTAGAGTCCCTATGCTGTGTGACTGCAGACGTTAAGTTCTCACTTTACTGCTGCTGCTGCTGTGTGTGTGTGTGTGTGTGTGTGTGTGTGTGTGTGTGTGTGTGTGTGTGTGTTGAAGTAAGGGTCTCACATTACCACAGGGTTCAGGAAGTTGAGAAAGCAGGGGGACTGTCTGAGGCTGTCAAGACAGGCTTATAAAAAGACCCCTAGAGAGAAGGAGGGAGTGATTGAAAGAGCGCGAGGGAGGACAGAAGGACAGAGGGAAGAAGGAGGTAGAGGGAGCGAGGAGGAGGACAATGAGGCTTTTGATGAGGCCTTTCTGGGGAGCATATGTGGGTCATGGCATGAATAAACAGACTTTCACTACCCTGGATGGATGATTTACACACACACACACACACACACGTCGTTTTGTATTCATTGTTTATGTTCTCCCGTTTTTGCCATTTACACACAGGCACACACATATCACTCATACAAGCAAAAGCACACACACACACACACACACACACACACACACGCTTACAGACAGAGCCACGTTGTCTTGTATTCATTGTTTATGCCTCTCCATTTCGGTCATTTATGGATGTGGCCCCTTCGTGCCCTCTGTTTAAATCGGTTGGGTTACTCATACACATAAAATCTGTCTGCGTCTCTTTCACATACAGGCACACACACACACACACACTTTTCATTTTCTAGCCCTCTGGCTTACTTTCTCATTTAGTGGCCCACTGGTTCTCTATGGATCTATAGGTTGCATTTTTTACCGTGGTTTAAAAACAGATCTCAGTACACCAGCTGTAAAAGAGCTCCTATAGTCAACATGTTTTATCTGAAGTGTCCTTGAGCTGAAGCGCTGAATCCCCACCAGCTCCAGGATGCTGTTCTGTGAAGCTGACCTGCACTAGACCTGCAGGTAGCTGCTTCTGATCCACCGACAAAATCAATCCTTAACTCTATGAAATATTTTCAAGTCCCTTTTTAATTCTCATAAAGCCGAGTGAAGAGGCTGACGTGTGGACGGTCGATAAGCTCGGCGGCTGAGCAACCTTTCACGGTCATCAGCCAATCACATTCCCGCGCTTCCTTTTCAGTGTTCCTACCAATGTTCACTTCATGAACAATAGTCCCATCTGGCCAGTGCAGAATGGATGAGAAGTTGATTACAGCCGTTTCTGTGTATTTTTGATCAATGGTACCTAATTGCGAGCTCTTTTAACTCGTCAAAACGATGTGATATTATGAAAGGAAATACAGTGAAATGCACGATTTGTTGCTGCAGGAAACCAGCAGGCAGATGCAATCAGAGACTCTCACGCTGCTGTTGGTCGTGACCAATCTGCTATTAGGAGTAATTTACTCTAATCTCAAATCAGATGAAGACAATAGTAACCTTAATTGACTCAGTTGTAACCAATCAAAACATCAGATTCCTTCGTGTCGTAAGACAATTAAACACAGCAGTCGGTCTACCAGTAAGTTAGCATGTACACTAGTGATGGGCGGACCGAATCTTTTCAAAGAACCGATTCCTTCGAGTTGAAACATGTAAATGTATCGAACCTTTCGAGTTTCCATTCTTTTTTTCCCGTTCGTTTTCAGTTTCGGTTTCAGTGTCTCGACTCTCGAGTCCGATGTGGAATTCTCTAGTGATGGGAAGACCGACTCTTTTAACTAACTCGATTCTTTCAAGCTGTCTGAAAGAAGTGCATCGATTCTGAATCGATTCATTGTAATTCACCAACAAAAGCATATGATGCTCTACTAACTGAACTATACTAGTAATGGCATCACATGAGCGCCACCCCTTTCAAACCAGATGTGTAACCAACTGTAAAACGCCAACTAAATCACAGGGTAATGATAATACTATTTTTAGTATTTACACAGAGTATTGCTATTGATTTCATTTTATTTTGTGTGCTCTTGACTTTCTTTTTCTAATAGAGACAGTTTTGTTGACCAATGTTAAATGTTAAATGGCTTATAGTTTACCCAATTACCAGTTAATTTATTAACCAACAAAAACTGTTGTCAATGTGTCCAGAATAGATCGCTACATTATTACATTGGATCGATCCAATATGGCTCCTTCATCAGACGTGAACCGCTCGGACATCTCGGACATCTGCTCTCTCGGTTCGCGAGATGTCCTATGTTCAGTCGGACTTCTCGGACATCGGACATCTCGTGAACTGAGAGAGCAGATGTCCGATGTCCGAGAAATCCGATACAGACCGAACGGTTCGCGAGTAGCTCAGTCTCTCTCGTTCATCTGCTCTCTCGTTCGCGAGCAGCTCAGTCTCTCTCTTTCATCTGCTCTCTCGTTCATCTGCTCTCTCGTTCGCGAGCCGCTCAGTCTCTCATAGCAGGCAGCGTGAGCGGGCGTGGGCAGTGTGAGTCGGGATTCATGAGCACTCGGTCCGTTCGATTTGCTAACCCGGTACGTACCGGACACTAATAAGATTTGTTGAAAAAGATTTGTTCGTTCATTTGCGCCCATCACTAATGTACACCAAGGAGTTCAGAATAGCTTATTTTAGTTTAAAGAAATAACTTTAATAAAATAAAGTACACAAATAAAGTCAATTGTGGAGACTCTCTATGAAGATGGCGGTCAGTTGAAGCTCTCTAAAAACTCTCTAAATGCATTTGATATTACACATTTTCATGAACTATGTTATTATGCTCCGTTATAAAAAATCAATTTCATGTCATTATTAAATCTCAAGTGTCCATCCCATCAGTACTGCTCATTCTTACGTAGTTATCCCAGCTTCCCCAACAGTCCTAACAGAGGGGAGGATGTCTTCTTAACCCGGCTGTTGGTCCAATTTGTCTAAATTAGTTTTGCTGTAAAAGCAAAATAAACCATTTGGAGGCGTTTGTAGAATGGATTTGGTGAGCACCCAAATAAAATCACTCACTGATGTGAAAACAATATCGTTGCTGATGGAAATACCACTACAAATAAAGTTTTTCAACATTCCCTATCATTACGAGAACCGTCTTTTGGAAGGGATGCCTGTTTGGTTGATTTGCTGGCAGTCTGTCTGTCTGTCTCTCTCTCCCCTTGTTAAACAGAAGGAGCTACTGTTTATTTACTTTAATCTTTCTCTCCCACACTCCTCCCTCCCTCCCTCCCTCCCTCCCCTCCATGTCTCTTTCTGACCCCTACCGTTTCCTAACGAAACCATCTGAGCTACATTTTCTGTTCAGTTTATTTTAGAGATGTAATAAATCTGGAGCGTTGTGAAGGAGGCTTATTTGAGCTGAGGCCGGCTCTTTTAACTGCTCTGTCTGTTGCTCTTTTGTAGTTAAATCCTCACATCACATCCAAGACAAGCTTCTGAGGGGCAGAGAAGTGTTTTTGCTAATCATTAGCTGAACTTCTGACAACATTTCTAAAGCAGTACAGCTGGTGTTTGGTTTAATCTCAGGCCTGGACTTCTCTCTCTCTCACACACACACACACACACACACACACACACACACACACACACACACACACACACTTTATACTATTTCCCTTCTCTCTTCAATGTGTCTAATAATGGTATTCATCTGTTGTTGTGATGCCATCAAACCAGTGAGAAGTGCAGTATGTCACCCTAATAAACAGCATGTTTTTCTGTTGAAACCATGAAGGGGCTCAGATGAGTGAAGGTTGTCATTTCCAGCTTAGTTTATTGGTCTGGTTCGCACATTTTATTGAATTAACAAAAAGTAACAATCTGCCCGATTGAAATAAATGAACCCGTTTTGACGCTGGCTGTCGACGAATGAACGTAATCGTGATTCAACCCATATAGGGCGACAAATGTTCACAGGGTAACGTTTGGCGCCCCAAAGTTCATGAAAGCTTTTGCTGTTCTAGACACCGGGTTTTGGGAGGACCTTCTCAGGAATAATCCTCTGGCATGATGAGCGATGAGTTTCCAACAGCAGCAACGTTTTCTGGACTAAATATAAGAAGTAGCATGAGCGCTGAACAGACGGAGAGCACCACCTACAGAAACTCAAACTCCATCGTCAGAAAAAAGCAAAAAGACAAAGATGGTTTCAAAATAAAAAAACAAATAAGAATCTTGTAGATTTCCACTTCACATTTCCATACATCAATAGTGTTATATACTTTATAGAGTGTTAAGGATTTGGAAATGACACCAGTATTCATTCACTTGGAGGAGAGATGAGGAGGGACGTGCAGGGATGAAAAAATGGTATCCTACTGTATCAACATCTTTCTGCAGCTCGTGATTTTCTTGAATCTTGAGGATCCCAGAGAGTCAGGATGAACTCTGGGTTACACTTTGGCTGATCCCTGATCCCTGATCCCATGGCTCCATATGAACGAGGGGTATTTAGTCCTTTTTATTTTTTTCTTTTCCAAAAAGTTTGACTTTGAGGAGGTGACAGCGACAGATCTGACAGCGGTGATGATGATGATGACACATCTTGTAAGTGGCAGCTTTGAAATTAACTGTGATCATCGGTAAAATATTGACGTTCCCTTACTCCTCTCCACTGTTTTCCTATCATCCTCTTATCCTCCTATCCATCCTTGCCTTCTCTCTCCTCATTTCCTCAAGTTCATCCCTTCCTTTCACTTCCCCCACCTCTCCCCCTTTCATTTCATCACTCCTCTCCATTCCTTTTCCCATCATCTCCCTCCTTCCTTACCCTTCCTCTGCCCTTTCTCCCCTCCCTCTCCTCTCTTATCTCTCCCTCCGTCCTGGCTCTCTTGAACCCTCTCGTCCTTTCTTCTTCCCCTCCTCTGACCTCCTCTCCTCCCCTCTCCTGCACTTTCAGACCTGTTTATCTCCCCGTGGTGTCTGCAATGCTAGACTGGTTCACAAATACAGACACACACACACACACACACACACACACCGGGATTAATTTAAGTTGATTATCTATACAACCAGAGGGCTGAAGGATGGACACTCTCTCCTCAATCTATTTCTGTCTGTCTCTATAGCTCTCCTTCCACATTCTCTCTATGCCAGCTCTATTTAATTACAGCGAAAAGGAGTCACAAGGTAATAATCTGGAATACTATAGACTGTAGATTTCTTCCTAATCTACCCAATATCTCTTCCTCTTTTTATAGTGGCTCATGGCAGTAGTTGGCAGTGTGTGTAGTCACTAGATAGTACAGTATGAAAAAGTCTCAGTTCTCCCTCTGTCTGTCTAATATGAGTTTACAGTGTTGACTAGATGTTGTGAAATAGACTCATTGCTGTCTGTTTAGCCGTTCTGCCTCTTTCTGGTCTGAGCTTCTAAATACGTGAGTTAATTACAAGCTAGTGTGTCCAGTGTGTGTGCGTGTGTCAGTGTGTGTGAGAGAAAGAGGTGTTTTTGCATGTGCGAGCGAGAGATTGTAGCTGACAGAGAGGGACTAGATGTTGATGTGACAGCCTGCACCAACGTTAAAAAACCCCTGTGAACTTTTATTTTGGTACTATATATCAAAATAAAAGTTCAGTTGTCCATAATAGTTGTCCAGTGCTGCTGTAAATATGTTTCTGATGTCACTTTTCAAAGCAGTTTTAATGTGAATTTCTACTGCCATGGATACCCTATATACAAATACTGTGCTCATTTCAGTATATGTTGAACAGTAGGTGTTGAACCACCTACTGCGTGTCACCGTCCATCAAATACTCCCCGCGGTGTTTTTGTGGAGCTGTTTGTCGTGGAAGGCTACGTCTGCTGTTGAAAAGGAGCACTTTGTACTTTAGGCTTAACAGTTGCAGGGAAAATCAACTTGTAGAGAGATGCTACATGTTTGTCTCATTATTGTGCCACATTGGTTGTAATGACACATCTTAATGCTAGCCAGAGAATGGAAATGTCATCATTAAAACTTGTTTCCTCAGTACAACAAGTTCTTCCAATTGGAGATAAAAAATTTAGAGCATATTTGTAAGTTCTTTGGTGAAATGCCCCCTAACATCTGAAACCACCCCCCAAAAAATAACACATCAGAAGCAGCAGAGTCGGGTAATAATGATTCATGTGGATAGAAGACAGCAAAAGAACAAAATGTTCAGTGTACTCTGTACTCGCTGCACTCTGCCGACACATTTAACAGGAGGGTCTGACGTCCACTGACATCCAGACAGGATCCTGAATGGCAATAATTCCTTCTTCCCTATCCGTCTCTTTCTCTATACGCCCATCTCTCTCTTGGAGTATTTTAACTGATGGCCTCTATTTTATAAAGCTTTTGATACTTTTGTTGAAAATAAAAATCCAGAATGGACCTCATGTTTTAAAATGTAGTCAGATAATTGCAAGAGGAAGTGGAAGTCAGATGGGTCAGATATTGGGAAGAGGTCCTCTGCTACGGGGATCCTTTCACATGTTGAGTTTGGTTCTGGGGTTCAGTTACTTTCTTACTACCAGGCACTTTTTGTTTTTGAAAGTCCCAATAATAGCTTGTTAGCATTGTTAGCATTCCTCATTGCTACCTAGGGGCACAGTTAGCTACCAGCTTGAGGCTTGTAAATAAAAGATTCAATTAAACTAAATTAAATTAAAAATACCACGTATTCCTTACAGCTAAAGACTTCTATTGGTGCTCCTTGAACTGTATCCCTACACTGAGGGGACTCGAACAATGATCACATTACAGATCATTTTTGTAAAAATGAAGACTCATTTCCAACACATCCATAAGAATCCTTTGGAAAAACACACGTCTTATATTCCAATTCCAATATAACATGCATTAACAGCAAAACAAATGTAACATGAGATGTGTTTGTTTGTGAGAATGACACATCTTTTCCCCCAGTTGCATTGTGGTCTGCAAAAAAATATTTTAATTAAAAGAACACCATGGACGTGCTGTTTCCAACATATACCTTTGTGTTGATTGGGGTAGCACACATTTTGGTACTTTTCAAAGCATGATGCTTTTAACACATCCAACACATATTGAAAAGTAACTGACAGAAGTGTTCCGGATGTTTTCAACCTGTTTTCACATCAGTTTTATAGAAACACTGTCGGCCAAATTCTGGCTTCATTCACCTGGTGATTAATTACATGAAAGCCTCTTGTCACTAAGACATTTCTTTTATGAGCTCTTGATATGACAGCTGGCTGACATCGGAGGGGTCCGCTTACATTCGTCGTGTTTGTATGCCATAAATGCTGGTCTGAAACCAGATTGAACCACCTTGCACAACCGTTCAAAGACCTCCGTGGACGTTGGACTGTATCTCAGAATCAACAGGGAACATAAACCATCCATCAGTTTCCAGCTGCAGCCTCCATGACTGACGGGGAGGAGGCCTCGCTATTTCGAGCTCACATGCGTCTGACAGACAATCTAGCAGCACGGCGTCGAGAAACTTTGACGTGAAGTTTATGTTACGAGTGGTAAAATATGCAGGAGAAAATTCAGCCTCATTCATTTCTCCTCTCTTTTCTCCCTTGTCTCAATCTGTCATAGTCATCCATTCTCCTCACCCCGTCCTCTCTTCTTCCCCATTCTGACACGTATGTCTGTCTTCCCATTTCTCTACCTCCGTCTCTATCCGTCATACTCTCGCTCTCTCTTTTCCTCTCATCTCTTTACCTCCTCCTACCACTCTTTGTCTGTCTCTCTCTGGTACATATTCCAATTATATTTCTTTCTCTTCTCCGTCTGCAGTCATTCTCTCCCTAATAAATAGGTGAAAAACTGCACACCTGATTTGAAGATGTTCCACTGCAGCCCCTATCGCCTGTTGATCAGTAGACCGTTTCACTATACTGAATTTCAAAATGGTTGAGCAGTTAAACTCTCCCAACATCGGTACACTGAAATTGCCAGGATGTTTTCCCTTGTGTGCTTTATTAGAGCTAATTAAATGCTATAAAGGAAATACAACACTATCCATGTTATTTGACAGCAGTAATTGTAAAGGTAAAAGGTAAAAACCTTAGGATATAATGCCACATATAATCCCCTCACTGGCATGCTCACATCAAATGGTCACTGGGCCCTGGCAGGTTCAGTATTTACCTCCAGCCTGGCTTCAGTCGTGAAGTCCCCACTTACCAGCACCATGTGGCCACAGAAGCCATCCGATCCAATCCAGTCCAACACCTGAAAAGGAGCCAGTTCAAGTGGTAAAGTTAAGTTGTGCTAATCATTGAAATCCGCTGGTTTCCAGTTCCAGTGCATTTCACAATAAAGGTCCTGCTTATAACAGTACTAAACATTGGTTGGAGTCTTTGGTCAGTGAATACATGGGAGGTGGCGCTAAGCTAACAACAGGAGGATTTGGAATCTAGTTAACGTGTCAGTCCTCTTCCTGTCAACCAATCCTCATCAGATACAAAGCCGATCCCCTGTGTATTTGGGGAATAGGCTGGATTTCTACATTTGATACTATGATATAAATCTTTGCGGTCAACAAAAAAAACAAAACACTGATGAACTAGTATCAAATTTAAGGGCATTCACACTGGGTCGCAGTAGCACTCAAAATAGGAAATCACACGAATGGACTAGACCAGATCACCTTGAGGAAGGCTCTGTGTGTTGTGTGTGTCTAGGCTACCTCCTGCTCTGGATCTAAATACATTTTAAATAAACGTGAGCATCATCTTTGTCCCCCTGTACTTTCCCACTTCAGTGTCTCGCTTACATTTTCACATCAAGGTAATTTAAATTGGAAAAAACTGGCGAGGGAATTTCAGTCCATCTCCGATCCCCCATGTATTCATTTAATCGTCTAACCTAGTTACTCATGCAGCAGGCCTAGCTCTCTCTCTCTCTCTCTCTCCTCTTCGTCTGTATTGATCTCTTTGCATGTACTGGTTTCTCCTTGTCCTCTCTTTCTCTCTTCCTCCTATTTTTTCTACGTCCCTCCATCTTTGTCGCTCTCTGCCTTTCTCCCTGCCTTCCCCTCTCTCTCTGACTCTCGCCCATCTTTCATGGAGATTTTCTATCACTGGCCCCATAGCAGGTGGCGATGGTGGATTGGAAGCCCTTCTCCGATAAGAGAGAAGCCGAAGTCGCTGCCAGCAGTATCTTCTCAAATCCCTGCTGAAACTGGCCTCGGTGGTTTCCAGGGGTGGGAGGGCTGGATGGCCGGCCGGCTGGCTGGCGAGGAGCAAAGATGCTTAGGAGACACAGTTATTAGCTGCAGACTGGCTGGTCGACATGCTGGCCGTCCTCTTTTAAGACGGAGAAGATGGAATGATTGTGTTTCCACCGGGAAGCTACCTTTACAGCACGGCATCTTTTTCTCATTATTTGCAATGTGAAGGTCAACACCACTGAGAGTCTTTCTTTTCTCATCTTTCTCCATTTCTCTGTCTTTACCGTGGTATTTTCACATAAGGACTTTTATTCCTCACTGCTGTTGGTACTTAGTATGATCCAGAGCAGGTGTTTTTTTTTTTTCTTTCATCAGCGCCTGATGCAAAACTATAATTCTCCAGTCATCAAGCATGTCATGGCTGCCTAGAAAACTGTATTTAGAATAAACAGGGGTTCAATTTTGTCTGTTTGCCAATATCATGGATTGTCCTTTAAAGCTACAGGTGACAGCAGCTAGCGTTTGCTTGGTTATAGAATATGAGACTGTTTGATCAGTTATGAAAATTGTTAATTTATCTATGAAATTTTTATGAATGAAATTATGGCAGGTAATGTTGGCCGACAGCGGGCAATTTACTTTTGACTGGGTTTACTCTGGGACCGAAATTCTGGGAAAGGACACAAGTTCAACACTAAACACTAAACCCGTGCATCAGGTTGTCCACTGATCACAAGGTTGGCAGTTCAATCCCCAGCTCCACATATCGAAGTGTCCTTGGGCAAGACACTGAACCCCAAATTGCTCCCGATGGTCAGACCAGCACCTTGCATGGTAGCTCACTGTGAATGGGTGAATGAGAGGCATATATTGTAAAGTGCAATATAAATGCAGCCATTTACCATTTCGAACATACAGACAGAAAGTACTGTCAATTTCGACCGTTTTATTTGAGAAACTCACTCCTCGCTAGTGTGAGGAGACCTTAGGTTCCTGGAGGGCACAGTGGAACGTGTGAAAGCCTTAATGTGTATTCTGTATGGTCCGGTGGGGGTCCAGGGGGGGTCTGTCTCCTGCATACACTACACAGCTAAATAGGAATTGAAACAGCAGGAGTGTCAAGTAATACATTCATTCAGCTTGAGGGGAAACAAATGCTGATTACAAGACCTGAACAGCGCTGCTGCTCGGGGCTACACCGCGAAGCAGTGACATTACATCCAAATGGCAATAATAGAAATAATAGACATAATTTCTGTGTTCTTTATGTGAATGCTGAACTACTATTACTGGAGCAGCACCCTGGAGAGAGAGAGAGAGGGGAAGGAGGGGGGGAGAGAGTGAAGCAAAAAGAGAAGGAGGAGAAAGAGATAAATGTACAAAGGGAAAGAGAATTACAATCATTACACTTAACAATATGTTTAAAGGGAGCCCGCTATAAGGCTTTGTAGAGCAGTATTACTCATGTGCTATCTACGGATTCAGTACAAAGCATGGAGTGCAGCCCTGTGCTCCACTTTGTGAGGAAAACCTGCAGGAAGGATTGGAAAGGCAATTTTGGACACAAAGGCCATCAACATCTTGTGGTTGTATAGACTATATATATGTTGCAAAGCATTTCAGTACATCAGTAGAATCATACGTTTTTTAGTTTCAGCTACAGTATGTAATGATCCACAGTATTAAAAGACTATATAGAATAGAGCCTGACTGATATATCGGTTTGGCCATTTTTTGACTTTTCCGACGACATCGGCATCGGTAGTTATACAACCGATGTGTCCCGATTTAGTATAAGTATAATATACAATAAAACATTGATTATTTATATGGTGCAGAAAAACCTCTCTCAAGTGTTTGACAAAAGCAAACTCACTATTGATCTCTCTATAGTAGAGCCCGACCGATGCCAGATTTTTGGGTCCGATGCCGATCCCGATTTAGGAGAGTCCTAGCCCACCGATTACCGATGTTTTGACCGATATTTTGTCAAAAAGTGCAAAATATATTTTATATTTTATTACATTTTCTATATTTGAGAACATTGAACTTATAAGCAAACAAATAAAAAAAATAAACACAGAAAGAACTTTTTGATGGATAAAAAATGTAAAAGATCGTATTATCGTAAGTAGCGCGTCAGATGTTAACACTTGTATTAGAGCTCCCTGTACTGGATAATTCTAGTAAATAGCAATTACAATGTTCAAATAGACAAGTACAGGATAAATAATCAATGTTTTATTGTATATTATACTTATACTAAATCGGGACACATCAGTTGTATAACTACCGATCCCAATGTCGTCGAAAAAGTCAAAAAATGGCCGATATATCGGCCAAACCGATATATCGGTCGGGCTCTATTTTATATAGTCTTTTAATACTGTGGATCGTTACATAGTGTAGCTGAAACTAAAAAACTAAAATTCTACTGATGTACTGAAATGCATTCATTGCAATAGTATTTTAAAATAATCATACTGGTGGGAGAAAAGGAATGGTTAATTATTCCATAGGTCTATTGTAAACTACGGTTTCAAGTACTTGAACCTGAAAGTGGTTAACAGTAATACAAAACAGGAATGATTTTCACCCTTTTGAGCCGGTTGGAGAACGATCCTGTTAAAACAGTCGAGAAAAATGCAATAAATGGTGAGCAGGCTGTCTCTTGAGCAGGTCAGACTTCAATCCATCATGCCCGGCTCCTTTCGGTCAGAGCCTGGCTGTATTGTCTTGAAGTTCAGCTGAAACACGAGCCTGGCCTAGAGCAAGGACAGGGCAACGTGGAAGAGGCTAAAATACAACTATTGCCACGGAGTCTGCATCGCTGGAATCCAATCCAAGAAAGCAGAGCACCACTGACAGCCAGGATGAAAGGTGAAGCATTAGTCGATGGAAAGGAGGCGGCAAGGCACAGAAGGGTAAATAGAAAGGCAGGCAGGTACTACCAAGGGTGGCAGCGGCCAGAACAAAGTCTGTTTTTGCTAAAGGACAGTAGAAATGTGACAGGTGTGGTGTGTCTGTGGAGTTGACCTTTAAAAGGACTACACCAACTTTTTGGGAAATTGGCCAACGGGTCAATTCAAGAAAAAGTCGGTGTTGTCCTTTAAGTACAGGCTAGAGGAAGGCCTATAATCAGCCTTCAGAAATGGAGCTTTAATAGCTATGGACAGTTTTTACAGCAAATGGGGAGAGAAAAATACAGTTAAATTGAAGTAACCCAAACATTATGAAACCCAAAATGACTAGTCTGGGACATTTTGCTGTTTGACGCACTTCCTCTGAAATCTGCAGGTTTGGATCGTGGCATCCATTATATCCTGTGTGTTTTTAATTACCTCAGTAAATGCCCACAGGAAATGGGTGTTGGTGGGAAAGTCACACAGCATGGTGTTAAAGACACTGGCATTTGAAATGGTTAAAGAATGTTGGACAGGAAAATCACCGGTTCATGAACGATTTGAACAACAAACAACGTGTTTTCTGCGTTTACAGAACGGACACAAAAGATTGATATTATTTTATTGTATCTGCATTATTCGATCATGTATTATAATGTGTGATAAAGAAAGTGAGAAAGTGAGTGGGAGGCGTCTGTACCAGAGGAGCTGCCACTTCTACAAGACTGAATTTCAGGCACATGATCTGAATGCTGCATTTCATAGTATCATAGTATTTGTTTCTATGGAGAATTTTGTCGTTTTTATCCTTTATCCTAGGAAGGTTGCTATTTTTTCAGCAACATCCTGCTTCACATTCAGACATGTTCACACTTTTCACACAGCCACCATTGTCTACTGCAGAGCGGCTCCACTGCAGGAATTAGAGGTAAAGTGCTCTCCTCAAGTGCACCTTGATGGTAGTTGTTAAGAGAGGGGGGAGTGTTCGTCATTCACTCTCCTCTCCCGGGATTCAAGCATTCAACTTCCCATCGCCAAGCCCACTTCTTTAAACGGTATGCTACCATTCATTCAGAGACCTTCCCATTCAACGGGAAGACACTTCTGGCAGGAATATTGGCATGTACCGACTGAAAGAAATCACCGATGGCATAAACATGAAAAACCAAAGAAAGAAAAAGCAGAGCAGCGTGGTACTAATTACACTGAAAGCACATGAATACATGGGCTGGAAAGCTGGTGCGCACTAAAATAAATCAGAAATGATATAAAGATGAGAAATCAAAGATAGTGTCGCTGAAAAAGCAGAGCGGCATGATAATAATTACACTGAAAGTACATGAATGCATGGGCTGGAAAATCACCACTTCATAATGTCATGTACTTGATGAAGCTCTTCAGAATACATATTAACTACTGTTGGATGAAAACCTTAAAAAATTGCATTTTCTTTCTTTCAGGTTGCCAACTACACATTTAAAAATATATATATAGATAAACATAGGGGTTTGAATACTTCCTGGTTCTTAGGGAAGCACTTTGTGACTCTGTTTTGCTAAATAAAGTAATTATATTATCATTATAAAACTTGCTCAGCCCGTAGAGAATCATCTCAACTCTTATTTAGGGTAAAAATGTTGAAATCTGTTCCAGAAATGTGTTTTCATGCGACAGCAGTGAATGTGAAGTATTACAACATCGTCTCGAAGGGCTCCGGTAAATGATGTGGAAAGTCAAGCTGCCATGACCGGTCCTCTAATTATGAGGGAGATGTGGGGAATCGCCAATTGCTAACTCTGTAGCTCAGAAAGAAATCAGGCTGCCAAAGAATGATTATTCTGATTACAACGTTTAACCTCCCAGCCTCAACTGTTACTTGAGTCTGTGCCAAATCAGATCTAACAACTGATTCCTTCTCAGGTGGAGATTCTTCATCTCAAGCTTGACTTGGGGATCCTTGTGCCAAAGAAGGAAAGCAAACTATGGTACATTTAAGGATGGATGCTTCAAAAGTCAGTAGTTGCTTTACAGACGCCGTAACCTAACCCTTGATACTTGATGCTTTCATACTGTAACTGAAGCCTGATGACAACAAAAACTTAATTTCCTCCATGATGGCCAATTGGTCCATTTCAGTATAATCAGTTTAGTTCTTTTAGGGTTGGGGATTGTTCAATATAACTATTATTCCCTTCCTGTCAGTCCAGTCAGAATCATATATAGAACAAATATTTTCCTAGTTTTTTGGTATGTTGTATGTGTATTGTTGGATTCTGGCTCAGGCCGATGACTTTTTGTAGCTTTTCTGAAACAATACAAAACAATACTTACAAATACAGTGACTCTATTTTACAAAAGGCTTCCTTTACTGTATTACATTTCTCCATACTAGCTGGAGAGGTACTTAACTAATATTATTATTGTTGTTATTATATTTCAGTGTGTCTAGCGACCTGATTAACACGTCTGAGAATGTCAGACTGCTATGATAAACATCAGTTTTCTGATGGTGTGGGACGAGAGATTGAGACTTGCTAATGCTAACCCTGCACAATGTCAACAAATTATTATGTAGAAGCAATGGGACAAATGTATTGTTCATAACCATTACAGTAGTTGAACAAAGTTGTAATCTGTGTTGATTGTTTAGTCCAGTAGTCCAGTGGCTGGAGACATCTAGAAACTGCTGCCAATAGGGTTATGGCCAAGATCATGGACCCATCATAGGGCTTGCTGTTAGAAGTTTGGGATCTATGCTAACACACACACACACACACACACACACACACACACACACACACAGGCCTCTCCAGCTTCCAGCGGCAGATTTATGAAGCAATAAAAGCTCATCTCTCGGAAACAGACACACACACACACACACACTTCATAACCCCGCCAAGTACAGAGCTTTGCATATCCTTCTCTCTCTCTCCAACACACAAGAGGCAGATGTTCTCTGTGATATTACATCTGTTTCTGCAACACACACACACACACACACACACACACAGTGTCCTACTGAGGAGAAGGATACAAGAACACATTTCCTGGTTGGAAGGAGGCGAGGCTTCCTAGTCCAAGAGTCTACAACAGATCCCTACTGCTGGCTCTGTGGGAGTGATCGGGAGAACAGGAATATAGAGGAAGAAACAAAGAGACACAATGAAAAAGAGAGAAGCCATGTGTGTCTTCCATTTCTCTGTGCATGGTTCTTACGTGGCCAGCTCAATTACTTTTTGGAGCTCTGGCCAAAATGGATGGAGGGATAGAAGGATGACTAGTTGGCTAGCTGGTTCAAGGACTCCTTGGCTCTGTAACTTGCTGGCTGTGTGGAGGGATGGCTGGCTGGCTGGCTGGATGGAGGAGTAGATGGCCCTTGAGCAAGGGGTTTAATTCCCAGCAGCCCCAGTGCCCCTGTTCAAAGCTTACACTGGGCTGTTACACTTTTAAAATGAATGTATCATCTTTAAAACATCCATAAGTGTTACTGTTCAATACGACATGTTAAAGGGTAATTCCGGGATTTTTCAACCTGGCCTCTATGTCCACAAAATCACTTTTCATACCTTTAAGTAGATCCCAAAAGTTTCTGAGTTTCTCCGGTCCATCGGCTCAACCGGCAGTCGCATAACGGCAGCTCTATGGCGGCAACATAATCCGTAAAGGCATACACAGCCGGTCAAAGTACGTCCACTAAAAGTGCTTGTTTTTGTCATGGACGGTCTCAGATTGTTATTAGTGGGCTAGCTTAGCAAGCTAGCACACTACTGTTCTTCTCGTTATTTCTTTATTATTATTATTCCGCCACTTTTTTTTGTGTTTTTTAAAGTCTAACTACTTTGTCAGTTTTTGTACTAGAAACTTCATACTAACATCAAAATGTTCATAATCTTTTGTAGTTTTTGTAATGTATTTGTAGTTTTAATAGTTTTTATAGTTTTTGAAATATTTGTAGTTTTATGCATATTTTGCTCCACATACACACACATTGTAGAATGTTTGTTTCTCACTCTAGCAGCAGTTAGAAATTTGAAATCTTATAGTACTTTTCCAACTTGTCGCTACTCCTACAGTTATTAAGCTACATGGACATGTTATACATCAAAATGTTGGGCTTTTCATGCTTTCACCCAGTTGTAAATATCGTAGTCCTATGAGTTATAGTTTTTGAGATATTCAAGTTTGTTTGAGCATCATGCTCCACATACACACACATTGTAGAATGTTTGGGTCTCCACTCTAGCAGCAGTTGGAGATTTGAAATTTTGTAGTCGTTTTGTAACTTGTTGCTACTCCTACAGCTTTGAAGCTACATGGACATATTATATATCAAAATGTTCAGCAGTTTATGCTTTCACTCACATGTAAATATCTAAGCAATGCCATTTATAGTTTTTGTAACATTTAGCTATGAACACCTACATGTTTTCCCATAGACAATGCATTGGGAGAGCTCTCAGTGGCTCGACCAATACATTTTTGTTATGCAAATAGGACCTCAACTCTCCTCTCTGATTGGCTCTTGTGTCTTCATTCATAAACTTTGATGGTAGTAGCAGTAGCATTACTAACAGCAGCTAGGTAGTATGATAGTATAGAATGGTGGTTGCAGTAGTAATAGTAGTACTACGAGTAGCAGTATTAGTAGTAGGAGTATTACAAGTACTACTGGTAGTATTAGTATCAGTAGTATTATTTATAGTAGTAGGTTTTGTTGTTATGATAGTAGTAGAAGTAGTACTGATAGTTGTACTATTCTGTAGTATGTACTACCCAGTCCTGCAATAGGTGACTCGGTGGTTGGGGACCCTTGATCACCTCTCTCATTGGCTCTTATGTATTCTTAAACTTTCATGGTTGCAGTAGTAACAGTAGTAGTACTAGTAGTAGGACTATTAGTGGCAGTAGTATTAGAAGTACTAGTGGTAGTAGTAGTAGTTGTAGTATTAGCAGTAGTATTTATAGTACTAGGTTTTGTTGTTATGATAGTAGTAGTAGTAGTAGTCGTACTATTAGTAGCACTGGTAGTAGTACTATTACTTCTGATTTTACTACATATGCTTCTCATACTTGTGCTTTTCCTATTTGGCCTCTACTTCTGCTCTGGGGTTTGCACAGCCGGCGTTTGCCCGGCAATAGGTGGCCCGGTGGTTGGGGACACCCTTGCCACCCTATCCTTAGTAACTACAGAGCTGCGTAGGCAATACTTCCGGCTGCACGAAGCTAGCCCACTTCACATTTTCTACAGGAAATGTACATTTCTAGTTTGTGTTATTATCCAAATGTCTGACAACATTATGGAAAGGGTCGCTACAGAAACAGCTCGGAAAACGAGGATGGTGAAGAGGATAGAAGATAGTTTATGAAAGCGAGAGGGTGAACCAGCTGCTGCAAGTTCTAGCAGTTCCTCTACGTAAACTCAAAACTCGTCTCTCCGACTCACGTATCAACCGTAATTGACATATCAGACATCAAAGCCCTTGAAAATACCGTATTGAACCTATGAGTAGCGTATTGCCAGCGTATGTCCAGCTTATGTCCAGCGTATGGCCAACGTAGTATGCGTATGGCTAGCGAATGAGTAGCGTATGAACTGCGCATGTCCAGCGTACCGCTATCACGTGACACTTTGTCACGTGATAAATACGCCAATCATACGCTAGTTGTACGTTAAATACGTTACTCAATCGTCAGGCATACGCCTGCTGTACGGTATCAATACGCTAGCTGTACGGTACACCTTCATGCCAGCGTATTGCCAGCGTATGACCAGCGTCCTCCACCTATGAGTAACGTACCTCTAGCGTAACTCGAGTGTATTCAGCGTATACCTATGCTTATATACGCTTATATACGTATATATATGCTTATATATATACGTATGCTTTGCGTATAAACCATACGCTGGCATACGCTCAAAATTTTTCAGCATGCTCAAAAATGTTCAGCGTCTTCAGCGTATACCAGCGTATGCCAGTGTATGAGTGTTTTTTTCATACGCTGGCATACGCTAGTACGATACGCAATAGTGTGACAGGGCCTGTAGTAGTAGCAGCTCTTCTCCAACACCAGTATGATCTGATCGATTTGGCAGTTCACCATGTCACGTGATAGCGGTACGCTGGACATGCGCAGTTCATACGCTACTCATTCGCTAGCCATACGCTGGACATACGCTGGCAATACGCTACTCATACGCTACGCATAGGTTCAATACGGTAAGTATAAGAAAAACTCTGTATTTTCAAGGGCTTTTTGTGCGTATGAAAATTCATTTCATATTCATTCATTTCAACTAATACGTTTCTCTCATATGCAATAGTGTGACAGGGCCCCCAGCGTATGTCAGCGTATGACCAGCGTATTCCACCTATGAGTAACGTACCTCTAGCGTACCTCTAGCGTAACTCGAGCGTATCTCGAGCGTATTCAGCGTATACGTAGCGTATGCTTTGCGTATAAACCATACGCTGGCATACGCTCAACATTTTTAAGCATGCTTAAAAATGCCAGTGTATGCCAGTGTATGCCAGCGTAAGCGGCCGTGCTTGAAACGTATAAAACCTATGCCTAACGTACCCCTAGCGTATGTCAGCGTATACCAACGTATACCAGCATATGAGTGTTTTTTTTCATACGCTGGCATACGCTAGTCCGATACGCAATAGTGTGACAGGGCCTTAACATGATGGTTCTCTTCCAGGAAGTTGGTTAATGAAGCCAAATCTACTGCCAGACACATGAAACCAGCAGCATGGTGGCTCAGACATGTTATGGGTGAAGTTTTGCAGCTCTACTTTTTTTTCATGCAGGCACATATCAGACACAGTGTACCAGCAAAGTGGCAATTTCATTGGATGCCAACAGACTGTTCCCACTCGGTAATTTCATCGCTTCCCGTGATATCTCTTGTACCGAAATGGCCGGTTGAGCACAGTAAAGGGGAGCGTCGATACAAATTGGGTGGCACAGTGCAATGTTGGTATCAATAAATACTCTTGTGCCTCAGCTGACTGAGACCATGTGTTAGTGCAGGCGGTGGTGTTCTGTGCTGTTTCAGTGGCTTTACATGGCGATGGTCCAGATGTACAGAGACCACTTCAAAATCACATGAAGCCATTTATTTATGTTTGCCTCGTTCACTTTGATATGAATTCAACCTGCAGCCATGTTTACATGCACATCAAAAATCAATTATAATGCAATTAAGGGAGAGCCCATATAAACACCACACTCTGATTATACTAATGTGATTATACTCTTAATTAAAGCAAAAATAATTGTAGTGACACATGTGAAGTACTCTTATTTTACATTAGAAATTATTAGTTACGACATGCCTTAGTCACGTTTCTTGTGGTCAAGTTGCACATGTACCCAGCTCATCGTCTGTCTGGGCTATTGCTTATGGGATCTAGGGGGCTGTCACTTTCAGTTGACCAAATCTCGACAGTATATCCACCTGAATGCAGCAGGATAGGTACGTGTGTTCCTGCAGCCTATAATTTGAGGGATGTGGTGCATTTTCAAGCACCACGCGATTACGTACACCTCATCCAATGTGACTACCTTAAGTCATGTCTTATATCCGCCTACAACTATCACTTAGAAACTAACAGGACATTTCTGATTTGGGGTTTTTAAGTGGATCAAATAGCAGCGAAGCTTCACATTAAACATTTCACTGGTTGGAAAGCAACATCAGCAACAAATTTCAATGATATTTCCAAAACTATAACCATTTTCCATAACCTTTCCAGGCCTGGAAAACCCAATTGTGAATCCCAGGTTTTCCATGGCCATGGGAACCATATGTACATTTATTGTCTCTCTAAAGTGATTCCTAATATCGGGCTAACAGAGTAATCCTGCTTCTTGAACTATGAAACTCCAACATGAGACAAAATATGCAGAATACTTTTGGAGGGAAAGTTAAGATTTGCTTTTTATGTCTTTTGGGGTTGAAGTCAGCCTTGGTAATCAAGCCATCAGTCTTGTCAGTTCTTAATTCTCTTTCTGTTCCCCTCCCTCGGCCCACCGCCTGTCACTCTCTACATGCAGTCACACATTTATGAAACTCACATGTACACACACACATGAAACACACACACACACACACACACACACACACACACACACACACACACAAAGACCCCCCACTCGGCCCCCTTTGACAAGCGCCCCACATTTTAACTTCAGAATGGGGCTTTTTTTGTGGAGCTGTCACAAAGTCATCACACCCCTTAGTTTAGTCAGAGAGAGGGAGACGGGAGGGGGGAAGTGACAGAGAATGAGCGGGAGTGAAAGAGTATGACAGAGAGAGATGTCACCCACACTCTCTTGCTCTTTCTGAACAACTCACACGGCACCGAACTGACTGACACCGCTCCCACGTTCAACTTTAAAAAACAGACGATAGACTTTCTGCCTTTATTCACTTGTTAAAAGGCTTTCAGGGTCTTTGTAGACTTTGGTAAAAGGCAGCAGAGGAGCAGAGGTGTACGCTGCCTCCCGACGGAAAGAGAAACAGGAATTCAGGTGTCTGCGGTGTCCCCGTTGCTCAACTGAAGTAAAGTCTTGTCAACGTTGAACCGTGTGAACTGTGGTGACGGGTTTGTATTGCAGTTTGAACTGTCGAGTTCTGGCAGTGGCGTTGAGTGAAACAATGGGGGGGAAATATTACAGAGAGAAACGTCAGTGGATGTACAGAGAAGTTGCCTGCACAATTATAACGATAACTATATTGTATAGTTACACTACTTCGTCTAAGAGTAGAAATGTGTGTTTTGTCAAAGCTGTACTGTAAAGGTAAGCTTTGGGGATGCTGACTTCTAGCCTCCCACGGTATCTTTTGATGGAAGAAGACGAAGGAATGACTTAGGAATCAGATTTCATGGTTTGAATTTGATCAAGATTAGTTCTGCTTGGTAGATTGGATGACTACTAACGGTTTAAATTCCTGATAAACTATTAGGCTTTTCACACTTGAATAGGGTTAACTTTAACCCTGGGTTGTAATAGCCCTGGGTTAAGTTATGTCACCTTTCACACTCGTTTTCTTTAACCCTGGGCTAACAATTGACCCCGGGTATTCAGTGTTCAGGATTTCACACTGTAAGCTTGTAGACCCCGGGTTAACGTTTAATGCTAATGTTTAACTCGCTGTTACATTCTAATCCTGTTACATTCTGACCCCTGTTATATTCTAACTTGTTACATTCTAACCCATGTTAATTCTAACCCCTGTTACATTCTAACCCCTGTTACATTCTAACCCCTGTTATATTCTAAACCCTGTTACATTCTAAATGTTACATTCTAACCCCTGTTACATTCTAACTCTGTTACATTCTAACCCCTGTTATATTCTAAACCCTGTTACATTCTAACCCCTGTTACATTCTAATCCCACAACGTGGGGTTCACACTATTGTTCTTAGCACCGCATTTCGGGGATAGCACCACACAAGTGGTGCTAACCCTGCTTAGTAGCAGGGTTTATTAACCCAGGGTTAAAAGTGGTGTTAACCCTCTTTCAAAAATGCAAGTGTGAAACGCTGCTTAGCCCGGGGTTAAATGCATCCTTAACCCAGGGTTAAGAAAGACATTAGCCCGGGGTTAAGTGTAGTGTGAAAAGCATATATAAAACTAAGGATTAGTTGTGAGACATTGAACCCCCTCAGGACAAAAGGAGGTCAGATTCAAGTCAGATTCACAATTGAACCTTTGCAATCCCGTTGGAAATCGTCCCTCATCTCAACATCCTTCATTGTAGGCGACGAGGCAAACTAAGGTAAAAGTGTCGACAAACTTGCAATGCCCGCCTGCCCGCCACACAGGCCGCTAACTCTTTGAGTCATTGACATTTGAATGAGTCGGTTATATACAGTCTTTGTTTTTCGCCTGTCCTCCAACTTTGTCCCTGCTGGGCACCGTACACGCTCTGACCGCGAGCCGATCTAATCAAAGCAAAACAATGGCTCTGTATGAAACAGGCTCTTGTTTGGCTGCCTGTCATGCTGCTAGTGTCTGTACATTTTGACATATTTCTATGAAAGATTACGTATGAAACATGTATCTGAATTATTTTATTTGGCCTGTAATAATTTTCATTTGTATTTAGGTTTTATTAGTCAGCCAACCAACCCGCCAGTAAACCCACACGCTTGTTTTAGTAGAGATTTGCATTCAGCACTGAGAAGCTGGTTCAGACAGCGAGCCAGCGAGCCAGCTACTCTGTCTGCCAGCCAGTCAGCGCTCTCCTCTGTCTGTACTCTGGCACCCACATATCCACCTGTCATGTATAGACACTGAATATGAGAGCTCTACACTGGAGAGCCGGGTTTTAACCCTATCCTGCTTTTCACAGCTGCACATTCCTCGCTCGTAGTTATCTGTGCACTAGCCTAAGAGTTGGCCCGGGGGCAACTTCATCCCCTTTGGACACTACACCGGTTCGCCCAGGGCTTCTCGCTAAACCTGTAAAATTAGGACTCACCTCGCTTGAGAGCAGAGGCTGGCTCCACCTACACTGATGTCAGGGTGAAGCCGCTAATGCACCGGTAGGAGCGCAGGTGCAAAGCGGCATGATAGCCCGGGGTAAATGCGAGTAAGTGGCAGAGGTAAATGCCGGTAAATCCTGAACTAACTCGTAGGTGAGCTTTTAAGAGCCGATCCTGGTCAAATCCTTTTTCCTGCTAGGATAAATATGCAGAACATCACCTCGGTCTCTGTAGGCCGTCCACACGTTCACCTGTTTCAGATGACAGACGCCGTTCCACTTCTTCCTCAACCTCTCTTCCTCTCTGTGTCTACATATCTGAGTCTTTTCCCCTCTAGATTGCTTACAGTCACAGTCAAAACTAGTCAGTCAGCCGACCAGCCGACCAGCTGTTTGACCAAGCTGGTCAGTAAAGCGTCCATCCAACCAATCAGACACCCATTCAGCTAACCACCAAGCCAGCCAACCGGCCGTCCAACCGCTCAGGCATTCTCAGGCAGTTACCCATTTCATCAGTCATCCAGCCAGCCAGCCAGCCATCCATCAAGTCCGCCATGCTCGTGTCCTTTAGCTGAGTGGCGAAGGTCTCTTATCGGAGAACACACGGACAGTTAATCACATAATTAATCTGACAGGCTTTATCAAAGACTTTATGATGAGGAGAGTGTGGGAGAATAGAGAGGGGAGAGAAAAGGAGAAGAAGGGAGAGGAGGAGCAAATACAACATTCTTCATCAAAGACGAGGTGGGGAGGAGGAGGAGGAGGAAAAGGATGAAGGGAGGAGGGGAAAAGAGGAAATTAAAGAAGGACAAAAGAGGAAATGAGACAAACGTTCTGACAATGGGACGTGAGCAGGGTTAGTTTGGGGTTAATCCTCTGTGATTCCGATTCGTTTCACAGGCTGTGCGTTACCATAGGAACCATAGGATCTCATTATGGGCTTGTGGATGCACAGGGGTCTCTACCGACGTTCAAACACATTCTGGATAAAACAGGATTCCATAAGGTGATGGTTTATGAGCAACACGTTGAGGCAATGAGAATCAGCAATATTGCCAGGTAGCCGCCCACCCGCTCAATCCATCCGTCCATCCATCAATCAATCAATTGATGATGATACAGAGATGGGGATTGGCAACTAAGGCAAAATCAATACGTACAGTGTATTACAAGGAATTATGATGAATCAATTGTTGGCTTGAAAGGCCGTAGATTGTGTTTCTTTGTACCTTTTAAAATTGTGTATGTATTTTGTAGAAGAAAGCCTGGAAGTCCTTTCTAGAAATTCAGGCAACTTTCAATGCTTCCGCTTTTCTCATTCATTTTTTTCATCTTGAAATGTATGATAGACACATATTGTATAAGTGATCTCTGCAACAAATTAGTAATAACTAAAGCCGCCTTTGTTACAGTGGCATCCATTGTGGAAGTTCCCCCTCATGCATTTATCTTGTATTAATACTGCAGTTCATTATGTCTTGAATGCTATGCAGTAGACTAAAACAAAACTCAACTTGTCGACCTTCCTTGTACTGCACCGGCTGAAAAGAGAGCAATGGGGCGTGGAGCGCACCGTAGTTCAGCAAGCTTGCAGTAAAAATGATTGTACGACTTTTACAATCTATTGTATTTCTAAAAATAGAAGCCAGTGTGTTTTTAGTTTTGGACAGAAGCCCTGCAGGTTTGTATATGCACAGCTGTCACTGACCACTGGGGCGGCTGGACTCTGTCCTTATGGCAAACTAAACATTGTCATCATTTGTTTTACATCTTTCAGTATTTAGCTGATGCTCTTATCAACGAGCGGCGTTCAGCGTCCTGCTTTGACCGGACAGATCGATATTGCAGGGATCAGACCGCTAACCTTCCCGATCTGGGGCAGTCTCTCTGACAGAGTGCTGACTGATGGTGCTAGAGTACTCCAGTGGTCAAACGGTCAATATCGGCTTGTGAGATTGTTTTCAGATTTCGACGACATTGGGGTCACCTGCAGAAAAAGGGTCGGTTGGAGTGACATGAACAAAGCATTTTGAGGGTTCGGGATTGTGGGAAGGGGCTGGATGTCATTATGTCATTATGGGGGGGGGGGGTCATCGTAACGAGCACATAACGAGGTTAATAGGGTCTTCAGACGGCAGCACAATTATGGGGACATAACGACATAATGAAGCGTCTTCATATCGAGGGCTGTCCCTGTTAACTTCTGAATGTTTACCCCCGATGAGACAAAGGAGAGACACAGAAAGAGAGAGGTGGTGATGGAGAGACAGGGCACAGGGGAGGAGAGGGATAGAAAGGCAGAGGAGAGACAAAGAGAGGGAAGAGGTAGAAGAGATGGAGAGTGGCAGCAGAGTGCAAACGAGAAAGAGAGAGAGAGAGAGAGAGACTGAAGGGGCAGGGGTGCAGTGATTAGAATGTGATGGCCTGTGTAGAGCCTGACGTGTGTGTGTGTGTGTGTGTGTGTGTGTCTGTGTCTGTGTGCACGCGTGCACTCACTGGTCTTTGAATTAATGAGAATCTCAGATGAGAGAAGAGGGTCATCATGACCTGCATGCAAATGACTCCAGACTCTCTCTCACACACACACACACATGCACACACACACACACACACATGCACACGCTGACAACTGCAAAGGAAACACTGTCACATGCTCTCTCACTCCCTCTGTCTCTCTTTCTCTCATACACGCACACACACAGTGCTTTTGTTCAGTTGCTGGGCATGCATCATGGTGTGTGTGTGTGTGTGTGTGTGTGTGTGCCATGGGGGGTGGCATGGGGCTGCACAGCTGCCAGGCCCGCTGTCCTGCATGGCACAATGTCATTATGAATGTCAATGATATGTGGGGATCTTTTGATCCGTCGGTCAATAGAGGGTCACTCAGCCTGTCAACAAGCTAGCTCTGAGGTTAGCTAGCTGTAGCAACGCTCGCTGCTGCTACCGGGGCCGCGGCAGGCAGACAGAGACAAAGGCAGGACGCTGAGACTTCACGGGCCAGCAGGCCGCTTTAACGGCACAATAAATACGAGCCAGTCTTGACGGCTGCTCTCCAGCCTCTGTCCCGGCAGGTCAGCCGCGGAGCTCCAGAGCTGCCAGTCTGCCAGGCTTCCAGCAGCATCCCGCTCCAACTCCATCACCGGGCAGCTCTTCCAGGCTGCTCCCGGCCGCATCCTCCGCGGACCAGGTCTCTTGCCGCTCCATACAGCCGACCCAATCCTCCCGACCCTATCCTCCTGATGACTCAAGCGCTCGCTCGGACTCTTACTCTGGACCACTCAGACGCACTCCTGTGAAGGAGTGCTAGATGCTAGATCCAGTGAGAGTCACCTCCAGTTTTGGTAACCTTTATTTAACCTTTATTTATCTCAGGTAGGTTGTGCACACTTGTTCTAACTCCTTATTGGAGGACAGCTGTTCGTCACACTTCTGGGAACAACCCAGTACAACCACAGGAGCGTTGGCAGCAGTTGAAAGCACCAAAGAAGCAGTAGTTTGTTTGGGGACAAAGAAGTAAGATTGTTTTTTGTTCACGTCCACCCACCAGGGAATTGACAACGGATAACTGTAACATCTGTAACATCTGTAACCTTTCAGTTGTCATTTTGACAACTTGAGTTTTGCAGAGAAACATCCACACATTTGCGATATCTCGTCTGCCTGTTAGATAATTCTGGACTCAGTGTCGTGTGGGGTGCCAGTTTAAACTGTTTATTTTAGTAATGAACTATAAAATAAACAAAAAGCAGTAAGAACATTCAAAATTCAACAATAAAAGCGCTAAAACTTCCAATGGACCGCCAATTATCGACGGGAATAAGAAAGATCCGCCACCACACGACAAAGTAGACCCAGAAGTGCAGGCACATCATCAATAGCTGTTTTTTAGGGTGGATTTTTCCTTTAATCTACGTAACTGTGTGAGTGTAACCTTTCCTGGATGAAGCTTCAAAGAAAGAGAGTCGAATTTCCTCTAAATAATGTTGTCAAATGAACTGTGATAACAATCATTCACGCTGTACCCCGCAGCGCCTGTGAGCTCCTCTCCATCGGCATATTTCATTATCTCCCCTCGCCGCTGCTTTTGATGTGTAACTTATCCGTCTACACACACACACACACACATACACACACAAATGCCCAGAGTTAGTTATTTCTGCTTGGCTGATAATGTATTAGATTGTGTTGAATACTCATCAGCAGGAGACACAACAGTTTAACAGCCTCAACAGGAAACGCTAACGCATCATCACACTGAGACGTTGCCAGGGAGCCACCTGTTGCTAGGGACACCCCCACCAGTTGCTGTACGTGGCCTGGTAGTCTTAACTACAGTTTCTCCGTCTCTCGCCCTCCCCCACTGTCCTGGAATATTATAGGATTTTAAAGGGGCACATTTCCAGACAGGTCAAATCTGAATTTGATAGATTCACTGTGCAGGTCGGGGGATGTCAGGGGATTTTGTACATGGGGTCACTTTATGGGGATATACTAGAATTGATTTTACAACTGTCACACATTCATTGTATCAGCTGGTGGTTATCAGCCGTTTTTATCCACAGTAAACCCAACTAGTGGAAACCAGTTATCTAAGCTGAAAGAAAACCCATTAACAGACCAGGAAGGAATCAAATAGGTCAAGTAAGTGATACGACTTAGTTATAGAAAGTCGTGGAAAAGTCATGGAATATAATGTATTTTATTTTTGCCCCATATATACTGTATGTGGTTAATGATAGTGTGTCTACAACATCATTAACCCAGTTACTGTCAACGGGGCAGCTCTTCTTAATACTAATGCTGTTTCAGAGTGGGTTGTAACATGGTGATCCATTATGGATAGACATGAAGACATGGCCACATACTATACAGATACATCACAACAACTCTTAAAAACTCTAATCTTTATCACAGGATGTTAACACCTTTTGATTGCTGTTATTCTCTACAGAACAGTAATTATTTGTCTCCATGAGAAGTTGCCCTTGGCATGAAAACTGTAAAATGAACTATAGACGACACATATATACTCTATATACTCTTTGTTCATTCATGGTCTTTTGTTAGTATATTTCATCTTCTTGTGGTCTGAAAGTAATGTTTGTGTCTATAGCCAGTTTCCTTTGATGACGGCTCCACTGATAGAGAGGTCCCCTTTCCATTACCAAGAGTTTGTTCATAATGATTGCATTCATGTCATTCATTTGATGCAGGAACAAGCTTTTGTGTGTGTGTGTGTGTGAGTGTGTGTGTTTTGTCATGGAGGTCAATCAGCTCTACTCCAAGTGTGGTTTCACAAATGGAATCTCTGCAACCACTTTCACTTACTTTTCAGTGCACAGTGTTATGTTGCTATGAACGCACCTTTAAAGTGGTAATCCTTGAGATCTTTCTGGTGACATCTTTGATGCTGAGTGCTCATGTTTCTTAGCTGCACTTCCCAGAGATCACTTGTCAGTCAGTGTGTCCAGCACTGTGACGACTTTTTCCTTGGATTTTCTGTTGATGAAGTTTGAGTTTCTGTAGGTGGCGCTCTTTTCTTTGCCTGTTCAGCCGCGGTGGCTCTCGCTGCTCATACTTATTACCCAGTTCTTCTTGTTGCTGCTGCCAGAAACATGAAATGCATCACTTTCTATGAGTCAAGGGATTTTTCCTGGTAAAATCCTACCTAACTCCAGATGTTTAGAACAGCAAATGTAAAAGGTTTCATGAGCTGGCTGTAGGTTGAATCACTGCGTATAACTATCGACAACAGAGAGTAGCAAAACACGCATTTATTTATATGAAAATGTTGAGTTTTCTACGTGTGTTCAAGGACGACTTCAATGATTTGAACTACCTCTGCTAGTATCGATCCAGTCCAAATCACAGTACAGTGTTAGCAGTCCGTGCTGTTTTATGACCTGTTGACAGTAAAGAGAGACAAATATGTCGGTCGATGCTGCCGATGCTGTGACAGACCATAAAAAATACAAAACCGCCTTTCTAGAACAACATGGTTAGGATGGTAATCTGTAAAGGGGGGATGATATGTGTGTACACGGCTGGCACTATTCCCCCTGCTTCATCCCACCTCCCCGTCAGTATCTATGGAGGGAGTTCTGCCTCCATCTATATCTGGTTATCCATTATGCATGATGAGTTTACACTGTGGAGATGGAGGGAGTGAGAGAGGAGGGGAGAGAGAGGGGGAGAGAAAGAAAATTACAATTTCTTCAAGCTGTCAATCGATACTGTATATACCGTATCTGTATTAGTGAGGATAATCAGGGTATTGGAAATGTGGTCACATCTGTTTCGTCTATCCATAATGGATGACCAATTTATACTTTTATTTACACAATAAAGGAGAGAGAAAGAGAGAGAGAGAGAGAGAGAGAGAGAGAGAACAAGAATTCTCACTCTGTCCCCCGAGGCGAGCCAACAGTTATCTTGGAGCATCATTGGCAAGAGTCTGCCATTATTGCTTACCTCAGGTACTTCTGTGTGTGTGTGTGTGTTTGTGTGAGTGTACACACACACACACACACACACACACACACACACACACACACGCACACATACACACACACACACACACACACACAGTGACAGTAATGGCCCTCTCTCCTTGGAGCAGATGCCCTTAACAGATGTCATTCAGCTACCGAGAGAGACAGTCAATAACAGGATGAATTGCAGCGCCCTCACTCATTCATCCACCCACCATCCATCCATCCATTACCGCTCTACAATTAATCGAAAAAACCTTAAAATTTGAACATTGACTGAATCGCAAGAGGCTGTAATTTCTTCGTATAGGGAAAAAAAGGTGTTTCAGGGACCTAACAAGGTTTTGCTGTGCAGTGCAGAATCAAAGTTCTGAACCAAAGTTACGGTTTGTTTTTTATTTCATCGAGCAGTGATGAAGCAGTGAATATAATATGACTTGGCAACCTATAACTTCTTTTAATCGTATATTTAACCTTTCTTTTCCTTTTCCACTCCTCAAAATACTTTAATTGGGTTGAAAGTGCTTTTAGTGTCATGCCAGGTGACAGCACCAGAAATCGTAAGTGCATTTCCTTCCTCAACAAGCATCTAAGAGCAGAACCAGTGCTGAGGTGAAAGTGCAATAAGTTAGCTACCTACTTTTTATTTAAACAAACAAGTGAAACAAATAAACAAGAGCTAAGACAAATAAGTGAAGTGAAGTAAGCAAGTGCTAAGAGGAAGGGTCAGGGTAGTGTTTTAAGCCTGCGGTGACAGATGGTCCTGGTCTCTGCTGTCCTGACATCAGTGGGGAGTTCATTCCACCAGTGTGGGGCCAGGACAGAGAAGAGCCGTGACCGTGTAGGTCGGCCCCCAGGGGCCTCGGAGCAACGGGGTGACCAGTCGCCTCGAGGCAGCAGAGCGATGTGGTCAGGCTTGACAATGAAATAACTTTCATTTTAGTTGAGGCTGATGTGTTCCCTCTGGAGTTGGATTTATTTATTTGTATTGCAAGTGGATTTCTATAGTTAATCAATATAGCTGACTGAACGTTTTGTCTCAAATCCTGAAATGTCTGAATGAAACCTGCATCCATGTCTGTGTTCTTTGTTTGCTGCCAGTCTACTATAATATAATGCAGAAACTGTTGGCTGCTACCACCATCAAGTTTAGCAGGGGAGTTTGAATTGTGCCTTGAGAGGACAACTTGATTATTCCTGCACATTATGCCCCAACAAAAAAAGATTTCTGCTTCTCAATTCAATTCAACCTCATTCTGTTGGTTTGCAGGGTTAACAAACAAACACTGAACAAACACACATAATAGCATCAATATGTGTGTTTATCCACATTAAAACAACATAATTGAAAACAATAAAAGCACCATAAAACATAGATACCAACGTACACACATGTTGTGCCACATAAACCATATGGACAGGTGATACGACGAGACAGTCAAGAGCTTGATACTCTGCAGTAACAAGTCGCTCACTGATGCACTGAAGTACAGCGTCCTCATACAGGCGTGAGACGGGATGTCATTTCATGTGCAAGTGAGCAATCTAATCACAGTCTGGATAAATGACTCCCTGTCTCTTTTATTCTTGAGGACATCAGCATCCAACTGATAGCAACATAATCTTTTGTCAATATTGTGCATCACTATCATCTCTCCATCATCCATCCATCCATCCAGCCGTTCTCTGCCTTCCTCTACCCAACCTCCCCTCCGCTTTAGTTGCTGCAAATTGGTTATTGCTTATATATTAGGCATAGACAGAAAACACATGATCACAGCATTTCCAATACACTGATTAACCAATATATCTGTCGCTACCTCCCCCCTCCACCCCCTGTGGTTTCTCTCTCTTCCCCTCTCTCTCTCTCCATCCCATATGTCCTCCAGCTGTTTCAGCCGATGACAGCAGCAGTGATGACACCCCGACACCCTGGTTAGCGCATGGGTGTGTGTGAAGCGTATAATGGCAGTGTTCCTGCTCGCAGTGTGTGTTGGAACTGTGTGTAATAAGGCCAGTGTAATATAAATTATAGAGTGGTGTTGATGCTAGCTAGGTCCTCCCTGCCTGGAGGCTGTATCTGGGAGATGGCATGTTAGCACGGCTTCAGCTGTCACCAGTATTATGCTTCACATACAGCGGGGCTACATACATGCAGACAGATCTTGGTTAACTGCCTCACATGCATGCTCTTACATGTACACACACTCACTGTAAAACAGACAGTAATACACAAACGTGTATAAACAAACTGTTGGTGTAACATTTTTGCAGAAAAACATGAAGCTAGCTAAAAATCAAAGCTGAAAATCGAAGCTGAAAGTGTCCCCGCCACTATATTTGAAACTTTTTATAAAGTTCCAAATGTTTTGGAGAAGAATCTGTTTTGGAGTACAGGCCGCGAATGGCGATGCATGGGAAGTCAGGTACGCTGTTGAATCCCAATCAGAGAAACACACAAACACATTGTACATCTAGATCATTAGTTGGTCTGAATAAAACATTTAACATTCAAATATTTTTGGTCACACACTTGGCAGTTGGATGGAAACATAAACCCAACATGCAGTATTGTTCTGTTGCTCTGTGGTGATTCGCTTTCACTTAAACGTTTGTGTGGGTTTGTTTTTCTGTGTTTTCAACGCTGCAAATTTCATCATATCAGCCGGGGTGATTTCATCATGTTTTAGCTGGCAGGAGGAATGCTTTCAACCCCGTCTAATAAAACTTACCCTCAGCATATTAGTGTCCCTGTCTTTCATCCTCCTCTCTCTTTTCTTTGTCTCTCTGCGTCGATGGCCTCCTTTGAAGGCAGAGAGGAGAATATGAAGAGAGAATGCATGTTTTGTTGTTTTGAAAGACAAAATGAAAGCGTAATGACTGTTGGCTCCTAACCACACCTCTGCGTGTGTGTGTGTGTGTGTGTGTGTGTGTGTGTGTGTGTGTGTGTGTGTGTGTGTGTGTGTGTGTGTATGAGTGAGTTGCCATAACCATCCTCTAAAGGATCTTAACAACTTAAATATTTACACATTGCTCGTCTCCTCAAGACAACTGCAGACCCACACACAGATAACACGATGCCTTTCTTTGTCTTAATTGTTACTAATAATAATAATAGGTAATAAATGGTTCCATACAATTAATTTCCTGCCACACTGTAATATAAACTCACTCATACACATTGACTCATCTGGTGCACGTGATATTTACAGCTGTTTTACTTGTTTAGATCTGTGATAATGTATTTCCTTAGAGCTAAAGCATGAATGTGATGTTGAGGTCACGCCTAGTGCTCAGCAGGAACAATGCAGTTAACCTAAAACTCAACAAACACTACAAAACAGTACATACACAGGCTCATGTGTGATGTGCTGGAATCATCTTTATTCAGAAAATGCAGACAATTAAGATGTTTTTTCCAGCACTCATTACAACAACCTACTCAACTCAAACACAAACACAAAGCAATCTGGGTACCGCAGTGATGCAAAAGAGTTGTAGTTCTTAAACCCTCGACAAAAAGAAAAGATGTGGCCTTGGGTATTCTGGCTGCTATGGATGAGTTAAAGCCTGTGTACCTTTAGAGCATCCATGCTGAAATCTGTCAACTCAAACATTCACTCTTGTAACTCAAAACTCCTTTCCTGACCATCTCACCATCCAAAGGTCTGTCAATGTTCTGTAAGAGAGAGTAAGACAGAGGGAATATTGAGGACAGATATTTGGTTTTTCACGTTTACTGTAAGTAGAGAGAGAGAGAGAGAGACTATTGAGAAATTTCAGACAAAAGCAGATTGTGTTTGCGTGTTTCCTCCAGGCTTGGTTGTATTTCTTCCTTTCAAACTGTTACAGCACCGAAAAAGAAAACATGAAATATGCAACACAATTGATCTACGCTGGACTGCTCAGAAGCGGCTGTGCCCAAAATTGCTCTCCAAATGAAACCATTTGGAAATGCCAAAAAAAGTTGAGCTATTCACCAATTAGCAGCGATTCTTTTCACAGCACACAGGACCAGTTGGCAGTGAGGTGAGAGAGAAGGTTGCTGGTTTGAATCCAGTGACGGCCCGGACAGATCTGGGCAGGGAAAGTGAATATAACTACGATCAAGGTGCCCATCAGCAAGGCCCTTATCCTCTGGCTTGATATCTGCAATCCTAGCATCACTACACTGTTACCATTCAGAGACTTTACTGATCAGTCTATAGCAGGGCTGGAATCAGATCACCTTGCCCCTCTCTTCTCCTAATAGATAGTTGTATTGTGTGTGCGACAGTTGTACGAGTCTGTTTTCTGCTGCTCATTAACATGACCTTTGCACAGAAAGACGTTCTCTCAGAAGTCATCCTCTAATTGGATGAATAGACGATGTTTTCCCCTTTAACCTTTTATGGTACAAAGACAAACTGATAGTTTTTTCTCTAAATGACTTACAGTTTTTTTCAAATGATGCTGAATATTTTCAAAACAACATGTGCAAACCTCCAAACCACTGGGCACGTGTTCACAACAGAATTTTTATTTCTCTTTTAAACACATTGCAAATGTTTTAGCACATCTATGCAAACGAGTAAGGACAGTTGTCTACACTTTGCACAATTACCAATTGAATATATTTTGCTGATCAAAACTGAGTATGTTGCTTCTCAGTTGAATAGTTGTACTCTCCAAAACATGTATGAATTCTTCCATTGTGTACGTCATCACATGCACAATAGTCCATTCAACTGTCAAAATCTGTAAGGCATATATACCATATTTTATAACATCCGCTAAATTGGTAAATTGCCTGTCTTCATTATGGCCTGTATATACTTATTGAAGTTGCAGAGAAGAACACAGAACATTTTGACTTTGCTGTAACTGTATGATCCCACAGTAAAATCGATTTGATATTTTGTTTATTGTATTATAGAGACTAAAGGAGCTGGAAGGAAGTGAAACCCTTGTGTTTGTGGATGAGGCTGGTTTCAATCTGGCCAAAGGCAGGAGACGTGGCCGAAATGTGATAGGTCACCGAGCCACAGTGGATGTGCCAGGCCAACGCGGGGCAATATCACTATGTGTGCTGCAATATCTGAGAATGGTGTGAGTACACATATTCCCAATATTGGCCCATACAACACCCAGAAACTCCTGACAACCTCTACAGACATCTCATCCCTGAGAATGAGAGAGGTTGGGTAAAGCATGACTTGCCAAATGTTGTAATTGTGTAGGATAATGTAGCTTCCACCACAAAGGTCATCAGAGAATGGTTTGCTGTCCACCAGGATGCTGATGGTCTTCCTTCCACCATATTCTCCATTCCTGAATCCAGTTGAGGAATTATTTTCTGCATGGCGGTGGAAGGTGTATGATCATCGGTCTCAAGACCAAATGTCTCTGCTTGCTGCAATGGATGCAGCTTGTGATGGAATCACAGCAGAAAGCAAAACATTGCAGGGGATGGTTGTGGCATGCAAGAGGATTTTTCCCCCATTGCATCGCAAGGGAAAATTTCAGGTGTAATGACGATGAAAATCTGTGACAGGAGCAACAGACATCCAGTGAGGTGGAGTCTTTAGTGTAGCACTCCAGCTTTACTGTGGTACAGTGTTAGGCTGTACATTGTATTATATTGTGCTGTGTACATTTTCTGTTTACTGTGGTGTCAGACAGTTACCTCATGTAAATACAATTTCCATGGAAATGTGAGTGCAATGTGTAATGTAAAACCTTGTACTGTTGAAATCGGCATCTGAATGGTATTCAGTTTGATACACAATAGCATTCAGTTACATCCTAGTCCAGTAAACATTCAGTGTCAATGAGTCAGTGTCTTATTTCCAGGGTCCACTGTCATACTGACACAACATCTAAACATTTTGACCAGCGTTGTTTACACAATGCCAAAGGAACTTTTCCTTTTGAGGGCATTTACTTTTTATATGAGACAACAACTTTGTTTTGAAGCATGAGTTGAATGTTTTGGGTGAGTTATGACCTTTTGCAGGTGAGCTATGGTGTTGTGCTGTACCATATAAGCTGTTTTGACAAATGCACCTAGAGCTTTGATAATGTTAACCGTTTCAAGAAATGAGCCAAACCAATTGAGAAAAACGAAAAAACAAATGTGTCCCTGTTTTTTTTTTTTTTTTTTTTTTTTACAGCTGTAAACAATTGTGTGTGTGTGTGTGTGTCTGTGTTTCTGTGAGAGAGAGAGATAGTGTCTGAGGTCTTGTTGCTGATGGTTGGTTTTCATCAGTGAAGTTCTTAGTCTGGTAGGCTTGGCAGACAGGCAGACTGGCATGTAAAGATAGACAGGCTGAACGTCAGACAGGTGGTGACTATTGGAAATACTTCCAGTTGAGCTGCAGAGCTGTCAATATAGATGCTGAGACAAAAAGGTTAGCTTGTCATGGGCTGCCAATGTGTGGGTGGGATGTGTTGATCGGTTAAGCCTTGTTCCGTTTAGGACATATTAGCCGTTTCGCCTTGCAGAAGCATTTTCTGACAATGAGTGCTTTAACATTTCTTACTGCAGAAAGAACAGAACAACCAGCAAACAGGGAAGCATTAAAAATGAATACACACGCACGCACACACACACACACACACACACACACACACACAGTAAATAGGGAAGAGCAGTTGTACTTATCAGATGGGCCCACACTCTGATCAATTCCCAATTTACTTCCAGGGTAAATGGGGAATCCAGTGTGCGTGTTTGTTTGTATGTGTGTATCTTGCATCCTGCATGTGTGTGTGTGCACATGTGCGTGCACATGCATGTCCTTGTGTGTACATCACTTCATGAATGTTTTTGTTGTTTTGTTGTTGTTTTTTTATTTAATCAGTCATTGAAGTCATCGAGATCATTGAAATCAAGAGACCTAAGAGCAAAAAATAGACTAGTCACACATACCAGCAGTCAAATAGTCAGCAAAATACACAGACATACATTACAAAAAGGAATTGGAAATATCGATTTAATTTCGGGTGTGTGTTATCTTGGAGCAGAACTACACTGACTTTTTGTGTGTTTGTCCCATTGGTCACTTTATTCAATGTCTGACGAGAGGATTGGCTTTAAAATGAGCCCGGTAGTTAGCTCTGTCTGGTGCGCCTGCTAGCGCTTCATCACTGACTTTCCTTTGACTGTTGTACTACCTTTTTACAGCAAAAAATGTTGATTCTTTGCTCCCAAATCTGCAAAGGGTGTTCTACTGTCATTTTACAGCAAAGACATCACACACACACACACACACACACACACACACACACACACACACACACACACACACACAACAACAACATGAGCAAAAACAATTCAGCAAACAACAGCAGCTGATCAGTAAAGACTTGAGTCATAAGGAAAGGCAGCTCATCTTCAATCCACTGTAAAATGACACTTATTGGATTGCATCTAGTGGTGTAATTTTTAATCTTCCTTCTCTGCAAAATGACACTGCTGTGTGAGATGGACTTCAAACAAATCTGATCTAATTTAAACAGAGTGAATTATATTTCCAGAACTGAGAGATATTCAAATGAGTGTGTGTGTGTGTGTGTGTGTGTGTTTGTGAATGTGTGTGAATGTGTAGCTGTTTGCGTGTTCCGCTCCAAATGTCACTACTTGAAATACACGGAGACTGTGTTTGAACTTTTCTCAGAGAAGTGTGCGTGCGTGTGTCTTTGCATGGCATTTGATGTATTCCAACAAAGCCGAAGTTGAAATATTACTGTTCTGAATCACTGCGGGTTCAGATGTTAACTCACAGCTTGGATATGATTTTATTTTCACTGTGGCAGTATGGATAAAAGTCAAAATGTATTAAACTATTTGGTAACACTTCTGTGGCTCTTGACACACATTTTCAAGTTTGTTTTGAGGGCACCACATGGCTCCTACACTGTTAAATCAAGTTATATGCAGGTATCATTGTGTTAGATCACAATTCATTCTACACCATTATGTTCCATTATTTTCTTAAATAGTAAGGTGTTACTGTGATAGCGCTGTCATAAGGGCTTTCCAATGCTTCCTGGTAAAAAAACATAACAATTCATTGTGATGTCATTAGCTTGTTTTATGAGCTTCCAATGGTTCCTGGTAAAAAACATAACAATTCATTGTGATGTCATTAGCTTGTTTTATGAGCTTCCAATGGTTCCTGGTAAAAAACATAATGATTCATTGTGATGTCATTAGCTTGTTTTATGAGCTTCCAATGGTTCAAACACATTAAGATCCAATACAGATGTATCTAATTGTTGTATGTTATAGAGCTGTTATAACCAATGTAGACAATGTACATGTTATTGTATTTTATTAACTTGTTATAAGAGCTTCTATTGGCTCATACACTAATACAATTCATTCAAATTCTATTATAGCTGTTCCTTACGGGTTACCAAACACTTTTATAAAAACATGATAATCTATTATAGCCATTATGAGCCAGTTATAAGTGTACAGTAGCTCAACCATTCAACACATTTAATACAAAGGGCAGTTTTTAGCCATTCCATCCATTCCAACGTCCAAATAATTCCCATAAAATATGGATAAAAATCTTTTCAGACCGGACATATGCGTTGATAACCAGTGTATGAAATAATCCTAATACCTGTATACGATACTTGGCTGCTTGGCGCATCATTATTGTATCCATAGTGACACTCTCTGGGAGATTATTGCTGTAATAATAGTCCATTTAAACGTATGTACCATTCTACTGTGATGGTGCACGTACCATTGTCAAGTGATTGTAAATCTTTCAAGTTTCAAGTTTCAAATCTTTGCCAGACATTCATTACTAGCTCATTTCTAATATTGTAATATTGACTGACTGGTTGACTGATCAGTTATATTGATTTTACTAAGAGATTGAATGCAGTCGGGCTGTTTGCACTTGCAAGAGGTGTGTGTGTGTATGTGTGTGGGTGGGTGGGTGCAAACGTCACTCTCTCACTTTCTCTACTTTTTATCTCTCTCTTTTTCTCCCTCCTATCGCTCTCCTTTTAAGGATGATAAATTGATGTCTGCATACATCTCCATATCTTTATGCTGGAGATGGCACCCCATCTCTTCTCATCTAATCACACACACACCCACACACACGCACACAGATGCACACACTGTTGATTATTGGCACTTCATTGCATCTTGAAGTGCAACCACTGTGAAGTGTGGAGTGTGTGTGTGTCTGTTTCTGTGGCATTGGCACACATGCATGAGTATGCCTCTGTGTTTGTGTCTGTGTGTGCGTGTGTGTCTGTGTCCGTGGCATGTGGCACTGGCACACATGCATGAGTATGCCTGTGTGTGTGTGGGTGGGTGTGTGTGTGTGTGTGTGTGTGTGTGTGTGTGGTTGATGTGGAACCATTGTGTGTGTATTAGGTGGAAGCGTTGTGTTTTTGCAGATCTGTGTGTGTGTGTGTGTGCGTGCGTTGCCCAGGGACCTTGGTGTGTGATTGATAATTGATTTTCCAATCTGTGCAGACCGCTGGTTGGTCACAGAGCTGGGTACAGCACAGGTCCGCTTCCTGTTAGCATCGACCGCTAATGCTTGGCTTTAGAGTCAGGTGGGGGGTGGCAGAGACAGAGACAGAAACAAATAAGTACTCACAAGTGGGTTTTGATGGGAAGATGTGGAAGATGTTCAAGACAGTAGGTGAATCTCAAATCCAAGAATGCCGAGTTGATACGGTCCTTGAGGAGAGTGATCTTCCCAAGATGTTTTGGAGGAAATTAACTTCTCAAGAGAGTAAGCACAGAGAAGCATTCTTACAGTTTAAGATGCACAGCTGTTCATTTTCCCATCTGTTTCCACCTGTTCTATAGACTGAAGCGCTGTTTTTGTACGTGATGCATCGTTCTCACAGTGAAAGGCACAAAGGAAACATTTTTGTTGGACAGGAACCCTCCTATCACTCTTTCCCTCCAAAAGCAGCACCTGCAAAAATGGACATCAGTATACAAGCTAATATATCATTTGTCAAGCAACAAATAATAAGTTACATTGCCTGCAGTTAACAATTGTCCATTTCCCATTTCAGTGTCTGGCAGATTTCCAGTGACTTCATCTTTTGCATGAAAACCATTAGCTTGCACAATACCCTACATACATTATAGGCCAAAAGAAAATACGTAAGAATAAATTAGTCTGGGAATATATTTTGTTGAAGGCAAGATATTCTTCCTGTTTGGGATGTATAAAGTGGCTGCCTGCCTGCGTATTAATCAGCATAATAAGTGTTTTGTAGTTCAGTCAGGCATTCCAGGCGCCTGTATGTTTTTGGCCATCTCAAACATGCACATAATGCCGCTATACTTTTTGCAGATCTACACTGATCTCTGAGTGCACGGCCTCTCTGGAATGCAGATGACTAATATCCATTGTATTGAGAGATCTGCCTTGTTTACGTTCTCAGATTTCTCTGTCACTGTATTCCCTCTCTCTCTTTCTGCTGCTGTCCCTCCCCCTTTCTCTTATTCTTCCCCTCAACATTACAGGACAGTCAAGACGCAAACCGCCCGTCACCTCAACAGCCCTTATTCTGCAGGAAAAGCACCCACATAAAACAAGAGAACTGTTAGGGGGTGCTGCATATACTATGATTTCCTGCCAGTTATTATGAGATCAGGCTGCTCTCTGTCAGGCCCTTTTCTGGCATTGCAGAATTTTTCCCGGAAAACTGAACCACGCACCACGTAAAAATGAAGAGGCCGTGGAATCATCCAGAAAATGTTGTTGCTGTTGGGCTAATGATGCAAAAACTGCAGCTGGATTGTTCTGAGACATCTGCACAGCACAGAGCCTCCTTCTTCACCTAATGGAGCGAATTCTACATCCTGTGGTGTCAAAGTGAAAATTAGGTAACGTTACAGCACACTTAATGCAGTTAATGGATTGTTGATACTGCACTGAATGTTTCTTGTTTGTTGTTGTTGTTTTATGCAGTTTACAGGCCTGCACTTTCTAGCAAGTGTTGATCTCATATGTACAATATGATAAGATAAGAAGTTTATTGAGCATTTTTGCAAGAAAAAGCAACTTAAATCTAGTTACATTTAAACACTAAATCACACATCTTATTTATTTATTTCCTGTGCTAGAATCTAGCACTGTTAGCTTGCGCCATAGCAAACGGGTTAGAACCGTACCTGTCTAGCAGTATACAATCCAGCTCTGCATCACTTCTCAGCCCGTTCAGATGACACCAGCGTCTTCCCTTAGCTGTAGCTGCTAGCCCCACCTTTATAGCCACAACCCAGCTCACCCATACGACACACACACACACATACCCCAAAACATCCTAAACACCATGGAAAAGGTGTCAAAGGTCATGAAAACGGGGGGGGATTTAGGCAAGACACAAACCGCCCGTCATCAGAAAAGACAGACGAACTTGGACTGTGTGTGTTAGTCTAATATATCCTATTTATTGTGATTGTTAGTTTAATGTGGAGACGTTGCACATTGCAGATCCGTCTGTCTCCCTTACTCCCGTTACTGTTTCTCATTCCCACTCGCTCCATCTCTTGGCCTCCCCCTCACTCTGTCTCCATTATAGTAATCATTGTGTTTATATGGTGCTAATAGAGCGATGGTTATGCATGCTATGTTGCTGCTGCTCTAGCCAGCCAAGTCATTTAGCAGAGAGGACCACTTGACCAGTGCTGACAGCGCACAAGCTTCAATTAGAGGCAAGTGCAAGAGCCTGCCCCCCCCCACAGCGCACACACACACACACACACTCCCAGGCATCACACACACAATCTCACACACACCAACGTTATTTCACACAGAAACACACTTATTTACACACTTATTAACATGCACTTCCTCCCACTGAGAGCTTCTGCATCTAGCTCACACACACACACACACACTTTTTAGCTAATGTGTGCTGTATTTTCTCACACACTCGTTAATGTTTACACACAGACACACACACACGCTATCATCAGTGCTGCCTCTTCAGCAGGAGTAGTATTACTGAAAAAGTTTTCCCTCCCACACAATTACAGAGGGGCAAAGTGTGTACGAGAGCTCTTGTACTTCTGGAGTCATTATGTGTTTGTGTGCGGTTTGTGTGTGTGTGTGTGTGTGTGTGTGTGTGTGTGTGTGTGTGTGTGCAGGACAATGCACACACACACACACACTCTCGCTCTCTCTCTCTCTCTCACACACACACACACACACACACACACATACACACACAGACACACACACACACACACTGTGGAAGAGTGTGTGAATTGTGTGAGAGACACTCTGGAGTTTCCCAACCATTCAAATATTTACACCGAAAGGCAACTCCAGATTTCACCACAATGAACACAAACACACATACAGTCATACAGGGACTGTGAGACATGCCTTACTCACCCTCTTTGGGGTGTGTGTGTGTGTGTGTGTGTGTGTTTGTTGTGGTCAGATCCCCCCCCCCCACACACACACACACACACACATCAATATGTCACAACTCACCCAATAAACGCCCACATACACATCCAAGCACACACAAACACACACATTCAGCCCCTCAGAGGGTCATTAGGACATTTGACTGTGTAGAAAACAGCCATTCTCTCATTGTCTGTTATTGGGTTATTATGCAGCGGTTACCAGCCAGCGTACTTACTGGAAAACTTCTTTAAAGTAGAGTAACTACAGTATGAACAAAGACCGCTAACTAGCTCCCTGGTTACCACAAGTGTTGACATTGTAATGGAATTTTTCAGCCCGGTTGGGATTCTTCTTTGATCCATCAGATTGGATGAAACTACGCAATGTCGAACCATTCCAGCATGATTGGATTTTTTGCTAATTTTTTTGTTTTCCATCCGTGTAACGACGTGCATACACCACAATTAAAGATAGTTCTGAATCAATTTTGCTGATTCGCTTCTGTTGGATTACAAACAGAATAGAAAACTCCTGAGACGTCTGATTTGGTCGGGAACCGTAACCCATCTGTGAATGTATGTAACGGAAGTTGAAGCTATTTTTCATTATTGTGGCTTTAATTTGCTGCCTTCTTTACTTTAGCGATTGTATCAAAACAGTTTAAAAACAACTAAAATAAAGGAAAAATAGCTCATAATGTGATAGAAGCACTGGAAAACAATCTACGCTGATGTACAACACTAAGGGAATGCAGGAAATGAGCAGAAAACTCAATTCTCACTGTACTGGCAGTAAACAGTGAGATCTGCTGCCTTATAAACTAACTCTGAAAGAACAAAGCGAAAGGATGTGACATGTTGAAGGTGGTTCTGTCATTTCTGGACTCTCAGTGCATGTTACTGTAATGTTGAGACCAATAGAAAGGTTACAAAATATTGTGTAACACCGTGAACTAGGTGTAAGCTAAGTGCATTAATTGCTATGACTTTTTTTAATATCACATTTAGACTATTTTGTAAGAAAACAAACAAATAACCTGATAAAGTGCAACCCACTGACAATTCTGCTATTGTTACTAATTGCACTTATTCAGTTTGTTACCAAAATGTGCAGCGGAAAATGTTGTAACACCACCGACAGGTGATAGAAAAGTGAAGGTTACTCATTTAAAAGTTTGTTGTTGTCTTTTACTCATGAGTAAACGTCTGTTGATTGGCTACATGTGCACGGTAGATGCATGTTGAGATTTCCCTGATGGCAACCGCCGATTCAGTTTTAGGTTCGTTGTGTCATGTTGACGTTATGCCAGTCTGTGTAGTTAGCCGGGATGTTTTCATGTGGCCACGTAGTGTTACTGTACCATGCGAGGGCATTTAGAGAGAGCTACATATGATCCTCGAGTGTTTATGTGGGCTGTGTGTTTGTATGGGTATTGATTAAAGCAATGTGTGTGTGTGTGTGTGTGTGTGTGAGTTGTGACATATCGGTGTGTAGTGTGTTTATGGAAATGAGGCTTTTGTTTCTTGTGTGGGTGGATGAGAGCATATGTGTGTATGTGTGTGTATGTGTCTGCATGTAGTGTACAGTATGTGTATTGTTAAAGGTCTATCTGTATGTCTGGTGCTAGTGTAGTATGGGTCAGGTAAAGTGTTAAATTACTGTGTAGTAAAGGTAATAATCACACTTGCATTTCATCAGACTTCACACTTCAACACACATTCAAATTTTTTAATTTTTATTCATTTTAGTCCCTGAGATCAGGATCATTTTTGGCAGGAAGACCTGGCCAAGACAGCAGCAACACATTTAGTTACAGGCAGAATGACAAATCTCAGAAGAGTTAGAAAAGAAAACAGAGGTGGAGAGATGGGAGAGTGAGAATATGAGATGAAAGAGTGACAGAAAAAGAACAAAAGGCAGAATCATAAAATATTTCTCATATCTCATTAAATATTATGGAATGACAGCGAGAAGCCGACCATTGATTGGAATAGTGACAGCTTTTAGTTCAGCAGAGGATCAGCTCTGCAGAGGGAGCCAATAAGCACCTTCAGGTAACAGCTATGGCTAACTGGTCCCTTGAAGAACCAGTACATGCCAACACTTTATGAAGGGGTTCTTCAGGGAACCCTCTGAGGTTTCCCTATCATTGTCATTTTTTCCTCAAATCTCTTTTAGCGAGTTCAGTTTAGAGTGCAACAGCATTGAAATAAATCTTCACTGATAGTTACATTTTCTGTTCATTGTTTAAAAGAATGAGTACTTGTAAGCAATGCAGAAACAACAGTGTGCAAAATGAATAAACAAACCAGTTTGAAAAAAATATTTTCTAGTTCACTTCTTACCGGCTCACTGATGATATGAACAGAATAAACTGATCAGCCTCGCTTGCTTTTTTCCCACCTGTTCTCAGTCAAGGTGGGAAATCAAAGTATTATCCAAATCAAAGTATTATCGTCAATCAAGTCCGAGTGAGCATGTTCGCCCTCTACTGGACTACTGTATGTACTGCAGCAGTCAGACGGCTTGCAGAGCGCGATCAAAGGAAAAACTCAAAAGGATCAAAAAGCTCGAAAGTTTGATTGATTTAAACGTCCTGACGTGACAAATCTATCTAGACAGAACCGCCATTTAGAAACAAAGCTATCAATAAGTAAACTCTAATTAGAAGATATGGATACCATTGACACACAGACTTCAACAGAGCGTCTTCACACACACACACACACACACACACACACACACACACACACACACTGCTTTCTGTGGAGCACCTTGACCTGAATTAGCTGAGTAGTTAAGAGATGATCCTATTAACTCCACCATGACCCTGGAGATCTGGGTTGCTATGCCTTTCACAATCTCTCACTGCACACACACACACATCATTTGCTTCCTTTAATGTGATGGAATACACACACACACACACACACACACCATGCAGTAGCTGCCGCTGTAGTCCCCTTTATGAAATATGGATGAGAGTAAGTACAGGCTTTGATCATGTGTGTGTGTGTGTGTGTGTGTGTCGTGTATTATCATGCTCTTAAGCTATTGTGTGTATAAACAGACATAAATGAGTGAAAGCTCAGATGAGAGCGAGCATCACACCTTCAGAAGTGGCTTTCACAAACACACACACACACACGTTCTCTCTGTCGCGCCAATGGATATGTGACTCCATTAGCACCGGGGCCTCAACCTTCTCTTTTGTCTCTCTGCTGTCCTCTCTTCATCTCCTCTCATCCACTACACTCATCCTCCCATTCTCACCCCCCCTCCTCCTTCTCCTCTTTCCTCCACTCCCCTGCTGGGCGTTTCTCTTCATACATGTTAAAGAGTGCATGAATAAAGCATAACGTGATGTCAGGTAGCAGTGTGTGTGTGTGTGTGTGTGTGTGTGTGTGTTTCGTAATGAGAGCAATCATGTATGTGTGCATTTGCGTGTGTGTGTGTGTGTGTGTTGTACATGCATGCACGTGCATGCAGGCAATGTGCAAGCGCACACTCGCATCCTTATCAACTGAGATAAAAGCTACCTCAGTGTGACTACAACCTCCTAATAGCAGCAGTGACCTTCATCCTTCCATTAGCAGTCCTATAGGACGGCTAGATAAGAGTGCTGTTTTCATACATGTTAATGGCCATGTGGGACATTTAGAGGGTGCCTTCTTATCAGCGACAGTATGTACAGCTCTCACTGGCTGGCTGGGGTATTTTCTGAAGTGCTTTGCAGGGCTGTTCGTTCCTTGAGGGTAATCCTCAGCCATAAACAGATAGTAGTCCCCTCTTTTTTTACTCTCCAACAGTTAACTCAGGGCTAAATTAACTAGGTGTGGGTGACCCCCTGTTCCAGAGGTGGACTCTGCAGGCCTGGAGAAAGAAATATTTTCATTAAATTAAATGTCTAATGATAGTGGTTCAGCATACACCAAGTTCATGGGTAGGTCTTTCCCAGATAAAATCCTCCGGTGCACAGGAAGTGATGCGTTTCAGGTTACGGCACAGTTTGTATGGAATAAAGAGAAGAGCAGCGATAGCCACCGTGGCTGAACAGAGGAAGAAAAGAGCGCCACCACCTACAGACAGTCAGACGTCATCAACAGAAAACCCAAGGAAATAGATGTCACAGTGCTGGACACACTGTTTGATTGACAGGTGATCTCTGGGAAGTACAGCAATGAGCTCAGGAGTAAAGACGGTAATAAAAAAAAAACATCCCAGGACCCTAAAATAAGTTTTGAAAGAGTGAAAAGTGAAAACATAGTGTGTCACAGTGGGTCTCTGTAACCAACTCATCACATGAAGAGACACACACACACACACACACACACACACACACACACACACACACACACCACAAAGAGAGGAGCAGTATATCTGAGGTAAAAGCAGAACAGCACTGGAAGCTAAACCAACATTAGAAGGTGGCTGCTCAGTCAACCGCTTAATGCAAAAATATTTATACTGACATAATGAAGCAAAACGATTAAACGGAAGTCAGGATTATCGACGTGTGTGTGTGTGTGTGTGTGTGTGTGTGTGTGTGTGTGTGTGCCGTACTGTAAATGATATGGAGAATCACCAGTTACTCCCCCAGTTTACTTAGCATTGCCTCAGGTGTGCACCAAACACACACACACACACACACACACACACACACACACACACACACACATACGCACGCACAGTCATTAGTAAGCAACCCACATTTGTAACAGGAACCACCTACTCGACACCAACAGGAAATTCTCTTCTCCTCTCCGCCTCTCTTCTATAATCCATCTTCCTTTCCCCCTCCTCTGTCATCCGTTCCTCGCTTCTCCTCCTCTTCTTTCCCTTCCCTTCCTCTTCTCCTTTCCAGTCTCCTCTCCTCTCTCCTTCGCCCCTCTTCCCTTCCTCATCTCATTTCTTCACACACAAGAGAGGATGTAAGACGGAGCAATAGGTATAGAGAGAGTGTATCGGAGGCTGTGTGAGAGATAAGAGACGGGACAGACTCTGCTCGTCGTCACAATGCAAAATATATCCAGACGAGCGCACCGGGAAACAACGTGCACGCGCACACACACACTGTGAAAGTGTTTGATGACTTGGCATCCTGCAGGGCTCATAAACTCAGCCCCAGTGGCTGAACAATACCTTTTGTTGCATTTTAAAACAGTGTAATGACCCTTTTCTTCAGTGTAACCAAGTGAAAATGCTAAACCTACTGTTACTGAGTGTGTGTGTGTGTGTGTGTGTGTGTGTGTGTGTGTGTGTGTGTGTGTGTGTGTGTGTGTGTGTGTGTGTGTGTGTGTGTGCGCGTGTGCGTGTGTGTTCTCGCTGCAATTTCACTGAAATGTCAGCGCTAAGGGCTTAATGTGACCATTTACATAGGGGAACAGGGGTGTAATGTAGCATAGAAAACAAACGAGCTGATGTACAGTAGTGTGTGTTTAAGAAGAGCTTCAATATGCCATTACACATTGGTTATACCTGACAGAGAGAGAGAGAGAGAGAGAGAGAGAGATATATACCAGTCAGTGACACATGGTGCATATACATGGTTACATATGACTTGAGAAGGACAGGCAGAGAGACAGGCAGAGACAGGGAGAGACAGACAGGGAGAGATGGTGTGAGGTAGATACAGAGTGAGATAGACAGACAAGTCCACCATTCCTGATTGACTGTCTCTCAGTATTTGTTCTGTGTGTCATTCATGGCAGTCTATAACTTCCTTCTCAGGCAGAGAGGATGTTGTTGTGAAAGAGGAGCAGAGGGGGAAAGCGTCTAACATTTTCATCAATATGCCTTAGTAATTGAACACCGCGGCCTATTCATTTTATGAGTACATCAGAAAACAACTTTCTTTCTCATTGTTTCATTATTTCAATGCACTATATGAGGATGAACATGTGTGTCAGCCATTGAGGACTGAACCTTGGCGATTTCTGAGCTTGAATGCTTCCATCGGATGAGACGCAACGCAAGCAGTGGAGCAGCTTTCACAGATTTCAAAGGCTATAATGGAGCTTTTACAGCTACTTTAACCAGTAAAGTTGACTCAGAACAACAGAGTAACATTTCGTACAGCAACAGGAGTCATTTCAGAGGAAGAGAGTTCTACTTTCTACTGTTGGCCACTGAGGATCTCCACAGGAGTAAGTGCCTTTGCTCAAGGGCACCTTGATAGTAATTCTTGAGTGACAAAATGTCTTTTTGCCCGTCAAGGTTTTCCCGGTCCAGGAATTCAAACGGGTAACTCTTCTGTAATCAGTTTCACAGCCTCCCAAACCGCCTGGACTCCAAACCTTGATACCTCTGATGTTCCCCTAGACTTCTCCCGTGACTATTCACCTTATCGTGGGGACTGCAGGCAGGAGTCAGGGGGCTTGGCACTTCAGATTGTAGTCTGCTAGCTTGGTAAGTAAAAGCATTAGCATTTAAATATAACTGCCTAGAGGTATCCCAGATCAGAGTCATGCATCTGTTTGTTTGACTTTGTTTGACTCTGTTTAAGGCTGGACCAGTTGGATTTAGACTGAGGCGTGCTGATGCATCATGATTGGAGACTTGGAGACTTTGTTTTTGTGGAGGACTAAACTGAACTTTCCAAACCAAACAGAATAACATACAAACATGCATTTCCTATGTATGTGCATGTGTTCATACCTCAACATCGATGTTCATGTCTCTAAAGGATCCAGTCGGTTAAAGTTACAATTTTGTAAACCAATGACTGCAGTTAGCAAACATCCTTCAAGAAGTGCAGTCAATCATTAAAGAGTAGGAGGTTTAGACGGCAATGCAATTTGTTCGAGGTCTTGCTGAGAACTTTCACCCGTAATCAAAGTGAAGTAAGTCCTCAAGAGTATACAATGGTTACCGAAGCATGTGTATTTTCATCAAAGAAATCTACACACATAAGAATAAAACCAACGGGAGAAAACAAGAAGGATCGCTAACTAGCTCCCAGGTTACCGCGAAGGTTGGACCGTGTCAATCAGATTGTTTGGCTGAAACTGCCTGTTGTGTAGTTTCACACAAATCTAGACTGAGCTGTCCAAAGTGGTGAGAGTGACAGCTGAGTTGTGTTCTGATCTTTGGCTTCCAATCAAACGTTGTTGATGCATTTAGAGCCTTCGCCTTTTTGTTTTCTTGCTTGTTCATTTCATACACATCCAGAACGGAGTCACTTTAATTCTACCCGTCTTTTTCCTTTTCCTAGCAGTTTTCCGACATGCCAGATGATTGTAGGGTCACCGGCATATATCTTTTGTCACTGTGGCTCTGAACCTTGACCTCGTTACTATTGATTGCTTGTAATGTAGGTGATTTGGGAAGTTGAGGTTATTCTACTCATAGTGAGTCACTCCGGATAAGAGTGTCAGCTAAATACCTAAAACACCTGTTCCTATTCCAGTATGAAATTTGGTCTTGAGTGCGGCAAGCAAAGTTTCAGCTCTAAAGGTTGAGCTCTAAAGTTTCAGCGCTCAAGGTTGAGCTCTCTTGAGTCTATCATCTGTGACAGAAGTGTTCATTTTAAGCCGAGACCAAGCTGTTGCATCGGGGTAACATATTGTTGTGTGTTTTTGGATTGGGGTAAGGGTGAATTTTGGCTTTAAAGTACAGATGTAGGCATTGTAAAAGTCCCACTTTTTACTACACACTTGCTGCACTTGTAGTAACAGTAATAATAATGTGATACTTTTTTGATCCCTAGAGGGAAATTCTCTTTTGGTTTTCCCACCACCACCACAGGGAGGTCAGAGGTCAGCTAGCTTTTATGGCAGGCTGAGTGTGTAGACAGAACAGCGCCCCCTGCAGCTGGGAGGGCTTCAGACACTTCAGTAGTTAAATCATGACCCCCGTACCTCCTGCTCTACCCGATTCCTCCAAAAATCTAGTCTTTTTAATTATTAACTAAGCAAGAATTGTCTTAGTACTAGATCATGATAGATGCAGGAAAAATGCATGAATGCAGAGAAATGAGAGGTTTGGGTCTCCTGGGTTTCCTAACCTGAGTAGGGTTCCCTTGAGTTCCCTTTTAAGGTGGAATTTTGTCTTTGAGTCAGGCAGCATTGAGTTGTCACAGATTAGTCTCAACTCTTTTGTGTTGAGCTCATTTGTTTTTACACCGACCAATACCAAACTGTCCAATGTAATTGGGATAACATATGTGGGTTGTGTTTTAAGGTGGAATGCAGGCTCTGAAACCAGCAGCGTTGAGTTATCCCTATTGGCAGCCAGTCTCCTTGCCGGCTGAGTCAATCAATCTGGGTCTGCCTCTTTGTTAACGAGTCCTGTTTGTGTGTGTGTGTGTGTGTGTGTGTGTGTGTGTGTGTGTGTGTGTGTGTGTGTTTAGAGAGATAGGGAGAGGGTGAAACAGGACAAAGGAAGAGAGATGTGTTTGGGCGAGACAGGCGGCGGAGAAAGACAGAACAAACCTTTTTTCTTTTTCCCACTTCGGCCTCTGCAGCAACTGGGCTATACACAGTGACTCAACCCAGATGAAAGTACAACCTGAAAAACAGCAGGTGTGTGTGACTGCGTGAGAAAGAATACAAGTGGAAAAGAGAACACAGAGTGAGAGAAAGAGAGAGAGAGTAAAAATAGGGCTAGAGAAACAATGAGAGAAATAGAGTTGTGCTGAGGTCTTTAGTTTAACTGCTGTGTTGAGGGGCTTTCTCACTGTTTTTTGTTGTCTCAAGAAAATGTGATGTAATATCTAATAACATCAATAATGAAGAAGTGATCAGTTTGAGGCATGGTGACTCTTCTCGGCCCCAAACATGCTTTTGGTTGCCTAAGGGGAGGAGCCTGCAGAAATCCATGAGATCCTTGTTGTTGTTTTATTTTGTTGACATGTTTGTTGCTAAGCGCTCATCTCCGTGGTGTTTCTGCACTACACTTCCCAGAGATCACTTGTCAATCAATCCAGTGTGTCCAGCTCTGTGACGTTTTTTTCCTTGGATTTTCTGTTGATGGAGTTTGAGTTTCTGTAGGTGGCGCTCTTCTCTTTGTCTGCTCATGCTAACTACCCAGTTCTGCTTCTATTTATACCAAACAAACTGCTGCTGCTGCTACTGCTGCTTCTGCTGGAAATGTAAAACACAGCAGTTCCTGTGTGCCGGAGGATTTTTTCCCAGGAAACACCTACCAACAAATGTAAAAGCTTCCATGAACTGAGTATAGGTTGAATCACTGCTGTGTTATATCAGTCTGTGGAGAGAGGGGGGGAAGTGCTTTGCTAGCAGTGTGGAGGACAACATGGCTCAGTGGAAACACAATGGAAGGGCTTCAAAATATGACAGACAAACAGAGAAATCATTGCTGTGGCTTAAGACTTTCACTCACTGAATTTATATGATCGTATTGTTCAAGATGTCATCTGTCACTCCATGATTACATCCTCTCATTGGACTGTTTATCACCCTGAACAGAACGACAGTATCACCTCTCTCCCTGGAGTACCGAGAGCCAAAACAACCCCTCAGTGATTCTTGTGTCCATACAGTATTTGTCCTTTGAGTGTAATCAAACTCAAATTCATACTTCAAATGCGTGGAGACGAAAGCCCATATTTTTAGTCTCATTCTTTCAATATTTTTGGGCTTTTTTCCTTTTAAGTACCGAGCAATTACACTGCAGTAGCTTTTATAACCGGTGTAGCTGTCCTTTGGTAGTGATAGCGCCATTTCAAATTTCGCAGCATTAAAGCTTGCAGCTAAATTTTAATAAGGTTTAGTGGAGGAACCAAAACAAAGCTGATTACCGATGTGAATGGAGGCTTTTTGGCACCCAGGGACATTATGACATTTTAGATTTTTAGTCTGTTATTGTTCTTCTGCAGACTGCTGAAGCAGGCCCGGCTCTGCCTTACTCTTGGGGTGCAATGACAAAAACGAACGTCCTGTTTTACAGTTAACTTAGCGGGAATACGGAAACATTTTAAACTTTGTGGCAAGGAAAAAAAAAAAAAAGTTCAATATATGTACTTTTCATTGTGTCATGTAGCTATACACTTTTCAGAGAGAAACAGATTGGGGATGGAGAAGACAAGTGCTGCCATGACAACTCAACTCAACATTGTCATATGCCTCATCTCTGTATCACACACACACACACACACACACACACACACACACACCTCAAAACTGTCAAATGTCACACAAACGTGTACACATTAACACAAATTCACAGATTTCTTGACACCTATCAAACCTCCCATCATGCACTGCTACATACAGATGCACACATAAACACACATGCACACGCACACGCAACTCACACTGTCAGAAGCCTCATGATACACTCTGTCTGCCTGTCTCACTCACTCAGACACACACTCTCTCATAAGAACATCAAACCACCAAACCTCTAGATAGATAGATAGATAGATAGATAGATAGATAGATAGATAGATAGATAGATAGATAGATAGATAGATAGATAGATAGATAGATAGATAGAAATACCGCAAGGAATATATTTTGCCTTCAATAAGGAAAACACATCAGAATTTTATTTGGGCAAATAGAGCATGTCTAAGGTCTCAATTAGTCAAGATTTGTAGAGGCCTGTTGTATTGATCACTAACCCACTAATGCCTCATTTTATTGCATTCAAAGTTTTCACATCAATGCCTTTGTGTTAGAAAAATAGATGTAGCCTCCTCTTACCGCTTATTAGAAATGGTAGTTCAGGGTCAGTAGGAATTTTAAATATTTATCTCAAAAAGTATTTTCAGTTACTTACTCTTCTAGTTTTTACTAAAGCTTATGAATAGCACAGCCTGCATGCAGCTCCCACCCCGTTTGCACCTCATCAGGTTCTGTGAGAAATCCAAGTGTGACCTGCTGGATCCAGCCCCCCTGAATCATTATTTTCTTTGTGATTACCACCTGCAGTTTTAAAATCATGCTCTTCAGGGGTATGATGAGGCAGGTTGGCCATTTAGGCATCAATGAAGCCATTGGCCTGTGTTTACATGAACCCACCTGGGTAAAAAAAAGTTCTGTCAAATTCTCTGCTACTGTGATTAATAAGGGCTTACCTAGGCAGATCCAGAGAACAATCTAACCAGCATGATTCCTGTCACATAACACACCGTTACTGTGACATTAGGAGCAGCTTCAAAGACAGCTGAGCCAGACCCATGATCAAAACCCATACACATGGTTAATAAGCAAACGTGAGCCAAAAGGGCTGGATCCAGGCAAAGGTTCAACCTTGATCTATTACATGAAATGCCTTTCAGCTCTCTTCCACACAACTCCAGCTGTTATCAGTAGTTTAGGGAAGCGTGAGGCAGAGGGAGATCGGAGAATTTAAACTGTAGCCTTCAGTGTTTTCCATTGATGTAAATCCAGAGGCTTATTTATTGATAATGTGACAACTCCACTATTGGTGTTGTATTCTGGGAATTATACTGGAATGTATATTAAGCCAGCCATTAAGCCTGGGGTTTAGATGTTTCATATTATAGGCTTGTGATGAAAGGGTCTGTCTCACTAATACACCAATATTTTCCGTTCCCTTACAGCGAGGTCTAACAAAAATGGATTTGATCTATGATTTCACCTTTTCATATTCCACTTAAAGCCTGAGGTTCATGACTAATTGGTTGTTAACTTTTCTGATGCAATCAGTGGTAGTCTGTGTACAATCCTCATTAACAGGAGCAGCATAGCTGATCAATATCAAGAAACATGGCAACCAACCGCTCAATTGAAAAAGGCTGTGATCCAATCAGAACAAAAGCTAACAAAAGTTATCTGTATCAAAGCAGCTTCCAAAACTGTCAGGCACAAAAGTCAAAAATCAGTACTGCCTGGAAAAAGGTCCAAAATTATTCCATCTCTTGCTTCTAGTGACACAATTATAATTGTAATAGTAAGTAATTGCCAGCTACTATTTGCAGTGTATTTATTAATTGAACGTCATGCTTTTATTTTGAAGTTTGTCTTTTGTCTTTGTTTTTCTTTCCGCTTACCTTTATTTTGAAGGCAGCTAGCGCATCTAAAGTTCTAGGTGAACGGTAAAAAAGAGAGAAACGAAGGTGTACGGACCTCAAATACTTACAGCCAACGTCTGAATTTAGCGCCTAGCTGTGAATGTGGACAAGGTATTTTGTTCTCTTTGTTATCACTGTTATTATTTCAATTATTTGTAATCGGTTTGTGTGTTTTATATCATAAATTAAGCATAATACTGAGTTAGTTAGATAAACTAACGTTACTATGGTTACCATGCTATTGTTCAAACTGTGTGCTAAACTGTGTATTGTAAGAGGGTTTTTTTCTCGCTCTTATGGTGAATTTCAATAAGATTAAAACCTTTTATGAATCATCCGTCGAAGAGGTGGCTGTCATTCAGCTGGGGTTGCTACATGACTTTACCATTTATGCTCAGTTTTTTTCCTTTTAAAGATTTTTGTTTTGTTTCTTTTCATACTTGTAAATTTTTACATGGACATCCAAAGTTAGAGGTTTTTAAAGAAAACAAGTACATAAAACATCTCTTCCTGGGACCTAGGCTCACTTAAAGTACTCGTGTCATGTGGGGACCCACAAGAAACAGGCCCACAATCCACTCTGGGTCCTGATGCATGTTTTAGAAACTGCTGTCCTAAGCCTTTTGATGAAAGTTTCTGTATCACCGCAGTTGGATCTTCTTTGGGAGATGGCAAAGTCATCAATTGTGGGGCATTTGACATTTTTAAGGAGAAACACTTCAGACGTTGACCTTTATGTGAAAGCATTACCCAGTAAGAGACAACCGTTTTAGCTCAGCCGTTACTGCTCCTCTTCTCTCGGCTCTTTTTCCACTTTTTTCCTCCTATCCACGTCTCTTTTCTTACCTTATATCCCCTTATTTCTCTCTCCTGTCTCTGTTTGCGCTTATTAGTTTGTATTTTTTTGTATCTCCTCTCATTTGCCCTTTGCTCGGTAGTCTTAATAGTCTAACTTGGTGCTGAGGAAAGGAGAAAGGGCAGGATTTTTGGGTCCATTGGGTTCATTTGATGCTGAGCCACAGAATGCATGGAAAAGGCGGTCTAGTGGTATAGTGCTTGGAGCAATAATCAAGGATAATACAATAGAATCAATCACAGCTCCCAAGTTTTAAACCGTCTTATACCAGATCAGTATCGTCTTTCAAATAACCTCTCAAAGCACACACAGGAAAGCTTTTTTATAATGGTAATTTTTATGTCTGGTTTTATCCCTGTCATTTTATTTGTTTCCTTATATTTCCATATATTTCCTTCTCATTTGTCTTTGTTTCCTTTTGTATTTATTAATTTATCTCATTTATTTTGTAAAGCTCTTTGTGAAAGTTGTTTGGAAAGGTACCATATACATAAAGTTTATTGTTATTGTTCACCTGGGGGTCATTCCACAAAGGTAAAAAAAAGTGGGGCTTAATATGAAAAGCCTGACAATGGCAACTTCCAGCTAACGTAATCAGGTCTTGTTTAAAAAGTAATAAAAATAAAAGCAATAAAACAGACTCGTTTGCGCTTTGTTACAATGGAGCCGACTTTTATGAACAGACTGTGACGATGAAGACCCTGGTGCCTCCAGCAAACAGGAAGAGGTTCTCAGCCATTACACACAGCTATAGCCTTTATCAGTGACGTTTTAACAACCTATGAATTGATCACACGTGAAGGTGTATTCTTATTTTTACTCCCCAGTAATGTACAATTTTGGTGACAAACCTATTTACTCAAGATAGAATGAAATTATGGCTTGTGTAAAAAAGGTAATTACCCAATTAACCACTACTATGTAATCACAGTGAACGTTTTTCAAGCTATAGACTACATCCTAACACAATGTAATGAAAGAAAAAAGCTCTAAATAAAATGCCATCCAAATTCCCAGGAAGTTGGATTGAGCTGGACCAACAATCACTGTAATTGCACACTAATTGCCCACAACAGCCGGCGGCACCTAGCTGTTATATTGGCAAAGCAGGTAGCTGACAACCCCTTATCAGGTCCCGTTAATGTTATGGCAAGACGAACGGCCTCATAAACTTTCCATGTTACTGCTGGTTACATTGACAGAAAGGTTTCGGTTGGTAATGGCGGCTCATAAGCAAAACAATTCATGCGAGGAGAGTTGTTGATAAAAATCACACATACACAATTAACTCTCAGTGCTGTTTTAGGAACTGTCTGTATCATACAATTAATGACTTTAATACTTACTACTTTAATATTTAATACTCTAATTACTACTACACTGCTGGGCCAGTGAAAATATACTGAGGGGGAAAAAAAACATAATGGTAGAGAGATAATCTGACATTTTGCATTTTAGTTTGGCCTGCTATTTTTCTTCACTGCCCTGTGTCACATTGTGATTAAAGCTTTTTCCACTTTTCCCAAAATTTCCAAATATTGGTACTTGTTTAGAAGTACTGCTAGCAATTTAAGTCCTTGAAAAGTATGTCTATAGAGCGTTTTGGAAATTAACATTTAGTACTTTGGAGGTTCTGGTGGTTTGTTCAAACTGTCACCATTAACTGTTGAAGTCATGGGTGTACCTCGGAGCAACTTGAATTCAAACACCGAGCACAATTCCTTCTTCTGCGTCTTCAATATAACTCTTTTCCGGAACGAGAGCAGCTACGTGCACATTTAATTGCAGATTCGCACTAATTATTATTAAAAAAAAAACAAATGCTCTGTTATATTGTCCTGGTGCCGGGTAATTTTAATCAGCTCACATGAAAGAGTAATATCTCGCTGAAGCTGGATAATAAATAAATTGGGATATTTCATGTTTTAATGTGTGTAAGTGTGCATTCTCCAATTTTCCCCGAGGAAAGACTTTGAGGATGTGTGTGTGTGTGTGTGTGTGTGTGTGTTTGTGTGCCTGTGTGTCCTCAATTATTTCACAACTTGATTATTGCAATTTTTACTAAACTACATATTTCCCTATGGGCCGTTTCTGACGCTTATAAAATGATAGTTGTTCTGCGGATTTGGGATGTAACTGTTTGTGACTGAGAGTAGGTTGGTGCATGCTGGGATATGAATGGGCGTGATTTGGACAGAAGGCGGTGGGAGTTAGTGTCTAGATGCTGTTCATGCTTCATTGCTCTGTTTGCGACGAGGCCCCTGAGCTGGTGAGGCTCGCTTGTACACTTAAATCTCACTGAGAGGGAAGTGGTATATCGTTCTGTAAGATGGGATGATGATGTATAACTCACATTTGAAGCATTTATTGTTAAAATTGATCAACGCAGGATTCTGAAAATGTAGTCCCCCCCCCCTAGGTCCTCACTCTGCCATTTTCCTTCTTTGTGTACAGAAGAGAGAGCCACGTCAAACCGCATGTCAAACTATCTCAGTGTAATGTTCCCCTGCTCATAAAGACGATGTAGAACAAGACTTAAGACTTTTTTCAGAATCCAGTTTCCTTTTTCTTCAATGTGAACCAGTTTTAAAAGTAAAAAAATTTGCTGCTTGATGGATTGGGGCGGACCCTAAAGAAAAAAGTCAAGTCATGGAAGGAATACAAGGAAAGAAACAACAAACTACCAAATTTTGGCATTCGGTTTGACGTGACAAAGAGAAAACAGCGCGTATTGTTCGTGTCCATCAGTATCCGTGTAAATGCATCCATATCTGAGTGAGGAGCGAATGAGATGCTGACAGATTATGAGTTTAAAAATGATGAGTTTATGACATCTGTCTATCTGTCTCTCTCTCTCCCTCTCTTTAAATTTCCCCCAGCTCTGTTGATTGGAGTTTTGATTGGGATGTATTTCACTTTTGTTTTGTCTTTTTTAAGCACAACTATGTGACATAGCGGGAGTCTGAAAGATTTGCTATCTTACACATACAAGCCATTTCTTATGTGAGTAAATGGCGATGGTACTAGGACACAGAAACCCCAAATCAGCCATAAAAACCACAGGAAATAAAGGTCCACAGTCTGTTTGGGCCTCGTTGTCGCTGCGGTTTATATGTCTGCAGCTGTACAAGTACACACTTTAGTGTCCGCAGCATGTGGTGGATCTCCGGTGTACATCCGAGAAGACCACATTTCAGCCATCGGACTCGGCCCATAAAACCAGAGTTCTCTAGTGTAAAGTAGAACTGCATAGGTATAATATGATACTCATGTCCTTTGATCACCTGCTGGCCAGACCACTGCAGAGCATGGTGAATTGTGACACATGTACTGTATGTATGTAGCAGAAGTGCTCAGACTGGTTTCTGAGCTTGAAGCAGTGAAATGCATCATTCTCTGGAAAATTCTTCATCCTGACTGCTCCGTAATTGAGTCTTTATATGCTGAAATGGATTGAAATTCCATAAATGTTTGCAAATATGAAGCACTCATGCTGAAATGCTCCGTACACTTTAATTTAGCTGTCCAAATTAGATGTCTACCATTTAAAAAAAGTGACATCCACTATTTAAATTGTTGACATTAAACAAATGAAAACAAATTCAGGTACTTGAGTCATACTGATGCAGATGAAATGCATTTTATTTAAATGGTAAACAGTGCCTTGGTCCTGTTGAGGAATTTCCTTGGTTGACAATATCATGGCACTTTGACAGAATGCATCCTTTATTTTATTGAGACATTGAAAAACAAACTGTTAATGTTTATTCCCCCATTATGGATGCACAGCAAAATATCTAAGTTGTTAAATTATTACATTTTATAATTATGAATTAAAGTTGGTAACACTATCCTTGAGTTGTTAGTCATAACACACTACAAGTCATCATTCATGCACCATGAGCACATTATGATTAACTGATATGATAACTGTTGTTATACTTATATTAATTACTGGAATATAATGCCAATCTAGTTCTGATGTTTTTATAATGTGCTTCTGATGTCTTCAAACTAACAATTATTGTAAAGTTACCATGTTTTCGTATTGCTACAGTGGGTCCCGGATGTGCATGTGTTGGACGTCAGCCAGCAGACTGCTTGTGTGCCCTGTTGTGCTTTTATTACACCTCAACAACTAGACGCTGGCGTGGGCAGGGGTTCCCGAAAGCATTGCAGCGTTAATCTGTTTTTTCACTCTGAGCCAAGGGACACGCACGGTCCTAATGCTTAAACACAGTCTAAGAAGAGGCCAAAGCCAGGTAGTGCTATAATGGGATTTATGAAGACTAAATACATTCATCAATAATGCCCTCATAGTGCACCGGAGATACGGTCCTCAAAGGCGGTGTTATCCACAACACACTTAAGCCTGGAGAACCATGTTCCACTGATCAGGTTGGTTTTCATACCAGCTCTGTCTTTTAACAGAACCCTCTCAGCTTACTCTCTTTGAAACAGAATAAGAGAGGGAGGCACATGCACTTGGATAAGTCTGGACACACACACTTGATCTCTTTAGAAACACACACAGACGCAGACGGCTAAGCCTGGTTGGGGCTTGGCGGGGTGCGATATGGCCGGCTTTATCCGATCCAGCCTTATCTTAAAAGAAAAGTGTGCCTGAGCGACTGAGTGCTTGTGACTGATACATTTACAGTGTTTGTGTGTGTGATTGCTACATTCATGGTGTGTGTGTGTGTGTGCACATGCATCCATATGCACGTTCTTGCATATGTGTGACTGAATGGGTGTGGTGTGAGTGTGCATATGCATTTGTGTATATGTGTCTGCCTGTGTGTATGTGTGTATTTGTGTGTGTGTGTGTGTGTGTTCGTTTTACAAGAAAAGGTTTCCAAAATGCCAAGGAGAAGGTAGGTACTGGTTTATTTTCAGACATAGACGCTGTCCAGGGAGAGAGAGAGAGAGAGAGAGGCAGAAGAGAGAAGGGGAAGGTAAAGAAGTGAAGGAGAAATGGTGTGAGACAGATTAAGACACAAAGTGAGTAAAGTACATTACATTTATTTAGCAGACTCTTTTATCCAAAGCGATGTATAAAAGGTACTTGACACTATGTGGGGGTCAAACCCACGACCCTGAGGCTGAGAGTCTCATGCTCTACTGTCTGAGCTGTCCTGGCATCAGACTATGCTGATAGAGGGCTTTCAGCTGCTGTAACACAGAGGGGCCAGATTGGTGGTCCTCAGTTCTTGGGCGACAATCACCGTCTCAACAGAATTTAAAATTAAAATGTTTAATTTCAGTGCTTTTTGACTGTAAACTGATCATTTCGCCACAGATAAGATGTATATAATTTTATATATACTTTCGTGTTTGGATAATTTCAGCTTGCTAGCTAGCTAACCACAGTTTCTAGTTAGCTAGCCATCACTGTCTTGTTGTTCAACACATTTGCACACTTTGCAACTACCAGCCACTACTGGTAAAACTGGTAGTCGCATGTTAACATGAGTTGCGTTGCTGGCTAGTTAGGTAGCTAATGAAGCCAAAAACCTGTTTAGGTTGACTGAGCTGACTCGTCTCAAGCTACAACTCACAGTGCTTGAGAGTAGAGACATTTCCTGTGACATGGTGCCTCATCAGACTATTCACTTTAACTTAAACATGACTGCATGGACCTACACCCACATCACAACTATCTTTTTGACTTTTTTCTTACCAAGTTGTTACATATCTAGGAATTATTTGCACACAGCCAGTTGTCTACTGGACCTCCAAGATGGCGCCAGCCGTGGTCGCTAGCACATTTGTAACGCAACTGCAAAGTCTCTACAGCCTTATAACCGAGAGAGAGACAAAGAGAGGAGAGAGGGAGGTGAAGAAGCAAGGGGAATGGACAGAGTGAAACACACTTAGAGGGAGGGAAGGAGAGATGGAGGGAAGGAGAGATGGAGGGATTTGAAAGGGGAATGCAAACCTGATCACCAGCTGTGCAACCAGAGTTTATTTAACTAGAGCTGCTAAGTCGCGGTGAAGATGGAGGGAGAAGAGGGAGAAAGAAAGCAGAGGCAAGGGGGAGGACAGGAGAGAGGGGTGGTCTGGATGAATGGGCCTCACGGGAGGAGAGGGATGGGATGGAGGGAGAAAAGGGAAGGGAACAAAATGGAAGCAGGGATAGATGGAAATATGAGCAGAGAAAAAGATGACTGGCGGGAGAGAACGGGAGGGATAAAGAGGGAGGGAGCGAGACAAGGAACAGGAGAAAGAGAGCTTGAGGGAGGGCGGGAGGGGGGAGAAAATGAGGGATGGTGGGAGAGAGGCCAGACTGTGCATGTGAAAGGCAGTCTTTGTTTGACCTGCACATGAAGAAATGATCCTCGCTAAAAATACTACTAATACTGTCTGGATACCCCACTGCTTCCTGCCCATTCACTGTGTGCGTGTGTATGTGTGTGTGTGTGTGTGCGTACACGGCCGCCTATATGTGTTATTGTACCATTAGTCTGGCTCGCATTTCTCCACGGTTAAGATTTCAGATTAACCTCCGGGGTCAAGTCCTCACCTCTACAAGTCAAACCCACACACAAAACAATTATCCTCACACACACACACACACACACACAGATGCATACCCATTATCCCAACACATGCACACACACACACACACACACACACACACACAGAAACCCGAGCCCTGACACCCACACAGTTGAACCATGTCTTTGAAGTGTGTCTAAATGGAAGGGATCAGTCTACTAGTGTACTGTTACAGTGACAGACGTCTCCAGCCCCGACCGCTGTACATCACGCTGTACTCTCCTTGCCCCGGCATCCATGTCACCCAGATGTCCCACCACGCTTTGTCTGTCTGCTCATAACTACTGATAACTTACATGAACCACAGGAATTTTATTTGCGACATCAAGACTACTGGTTCACTTATCAGATTTCAACCTGTTTCAAAGCAGAGAGGGAATTTATCTACACTGTAAAAAAACAAACATTTTTTTTACAGTTTATCTCTGTTTTTAACAATACAGTTTTTTTTTTTTTTTTTTTACAATGTATCTATCTATCGTTATCAATTCCTGAAAAGTTGGTGTAGTCTTTCTTTGAGACGCAGAGTTTGTGTTGTGGACACAAACACATATTTTATTATTATTATTATTTATTTTATTATTATTTATCTTTTAACATTACGTTCCTCCACGACAAATTGGACTATTTGAATAGCACGAACTGGACACACCATTTTCACCTGTTCATCACTTGAAAAGCGAAGCTAGTTTAGATAAATTAATTTACTTTGGTTAAAGTTGTGAGGCTACTACAACTTTGGTTAAGTTAGAGTAATGCTTTGGTAGAAAGCTTCACTCACAGTAGAAAAGTCTTGGCATGAGTTAGAAACTGAACCCAGGTCACCAGAGCTTAAATGTCTCCTCATTCAAAGGTTTTGAATGAGCTTTTTACAGGCCCAAGGCGGCGTGAGATTGAGGCTACTCAACATGTCAAGGACCCTGCAAAATTCAATTAAAGTAAAACAACAACAACACAGAGATACGCTACTACTCTAATAGTCATGCTCTCCTCCTTCACCATGTCCCTGCAGTTAATACTGGACTGTGTCATTTATCACTAGTGTGAAACCATCATGTATTTCTAATGTCACCACCTTGCTTTCTGCATTCATATAAGCCTCTGAGGTTATACAGTTTTGAAATGTGATGAACCACTTGGATCCAGCATTCAAGAAATCTGTATGCTAAGACCACTTCCTGAAACCAGGGTGGGGGTGTTCTGCTACATTTTCACTGACGAGGATGATTTTGGTATTTAGAGTCTAAGAAAATCCACTTCACATACGGAGGAAAGCATTCACCACTTTCAGAACGATGGTGTCTTTCGGTGTAGAGAGTCAGATCTGGTACTATCCTTACCGTCGACCTGAGCGCCCGGGCTCAGTGTGCGGTTGCACCGATGTACACCGATCCAGCCATCAAAGCACCAGTGAGTGTGTGTGTAGGCGTTTCTTTTAAACTTGATATCAAGCCCTTTGAATAGACAGTTTAAAAGGATAGTTTCAAGACATGCTGAGATTTCTTGAACTAAATAAGTGCCAAAGTGGCCTCCCACGCACATTTTATAGATGGAGCTTCGCTATGAAATGCACTGAGAAAAAAGTTAAGAGAACTATGAGATGGAGTAGGTGTGATGGCCAAGATGAGGATAAAATCTATCTGTATTCTTCTGGTATTTTACTCAGTGGTAAATTATGTGGTATAGAGATACTGTTTAAAAACCGCTTCATGGCACTGTTTACAACTAAAAAAACAAGAGCAAAACCTAAAATGTTTCCCTTAGTACTTTTTTTTTGGTGGTGGTATTCCATAGATAGTAATGAATCAGATTGCATTGGCACTGGAAGTCAGGAAATCATGAGCAGATTGCATTTCAAAAGGAACCCCAGTCCAGACAGGAGGGTGCATTTGACCTCTAATACAACCAGCGTTTTGTCTCTGTCAGTATTTCATGTTACCAAAGAGGGGTTAAGGTTCTACGCACAGCGGCAACGCACACGGTTCTGTTTGATATCGGATGGAGAACCAAAGGGAATTCAGCCCCTCTCTGTGAGTCATGTTGTTCTGTCTGATCCGACATCAGCGCAAGGCCACAAGGAGAGAGGGAGAAGAGAGAGAGAGAGAGGAATAACAGCGAGAGATGGGGAGATAATGGCTAGAAATAGAGAATAAAGAAAAAGGGAGGAAGGGGTAAAGAGAGAATAAGATGGGGAGAAGATAAAAGCTAAAAACAACAGTGGTGAGAAAGGAGAGAAGGAGAGGGAGAGGTTAGAGTGAGGAAGAGGGAGAGAAATAGAGGAAGAGATAACGGAAAGGAGAGCGGAAGAGAGGAGGAATAGGACAGAGAGAGAGAGAGAGAGAGATAATGGCTTGAAACAGCGTTAAAGTTACAGAAACATAAGATTCAGCTCTGCAGGGGGCTCGCTTTGTCTCTGCCCAGAAAATCAGCTAGCCAGGGGAGAAAACCTGAACTGATCAATAATACACACACACACACACACACACACACACACACACACACTCTAATAGGAACACACAGACCGTCAAACATACAATTACATGCATATTGGATCTTATGCTCTCAGAGCTGCATGGGAATATAATCATTATCATTTAAACATTACAACACCAACACACACACTCATATACTCAAGCACACGGTTGCACATGCACACACACACACACCCACACCCACACCCACACACACACCAGCCATTACCCTTCTAAGCGTTTTCAAAGCTGACCCCTTAACTGCAGCAAAATGGTTCCCTATGTAGAAAGCTTTTCTTAGCAATCCCAGCGGGATCGTTGTATGCATTACATGGAAACAGTCAGTCATCATAGGATTGGGTTTAAATGGTATAAATAGTGCACAGAAGTAGAAGCAGGAGAAAGGGGGAGGGGGAGCAGTCACTCACAAACGTCAGCTCTGAGATGTTCCATGTAATTACATCCTTAATCTTCTTTTAGTTTTTTAGTTGAAATACTCAGTGACTCACACAACACTGCTTCTGATGATGGTGTTAATTATAGTACAGGCTGATTTATACTTCTATACTATAAAACAATACAAGTTTCATAGGTTTGTTGTAATGGGAACATTGTTTTGGTTCATAGCTAATGCTTCTCAAACGGCTATTTAGTCTGTCAGACAAACTGCTGTGCAAATGAATATTATTTGATCCAAATATTACTATTGTAAAGCTGCATTAACCAAATATTAAAGATGGAGTAACTGCAGTAGAGTAACAGAGTAACACATGGTTAACTACCATAGAATTACACTGACCTAATACTGACCTAATACTGCCATACTGCCCAATACGGCTTCATCATTTATCGTCTGATGTAAGATACATCATTTTGTAGATATGACCTTGCGGTTCCATTAAGTGTCGAAAAATGTGAAAAACAAGTGAAATCTTGTGCTAGTTACTCTTGCTGGCTGGTGATGGGCATCTTAGCAAAAAAGGCGAGGTTAGTGCAAAACATGAGCTCACAACTACAACTTAACGAACAACTTAACTAATGTCACTGCTAACATACACCTAGCAAGGCCTGCTGCTCAGCAAATAATTAAACCTGCACTCTGTATCCTCATCAGTCTGGCCTCGCCCCCTTCATTGAGCTGCTGTAGATTTGCTGGATTTACCCAGATGAAGTTTTGGAGTCGGTACGTACACTGGTGTAAAGGTTTTCTCTGAGCAGACAAAGCGACAAAGCGAAACTTCCGAAACAAACCACTAAGAAGAAATTTAGGTCCAAAGAGTTTCCTCTCACTGCCACTTGGGGCCGCCAAAGACTAAATCACGTAAATGACATAGTGCAAGGTTTTAGCCGACTTGCAGCAGAACCAACAAACAACATGTAATCAAGCCTGAATCAAACAATCTAAAACGACACGAGTTACCTGATCAGGGAACAAAATGAATTGAAACGAATCTTCTATTGAAACGCTTCCAGGAGGAATTTGTAGAAAAATGTGAAATTGAAAAAGCAACTTCCCATCAGCCAGCCTGTACAGGTTGCTACCACAGGAAGACAATTCAACAAGGCCCTGACGAAAATACTACAATCTCTCAGGGACATCAACAACTGTAGATGCTTGCTCTCCAGGCAAGCTTAAAAAAACCAATATGAGTGTTGATTTGACGGCGCCTGTCACAAATATCAGTAAGAAATTGGTCACATTCATATAAGACTTCACAAATAAATAAATAAAAGCTTTTTTCCCCATGGGTCATTTCAAACTGCAGTTCTCCCTGGTAATGAAATGGAGAGGGTTCTTTCATATTCCATAAGCTCTGAAATACGAAGGGATCGGATTATGTTTTCTGGTCTTCAGAGAGAGAGAGAGAGAGAAGGGGAGAGAAGAGAGAGGAGGGTCGAACAAAATTGTTTTACTGTAGCAAGAATGGCGAGAGAAACAGACAGAAGACAGATGACAGACAGAAATTGAAAGAGGACAAATAGTTGGGGTGAGAGAGACACTGAAAAAAAGAGGGCAAGCTGGAGAGAAAAAGAGGAGAAATTCACTGACCTAGATGAGAAGACACATGGTGGGGAGAGATGGAGAAAGTCTCATTCAAACTGAATCAGTTCCACTCACCAATGATCTCTCTCCATTCCTCTCTCTCTCTCATATACACACACACTTAAATGTCATTGTGAACATATATTTACCAGCAGAGAACATCTGAGGCACGCCGCATCCTCCGACAGAAGAAAGGGAGAGAGAGCAGTCGTACTCGGATGCCAGTAAACATATTCATCTCTCTGTTTCCTCCCGCCTCGCCGCCTCTTTTCACGCCGAGGCCTTTTCAGAAGTAATGAATACCATAATCCAGAGAGGGAGATGATTTCATCCAGAGCTTTTAGCTGCTGGACCAGGCATTAAAAAGCCCTAATCTATACTTCCAGCATGGCATCGCCTTTTGAAACACTGTTGCCCTACTGGCTTTGTTCACACAGTGAATTATTGAACTGAAGACATTTTATTCCACTTTCAAATATAACGTCTAAAGCCCGATTCTCACAGGGCTAATATTACCTGGGTACATCTAGCGATTCGTGACAGATGCGGAGATCATCTGTGATTTTAATCCTGAACGGGTCTGCCAAGTTACCAACTGTATCCTGGTGAAGACAGAGGGTCCCTTGATTATATTAAGCGTCTGTGAGTCAAACTCTCTGCAATTATGGCATGTCATTTCTTTTTCTTCTTCTATACGTGTGATTTATGTCTTCCTCGTGTCATGAAAAATGGAGGCCATAGTGGAATCTGTAGCAGAAGTCTATGAATGCGTTCCGTGCAAACTTGAAGTTTTACTTTGCTAAATCAGGAGTGATGAATTGTAAAATCTTGAGCTATACAAGTGGACCCAGGACACCATTATCCCATGGGAATGTGTTTCACCCAATGAAGAGGTTGGGGGGCAATATATACAATATACCAGCCCTGAGTGAATAAGGTTAAGATTGTGATATAAAGGCTCTCTGTCTTTGTAAGGTGAACATGAATTAGTTGTGACTACTGAGGCTGTGAAAGTGCTGGCTCTATTTGTTATGTTTGCAAACAGTGTCAGATGTGCATTTTGAGTTATGATAAAGGTGTTTATCATGACGCTAAAGGCGTTATATTCACCTGCAAGTCAATGAAATCGAGAATGCATGCGAATACACATCACATTCAGATAGACGGGACGGATAAATCACAGATTGTATCTTTAACCCGCATTGATCTGGGTGTTGAAATGGGGAATCACAGCCCATGCTATTTGACTAAAATGTCAAAGCTTTATAGAGGTCAAGGCAGTGACACAGACACACGAGACGTGAATATAAATCCAGTACGGGGAGGGAGCGGCTTCTGGTAGAACGCTGGTCGAGCATGGAGAGGCATGTTTTAGGAACGATAAAGCCCCAAGGCCTTTGAAGTTCCTTTCATGGCCCGATAAGTATGCAGGACAGATGCAGGATAGAGGACTCCTACCACTGTAGTAGTACTAATGCAGGATAGAGGACTCCTACCACTGTAGTACTAATGCAAGATAGAGGACTCCTACCACTGTAGTACTAATGCAGGATAGAGGACTACTACCACTGTAGTACTAATGCAGGATAGAGGACTCCTACCACTGTAGTACTAATGCAGGATAGAGGACTCCTACCACTGTAGTACTAATGCAGGATAGAGAACTCCTACCACTGTAGTACTAATGCAGGATAGATGACTCCTACCACTGTAGTACTAATGCAGGATAGATGACTCCTACCACCTACCAGTGTAGTACTAATGCAGGATAGAGGACTCCTACCACTGTAGTACTAATGCAGGATAGATGACTCCTACCACTGTAGTACTAATGCAAGGATAGATGACTCCTACCACTGTAGTACTAATGCAGGATAGAGAACTCCTACCACTGTAGTACTAATGCAGGATAGATGACTCCTACCACTGTAGTACTAATGCAGGATAGATGACTCCTACCACCTACCAGTGTAGTACTAATGCAGGATAGAGGACTACTACCACTGTAGTACTAATGCAGGACAGATGCAGGATAGAGGACTCCTACCACTGTAGTACTAATGCAGGATAGAGGACTCCTACCACTGTAGTACTAATGCAGGATAGATGCAGGATAGAGGACTCCTACCACTGTAGTACTAATGCAGGATAGATGCAGGATAGAGGACTAGGACCACTGTAGTACTAATGCAGGATAGATGCAGGATAGAGGACTCCTACCACTGTAGTACTAATGCAGGATAGATGCAGGATAGAGGACTAGGACCACTGTAGTACTAATGCAGGATAGATGCAGGATAGAGGACTAGGACCACTGTAGTACTAATGCAGGATAGATACAGGATAGAGGACTCCTACCACTGTAGTACTAATGCAGGATAGATGCAGGATAGAGGACTAGGACCACTGTAGTACTAATGCAGGATAGATGCAGGATAGAGGACTAGGACCACTGTAGTACTAATGCAGGATAGATACAGGATAGAGGACTCCTGCCACTGTAGTACTAATGCAGGATAGATGCAGGTTGGGAGATGCAATTCATGTAAGTATGTATTTGTTGTTGTGTTGTATTGCATCGGTTCTGTTGATCTCTTCCTTCTTACTCTCTGTGTACCGTGTGTGTGAGTGTGTTAGTGCCAGGATACGGTGGCTGTTCCTGGTAGGATTACTGGAGAGGAAGTCCCTGCAGCTGATTGGCTCCTTCGCCACGGCTCTGCCCGTAAATAGAGTCAACCAGCTTGACGCCTGACAGCATCTCCATGCTCATCTCCCAACCTGATACTGTACTACTGTGCAATTTACTACTTCTTGAGTTTGAGTTTGGAAGTTGTAGGGCTGGATGGTTTACTCTGTGTTTGGTTAGTTAAGGAGTTAGTATTAGCTCACTGTATTTTAGGTATTCCATTCTTTGTTTTCTCATAGTTTAGTCAGATTGACTATTAGCTGCCTTGTTCTGTTTGTTATTTTTGCCATCTACCTCTGTGTTTTGGGAGCTGGAAATAGAGGTTCCACTTTATGTTACACCTTTTTGACCCTCTCCTGGACGGGGCGTAAGAGGAGGACATACTGTATGATGGCTACCACTGTAGTACTAATGCAAGATGGGGGACTTCTACCATGGCACCACTCTCATGCCCAGCGCCGAGTATTAGTAGTAAAACTGACACAGCTGAGTATCCATGATCCATGACATTCCCAGAGAAATAGACGATACAAATATATATATCACTCTTACTCTTACTATTTCACTGTGTCTCTCTTCATCAGTCTGTGCACACTCTCTACCTTTATCAATTTCCAAACCTGACAGGTTCTCAGAGCAGAAGGACACGAGTCAAAAGCTGACATGGAATAAAAATAGCTGTAACATGTCAGTGTGGTTTTTGTATGTCTGCATGTGAAGGTTGATCTGTGGGGTGGTAAATATGGTTGCAGCTGTCACCGGCATCTTCTGCATGCTATTGATTTTCTATCTGACACGGCTCACACACACACACACACACACACACACACACACACACACACACAAACATGAACATGCATAATCTGATAGAGGTGTCTGACCCACCAGTACACACACACACACACACACACACACACACACACAAAGATGAACATGCATAATCTGATAGAGGTGTCTGACCCACCAGTACACACACACACACACACACACACACACACACACACAGAGGCATGAACACATACATTACCAGCCACATACAGACAAAGAAACACACACACCAAATCCTCAGTAGATCCCCTGGCCAAGGAACAAGAGTTTCTATGTACCAGCTTATTGTACCTTTACCTCCGCCGGGTCTGAGAGTATCTGCCGGTATCTTCCAACATCAGTTTGAGCGGGTGACATCATGTGAACACCATTACGGTCCCACAGCAATTAATGTACAAAACACCCTCTAAGCAGGCAACTAAATCCATCCTGGCTTAACCTTTGTTTCCAATGCTGTAGCTTAACCACACAACCTGATGAAGAGGCTCCTCTCCGTGGCTGTTCTCCTTTTAGCTGCCTTTGTTTTAATATGCAGAGAAAGAAAAAAACGTGTGTTTGTTTTTCCGATGATTCACACTTCGCAAACCGAACGTGTTCTAATAAATAATTTGGCAGCGAGACGACGGGGCGTGGGCGTGAAATTATTACGCCACGCACCTTGATTATTGAAAATGGAGTGCATCTATTTTGCCAGAGAAAGAGAGAGAGAGACAATTGTGGGGTTGTTTTTTTTTTCGCCACCGGTGTGTGAAGTGTCAATCCCAGTCGCCGTAATGTAATTATACAGGGGGGGAGGGAGGGGGAGAGGGGGGAGGAAGGGGGGAGGAGGAGGGGGGTTAAAGAAAAGAAACAGGAGGGCAGACTTTTTTCCTTTGTGAATAATTCATGGGTCTGAATGGAAGATTTCTGCTAAGTAGTGAGACCGGCAGACAGTGACGGCATTCACCTCCACACACACACACACACACACACAGACACACACACACGGGTTTGAGTGAGGGGTTTCTTACACAGACACACACACACACACAAATACATGAACACTTGCATAAACACAGACGCACACACACACGAAAGGTTGGACTGAGGGGTTTCTTGTACACACATACACACAAATTCACTTGCACTTGCATTTACACACACTCACACAGAGAAGAACACACACACACACACACACACACTCTTTTTTTTCATACACACACATACACGCACATGCATTCCGGTGAGTGCCCTTACCACTAAATACTTTACTTCTCACTCACAGACACATGCACACATATACACACACACACACACACACACACACACACACACACACACACACACTCTCTTTCAGTGCCCCCACCGCTAAATACTTTACCCACCCGGCAACCCAAAGCTCCGTTAGTTAAAAGCTTTCCGATTGGCTGTGCTCGTATCCGGTTTCATTTTAAAGAGCCTGCGGGAAGCGCAGCCGCTTTCTATCGGCGGGAAAACATCACGCTTTTATTCCGGGAAAGACGGAGAGAATGAGGGGATGACCGGCAGGAGAGATGGATGGATGGATGGAGGGAGGGAGGAGAGTGCAGGAAAAGGAGGGTCCGTCCTAATTAGTTTATCTCTTCTGATGTATCTCTCTCCTTCGCTCTGTCATCGTCTCACAGTCACTCACCTCTCCTCACCCCGCCATCCCTCTTTCTATACCCCCTTCATCTCCTCTTTCTTCACCTCACCTCCTTGCTCCTTACTAACTCTGTCTCCTCCTATCCTCCTCCTCAATCCACCTCTCCATTTCTCTCCTCTTCCGACCTCATTGTCTGCCTCTCTCTTGTTTTCTTTCACTCTCTCTCTCTCTCTCTGCCTCTCCCTTTCTTTTCTCTTATTCTCTCTCTCTCTCCCTCTCCCCATCAGCCTCTCTCTATCTCTCTCTCTCTCTCTGTTCTCCCCCTCCTCCATCCATTCATCCCTCCATCTATCCATTCATCCATCCTCCCAGAAGAAAAAAAACAAAAACATAATGTGTTTCTAAGTGAGTTACCCGTGGAAACAAAGTGGATCGCATCGCCATAGCGATTACATCACCCAGTTGATATTACGGGCTAGATTGTTTATACCCTGTTGTGAGAGAGAGACTGAGACAGAGAGCGGTCGTTCGAGGAGCTGGTTTATACGGCGGAGCTGTTTAGCTGATACGTTATCAAAGTGACTCGGCGTTAAAGTCAAAGTTGTGACATTTTCATAGAAATAAATGTCAGTCCTGCTATTGGATTAATAGAACACAACGGTGATTCAACCTGTAACCAGTTCAGGAAAGATTTTATATCTGCCGTTCTAAACATTCGGTGTCAGTTGGGCCTGGATGTGTGGGGGTGATGCATGTTATGTTTCTAGCAGCATCAACAACAGTTTATTTGGAATAAACAGACGAATAGAAGAACTGGGTAGTTAGCATGAGCAGCGATAGCCACCGTCTGAACAGACAAAGAAAATAAACTAAAACTTGGAATTTAATTTTTTGAAAAGAGCAGTATTGAACACACTGTTTGATTGGAAGTGACCTCTGGGGAGAGCAGCGCACAAATACCACAGAAACGAGTTGAATGATGAACAACAACGGTCTGGTGGACAACCACTCTGAACTGCTCATCAGGTGTTTTCAAGGTTCAGCCATCACATTAGTTTGTGATTTTCAATTTAAGGAAATTGTTGAACTGATTCCGTGAATGACTGAGGTGACTCTACATGCAGTGATAGTTTTAAGCCTTTCAAGCGTTTCAACATCACCGTACGTTAGTAACAGCTGGGCATATATCATTTCCACTGCATTTCATTATTGAGTCTGTTGACACAAGCACATGCTCACACATGAAGCAAACACCTTTTTTCCTTTTAAATTAGATACAGTTTCATGCTGCAATTGTTTTCATGCGCTAAAGTAAGGTGTCTCTTGGTTTTGTTAATTTTCACTGCATTTCATTATGCCACAACTCCTTTAACACAAATAAAACACTCGCCCACACATCAAAAATAGATATTGTCTCATTTTGAATTCATTGAGCTGTAAATGTCCCCAATAACTGTAACATATGCTGGAGTAAAAAAAAAAGACTGAACTCCATCTGCCTCAATATGAGGCGTTGATTAGCTTTTGGCAGATACTGACAGAAAAGCATCTGCAAGTCTGTAATCTGCAGCGCCGTCAGAAAGGCAGGTAAAATTGTGTTTTTTTTACCCTTTGTACATAGCATCAAAGATAATATTGTTTTGCTCTCGTGAAACAAATCAAATTGGACTTCAAATGGGATCACCGGGAGCGCGAGGGAAGAGAAATGTGAAAAATAGGAAATAGGAATTCTAATGATTCTCGTATGTTATTTGTCTTGTCCAGTCAATATTTTATGAACATCAGCCACTCTCCCCTAAAGCCAGACTCACGAGAAACACTCACTTTATGAATTCACATATCACTGCTGTCGCTTGAAAAACTAATAACACCAAGTCTCTTTTTTACTCAAATGGGCAGTAAGTAATCTGTGACCATTTATTGGCCTCTATCAGTGATCCGGAGGAACTCATCGCCTCCTACCCAAGTCTCTGGCCACGAGACCTCCACCCCTTCTGCCCCCTCAATCACAATAGAGACGAGTAAGCAAAGTACTTAGAGCAGAGATCCAACAGAAAGAGAGTTTTAAAAGGCAGAAATCTAAAAAAAAAAAGTTAAATCACTGGTATTGTGGTGATTTTGTGCTTTGAGGCAGTAAGTGCGGCAGTACAATCCAAAGTAGCTTAACCTTGGTAGCGTTATTGTCATGCTCTACCTGTTGAGCAACACAGGAAGCTTCAACAACGCTTTTGGCACTAATGGCAGTAAAAAGTTTACCTTTAGGAGCTAATAGGTTTTCATCCAGCAGTGTGTCTGTGATGTAAGAAAGTACAATCAATACTTTTTAACTCTCCTAAAGCAAAAACCCAGAGAATACGCCCAAGAGAAGAGCTAAAAAGGGTTTGCAGGCTGTTGCAGACGGTAATATCTGCTGACAGCTCCTAGACCTCCCTGGTCAACTCAGCTTATAATGGAATATCACTAAATTTAGGAATGCCTGTTATTACTAATGTGCTGGGGCAGCTAAATTGATATGTTGTAGTTCATTTGTAGTTTAAGTTTAGTTTATTGGAACATCCTTACAAAAGATGAAAGCAAAACAGCAAAATGAATAAATGCTAAGTGAAGGGAATCAAATAAATTAAACTGGCCCCTCTGTAGTTAATAATACAAAAATGGAACTGGGAAGATGAAAGAGTGAGAGTGTTGTGTTGTGTTGTGGTGTGATCATGAACAACTCTCGCTACAACCAAAGAGACACCAGCGAGCCGAGATTCATATCTACGATGTGATGCTGATTTACTGCATGGAGCTGCTCAGTGTTTAGAGAGTGGTTACCAGGGGTTACCAGGGGTTACGAGGGTCACACCACCACCATGTTGGAAGAGTGACAAGAAAACTAAGGACTGTAACGTTACGTCAAATTAGGTATTAAGCTCACACTCTTATCCCGAGTGACTTATTGTGCACAAGCAGGTAGCACTTCTTGCTCAAGGACAAATAGCTGGAGACCGACACGGCTGCTGTCGGTATCGAGACCAGATGAGGAGTTAACATCGTTTCTAAGTAGTTATTCAGTCAGTGTAATATTTCAGGAGTGCAGCCATACATTAACAATTCAATCCAGATGGGACTCGAACCCACAATCCCCAGCTCCGGAGGCTGATGCCGTATCCATTAGGCCACTGGGTCACTGAGAGCTGATAGAGTAACAGATAGAGGGAACGGGATACAAAAGGAATATTATCAGTCATCTCTGGATCCCGCTTGAATGAATACAGTTGTGGCAACATTAGTAAATGGGACAGTAAAAAATGTGGCAAAAAACTTTGAGAGCATTTATAGTTTTGTCCCCCCGTTATATCTCTGACATATCAGGATCACACATCAATGTAAATGTGCCGGCATTAGCACAATTGCTAAATTTCATCCGTAGTCCCAAGGCAGGTACTCACAAAAACACGAAACAAACCTCACAATTACAAAAGACAAATTACAAACAGTAATACAATAAAAAGTTACATACAGTAAAAAAGATAAAGTGCACAATGAACCGGAAGCCCCCGGGAACGCAGGGAGGGACCGTCTTATTTATTTAATGGGAATGGTGGAGGGGTGGGATTGTTCAAGAAATTGTGATGTTATTGGTTGGAATTTATATGTATCTACTGGTACACCATGAGGGAACTAACTAACTGACTAGGTATGTATCATGACATATATTAACCATTTCATTGTGACTTAAGACTAATACAGACCAAGCCTTTTGGAAAGCCCTCCCTGAGACCAGGCTTCTTCATCATCCCCGGGTCTTTTAAATCACTTCTTAAGCCCTACTTGTACAAATGGGCTTTTATGTAACGAGATTTCTCCGTTCATGATTGTTTCCTCCATATTGGGTTGTGTGTTTACTTTTTGCCACTGCGCTTTTTCTTGTGCAGTCTTGTTTCTCTGTATTTTTTGCCTTGATTGTGCAGCAGTTTATAACTTTGCTTTAGAAAGGTGCTATACTTTATTATTAAAGTTATTATTAAAGTCTCCCTTCCCTGTCAGCTTAGACTGTTGGCTTGAAGGTTGGCCGGGTTTCTGTTGGCAGCCACGGGGAGTTTAGAGGCATTAATAAAACAGCAACATACAGAGGGAGCGCTGATGGGCAACTTTGACAAAGAATTCAATTCATGACTTTATTGTCTGGTGAGGGAAATTTGGTTTGCGGACTTTGCTGTGTAATAAAAACACACAGTAACACACAACAAATCACCACATATACAAGGACAAACATGAGCTGATGAGACCAGACAGGACATCAATAGAGAAATAATGTACAATAAACAATCGCTCAAGAATTGATCAGTGCAAAATACAAGGGTTGTGTACAGGCACAAAGATGCTGAAGTCTTGATCAAGACACTCACCCTGACCTCTGACCTCCCTCTGTGACCCCTGAAGAGTGAATTTCCCCTTTAGAGCATCAAGAAATAACATCAGCCCATGGGAGAAATGATGATCAGTACTTGTAGTTTTGTTCCTTCAACCAATCGCCCAATATTAAACATAGAATATTGATCTGTTTTCCCATTTATTAATCTTTAAGGAGTCTGATGATCAGAGATTAATTGTGCTATCTATCTATCTATCTATCTATCTATCTATCTATCTATCTATCTATCTATCTATCTATCTATCTATCTGTCTGTCTGTCTGTCTGTCTGTCTGTCTGGAGGTTAAAAAGGTATTAAAGCGACAGTGAACAAAGTGCTCCTGTCCACCAGAGTGAATGGGAGCCCGTTCTACCAGAGAGAGACGGAGGTTAGGGTGTTAGCAGGAATCAGTGGAATGCTAATGTTTACCCGCCCATGGGAGAGAGACACTCTGAGAAGCCAATATTCATTTCTCTGCTTTCATGTTTGTATCAGCTTCCCTCCCGAGGAAAAGAGCACACTTGTCGCAAAACTGTGTGTGTGTGTGTGTGTGTGTGTGTGTGTGTGAGAGAGAAAACTGCACTGCAATTTTTCATGTCGTTTCCTGTGTGTAACAAAACTCTGCAGTCTTCTGGACAAATGACAGAATATTTCACCGCTGGGCGTGTTTGTGTCTCTGTATTAATTTCCATGTGATGTGTTTATTTCTGTCTGTGTGTGCACGAGAGACGAACCAATACAATGTGTCTGTGGTAAAAACAATGCATTCCTATGTTTGAGACAGTGTGTGTGTGTGTGTGTGTGTGTGTGTGTGTGTGTGTGGATACAATAAAAGGCTGTGACAGTATTCTCTGAACAAATGACTGAATCTCTAATAAATCTGATCACAGATGAATTACAATAAGCAAAACACCACAATTCTCTCTGCTTCCCTTCCTTCTCTCTCCCCTTGCCTCCCTCCCTCTTTCTCTCTCTCTCTATTCAATTAAATCTTTCTTCCTTTGCCAAACTGCTAAATATTTGTCTACAGCCAAAGTAGTTAACACTAGATTAGTATCTAAGGACAGAGTCTGGCCAACTGTACAGTCACCCAACTTCTGGTCAGCTAGTCCACTTTATTTATATCGCCCACAGTAACACTCTCTGGGCTGCACAGCGCCCACATTATGAAACAATAAATAAAAACAATGGCACCTCCAAACCCTCAATAAGAACAAGGAAAAACCTCATAAGGCCAAACATGGAAGAAATGTTGCGAAGGACTACTGACTAGAGCCCGACCGATATATCGGCCATTTTTTAGCCATCGCTACTTCTGTAGTACGATCTTTTACATTTTTTATCTATCAAAAAGTTCTTTCTGTGTTTATTTGTATTTATTTGTTTGCTTATAAGTTCAAAAATATTGAAAATTTAATAAAATATACGTTTTTCAAATTGATTTGAAAATGTTGCACTTTTTGACAAAACATCGGTCAAAACATCGGTAATCGGCATTGGACCCAAAAATCTGGCATCGGTCGGGCTCTACTACGAGACGCACCCGATCACACTGCAGACGAACTCATTCACATCCTCCCACTCACACAGACAGACACTCTCACAGCAGGAACCTGAACTAGCGCTAGCTAACGAGTCGAACCTTCCTCTACGAAGAGCCAGAGTCTCCAAGGAATTGTCCAAAGTGAAGGTTGACCAAATGAAGTGAAAAGGAAGAAGCACCTTGAAATCACACCTGGCATGAATGGGACAGGATATGCTCTCCTGCATCTCCTCAGCTTGTTTTGTTTCCTGTTCACCTTGTTATGTCTTCCTGTGTATTTGGGGACTTTTTAAACCACAAATTTAAAAGGGTATGTTATGGTTGCCTGTATCAAAGTCGAGTATCTGAGTAGCAGCGCTGATGTTGAAAGGATCTAAAACTCAAATGAAACGGTACAAATGAATTCTCATTGCTATTCAGCGAGCCTGGCCACAATCTGTTGAAAAGAGCGGAGGTTTGAGATTAGTCTCTAGTTCTGAAGGACCTCTGGATCAAGGTTTTTTTTTTTTTGAGTAGCGGCTTAATCACGGTTGTTTTAAAAGCGGAGGGCACGGTGCCAGTAGAAAGAGCCAAATTGGTAATATTAAGCATTGAGAATCCCAAATTGGAAAAAGGTTCTTTGAAAGGTTTCGCAGCGAGAAGGTCAAGAATCAAATTGTAGGTAACTTGGAAAGAGAGTCTAGAGAAACTAATTTGATCTGTGTCAGTACGCAAACAAACCCAAGAACACCAAGCGGGGGGGGGGGAGACCCTGATTGGAAAGTAAGCTGATGATCTCATCTTTAATTATAGCGATCTTATGAGTGAAACAAATGATAGGGTTGTTGGCAGAGAACGGGGGGGTCACTGTTGGAGAATGTTTTTGAGTGAATCACTTTACTGTAGCGTTGCCTTCGGCTGTGATGATGCTTCCAAACGTTTTCTAGTAACCATCAATAAGCTTCCTGTGATTTCTGGTGCTAGTTTCTCCCATTCTTCAATTGCAACCCACTCCAGTTCTTAAATGTTTTGATATCTTGTCATTGGTTCTCAAAGGGATTGAAAACTCATCGCTGGTCACACCAGGACAGTTTAACTTTTTTTTTATTGCTGCCCACTCAGCTACCCAGAAATCTTCAGTATTTCGACACCAATCAGGGAGGAGGAAATTTTCACCGCAAGGAAGGCGAGACATATTTTTTACAAATAATGAAATGATATCTGCAAATATCTGAAATGTGCAATGTCGCATTGTCTAGTATTGTTAGATTTCATCATATAGAAGTTATATAAATGTTTTTATATGTTTAGACTTTCAAACACACTCATGACCACATGACCAGAGACACGGACACACACACACAAAGCATAATGCAGCCGATAACATCAACTCGATGCTGTAATCGTGACCCACACACGTGCACTCTCATACACTCTCACACCCACTGACACCTAGAAAGGACAGCACAGTCACTTCCCATTCTATCATATTGTGAATGGATTCGTTGAGAGTGTTGAGAAAGAGCAGGGTTGTTTTCTTCATCATGGAGCTTCTCTGTTATCAGACACAACAGCAGAGAAAGAGACGGGAAATGACAGAACAATCTGTCTGTCTGTCTGTCTGTCTGTCTGGGTTTTGGTTCAAACCATTCAAGAGAAAATGGTTCCTGGGTGTGCATTTTGGATCATTTTCCTGCTGGAGGACCCATGACCTTTGACTGACCTCTGACCCAGTTTTCTGAGGCTGTAAAATGCCTTGGTAATCCTCTGAAGCCCCAGCAGCAGCCCCACTACCTGAATCTAGGTGGGCTGGTCTTTAAATGATGAGTCTCTAAAAACCTGATTCCATCGTCTGTAAACAAAGCACTGATCTGCATTACCAGAGCCTCTAATTGGTTTCATCAATCCCACACAACATTTTTCCCAGAAGGCTTTAGGCTTGACTAGGTGGGTTGTGGGAAAATATCAATCTTGTGTTGTCAGCAGTGTGGTTTTCCTTGGCGCCTCACCGTGAAGCCCTCTTGGTTCAGCGGCCGGCTTATAGACCCTTTTAGCGCCTACGTCACGATTACGTCACAGTGTTAGCTGGAGGCAAAACAAAGCAAAATTGGAGGCATCACCTCACCTCAGAGCAGCAGAGTAAGAGGCTGCCGTTCACCCAAAATGTCATCTTGCTGTGTTGTTGGATGCCAGAATCGAAGGAGAGGCTCCAACTTGAAATGTTATCGTATACCAGCTGCCACTGCCAGTAAAAAAAATCGAAGACAACTATGGTTAAACGCGATAAAACGAAAGGATTGGACTGAGGCGATCATGAAAAATGCTCGTGTTTGCAGCGCACACTTCATAGGTTAAATAAAGTATTGTCTGTTTTAGGTATGGATATGTGTCTAAAGATTTGTCATGCCCACCTCATCACAAATTGGGGAACTAGGAGGAATAACGTGAGGTGATTTCTCTCGTAACTCTCTTAGCGCATTAGCTAACTTTTTGTTGTAGCGTTGTGTGTGTGTGTGTGTGTGTGTTCGGATCGCACAACACAAAACTCATCTGGTAAATCTTTGTATTTTAAGTCTTGTATATGACTGTGGCAGATGGGAGGAAGGTGGGGTGAGGCTTAGCTTGGATCCAGGGGAGAGTTGAGTCGGTGGATTGACTGACGGAGTGGGAGAGCGGGCGTCCAAAGCCGAGCTCTGGAGGTTGCAGTCGGGCGCAGCCTGCGAGGGCTGACCAGTCGGGGTTCGGGCGGGAAGCCTGGCGGACTGGGGCAGCCTCGGTGCTCCGCGGCTGACCTGCCGGGAGGGAGGAGGTGTGAGCGCCGAGGAGGACGGCGCTCTTCACTGCCGTCAACGCCGGGCCGGGTTTATTATTGTGGATGTGTTAATAAAACAGCCGTGCTGGTCAGTTAACTCTCCTCCCGTGTATGTCTCTGTCTGTCACGGACCCCGGTAATGTGGCACCTTGCCACAATGACCAGTTTCTCTTTACTATACATGCTTGGTTTCTCTATCAGGTAGGTGTAAATGTCTGGTCATTCCACAGTAGGTAGTCCTGTCAGATCGTTGGGTCGGGTCGGCCAATCTGGTCCCGTTGGTTCATGTTAACTTGTTCAAGTAACACTCGCGGTCCTGGAGAGTGAGCGACCGTAAATATTCAGATATAAGCGTAATTTTCTTCAGCCATGTTAAAAACAAGCCAACGAAACTTGCTAGCCAGTGTTGTTGGCTAACGCGTTCTGGCCGGCTTCTGCCTCCAGCTAAGCAAAAAAACGTCATCATGTTTACTAACAGAAAAGGGGTCTATAGCAAAGGCTGAAATCATTTTGGAGTTTTCCAGCTCTGCCTTGAGATCTGTGGATGTTATGTGAGGTGTTTTTTTTTCTTTTTCGCACCAACCTCCAACGACATCCAAGATCGATTTCTCTCTTACCATCATGTCCGATGAAATTCTTAACAGTTCCATGAGCAGCAAACTTCTGGATAATACCGCAAAGGTCTCTGCCGAAGGTCTTACATCCTTGTAAATGCCGTTTTGTATAGTGGTGATGATTTTTGTGACACACTCAGACAGCTCTTGTCTCTTCATCGTCGTCACAGAGGAGCAGGGAAGCAGAACAGAGTGTCTTCTCACTGACTCATTGGTCACTTAGACCATGTAGTGACCATGGAGTGAGTTGAATCACACTGAATTGATTTGAATTGTTCTAAAAGGAGTTTGTTTCAACATTATGAAGCCAGAAAATATATTTTAGTTTGAATTTTTATTGTTTGATCATGAGCCGATTTAAATCAAACAGATAAACTGATGAATGAAAGTTGATTCAATTTCCAGTTATTTCAGAAGATATTGAACATTATCTACATACAATGCAAGGGTGCCACTTACTTTGACCAGACAGACAGACAGACAGACAGACAGACAAACAGATAGATAGATAGATAGATAGATAGATAGATAGATAGATAGATAGATAGATAGATAGATAGATAGATAGATAGATAGATAGATAGATAGATACATTGATAGATAGATAGATAGATAGATAGATAGATAGATAGACAGAGAGAGAGATAGATAGATAGACAGATAGAGAGAGAGATAGAGAGAGATAGAGAGATACAGAGATAAATAGATAGAGATAGATAGATAGAGCGATAGATAACAACTCTTATTGTTTCTGTCCATCGTGTCTCAGCAGCTCGGCCAGCAGTGATTTATATCTTGTCTACTTTAAGGAGGAATAAGGGAGGAGTTTTACACACATACATAAATGGTTCTGTCTTCTCCTTTCTCTCTGCTGTTGTGTCTGATAACAGAGAAGCTCCATGATGAAGAAATAAAACAACCCTGCTCTCTCTCTCTGTATCAGGAGAGATAACTGAGAGGGAGAATCCATTCACAATATGATAGAATGGGAAGTGACTGTGCTGTCCTTTCTAGGTGTCAGTGGGTGTGAGAGTATGAGTGTATGAGAGAGTGCACGTGTGTGGGTCACGATTACAGCATTGAGTTGATGTTATCGGCTATATTATGCTTTGTGTGTGTGTGTGGGTACATATGTGTGGGTGTGTCAGTGTCTCATGTGGTCATAAGTGTGTTAGAGACGCAGGCTTGTGACTGAAGTGTTACCGGTTAAAGTTACCGGTTAAAAAGAGAATAACAGTAAGAGAATAAAATTATTGCGAGACATTTCGTGGAATGTGTAGCAGTACACTGACGTACTAGTAGAAAACCTTTATGTTTTGTAACTTAAATTAAATTAAAATCAGAACGATTCACTAGTCTTGGAAAGAATCAAGTGAGTTAAAGAGTCGGTGTGGCAGACTGGCAGGGTGAGGGTGAGGGTGAGGCGTAGGCTGGATCCAGGAGAGAGTTGAGTCAGTGGACTTGACACTCCCTGGATCCAACACCTGAAGCAGCCAATTAAGGCCGATTGCAGCCGGACGCCTTTCAACCTGTGTGTGCATGAGAGAGTATCAGAGCGTCAGAGTGAGAGTGAGAGCCTGACTGAGCACATGAGTTCAACAGGAGATCGAGAACATCGAGGGCCAGCAGCGGTGACCGACCAGGTCCGCGGAGGATGCGGCTGGGAGCAGCCTGGAAGAGCTGCCGAGTGGGGTTGGAGCGGGGGGGATGCTCCCGGAAGCTTTGGTGCTCGGGAAACGGGGCGGGAAAAGCGGCCGTCAAGAGGGTCGTGTTATTCTGCTGTAGTGCAAATTAAGCGTCCTGCTGGCCCGTTAACTCTGCCCTCCCTCCTGTCTCTGTCCGGTCTTGTCTGGTCAGTCGTGGTGAGGGTTAAGGTTAGAGTTAGGGAGCAAATGGGGTGAATGGAATCACACAACAGGAATGTGTGTGTTTATGGGTGTGTGAGTGTGTGTCTGCGGTCAGTCAAGCCATCAATATCAATATCTGTGGTAGAACCTGAGATCAACCCCAAACATGCTCATATGCACACACACACTCTCTCACATATTGACAGGTACACACACACACAAACACAAACACACACACACACACACACTCTGTGCCCCGTAATGACTACACAGCTTAAAGCATTTTGAACTCTTGCAACTGTATCATAGGATCACTCTCTCTCTCTTATACACACACACACACACACACACACACACACACACACACACAGAGAGAGAGAGAGAGAGAGCAGTGTTAAAACCTTAATCTTATTCATTTACTCCTCATCACAGAGTGACGGGAAGAAACACAGTTACGTCACATTACCACACTCTGCTTCCAGGAAGCTCTATTAAAAAGGATGTTCATTTTTTTTCACCCCCGCTGCCGCTATTTACCCATAAGTCTTTGTAATCTGTTTATAGGGTTTATGGGTGCTCAGAAAGTGCTCTTTCGTTGCAGCACGCCTCATTTATCAAGTGAGATTACGAAACGTCCGGAAAGTGTTTGATATCGGGCACCTCTCAACTGCAAATATAACTGTACTGAGTCTTGAGTTTTGAATACGCTCCGCAGCATTTTACGCAGTATTAAATAAACATTTTGCATTAACAAACCTTGATGTGATAGTTAGAAGTGCTTTGTGTTCACAGTGGAGAAACATTTTATTTCCTCGGTGAGTTTCCTCCTGTTCAGTGTGAGGTCACGTTTCCTGGCGTACTGGAGGAGAGCGTTGCCCTTGACAGCGATGGAGAAACTGGACAAAATGTGGATAACCTAGTGAGCTATAAGGAACAGAGAAACCTGCTGTAGGTCATCAATTTTGTAAAAATATATAAAAAAAAATACTTATCTGTAAGTATATCTTGAGTTCATGTACTTGGGCTGACACACACACACACACGCGCACACACACACACACATTGACACTTCAACAGTTTCTTATTTTATCCCCTGTGGGACTTTAAGTCATTTCATTCAGAGAGCAGAGTGTGATGGCGGGGTCAGACAGTGTGTGTGTGTGTGAGTGTGTGTGTGTGTACTCTTGTATTTGTATCCTTATGAGAACCAAATGTCCTTACGAGAACCAAATGTCCTCACAAGGTTAAAAGGACCAGAAAAAGCCTCCAAACTAAACACACATTTTACTGCTCTTCACTTCCACAAGGAGCTGAATGATGGTTAAGGTTAGGGTCCGGGTTGGGGGCGGGGTCTGGGGACAGGAAATGACTGCAGTCAGTGGAATGTCCTCTCATGTGTAGTAATACAATCATGTGTGTGTGTGTGTGTGTGTGTGTGTGATGGGGGTCAGACTTAGTGCATTGTCATATTTACAGCATAAATGTTTATGAAATCCTTTGGGTGCACCCTCACCCAGACGTTACGACACACACACACACACACATATTGTTTTTTTAAATTTATTTATTTATTATTGTTATATTTGTTTGAATCTTTTTTCCTCTCCTGATGTTATTTGTTTACTGCTGTCTATCATTCATTCTGTTTTGTTCTCATATTTTTTACAGTGTTTTTGTCAACCTCTCTCTCTTGTTCAGGGTGTAATTCTGCAAATTAGCATTTGGTTTGTGTCCCTTGTCTCCACAACAAATATTTGTCTATGGATTGTTTTGCTCATATTTGACAGCACATCATCAGTGGCTCTGTTTGTGTTGCACTGGGATTTTATGTGTGTGTGTGTGTGTGTGTGCTACTTCTGCCCAGTGGGAGTGTGGGGTTGATTTAGGGGATTCAGTTGTTGATAGAACACTCCTTATGGGCAAAGACTGACTTGTTTTTATCTTATTTGTTCTTGTATTTCTTCCTCTTATTTGTCTTTGTTCCAACACATTCCTTTTAAAAGTGTCACTAAACCACAGAGAGGTTTTGAATCATTTCGTGCACGATGCTAGCTTCAGTTTCTTGATCCAAGTTTGGACCGTCTGCTTGCACACGCTGCAAGACAAGGTTGATGGGTCACTCTATTCTGACAGATTGTGGGCGGAGCCAGAGGTGCTCATTGAATCTGTGTAGTGGTCTTGTGCAGCTACAAAGTTATGCCTACAAAAAAAAAATATTCAATATATATATTTTCGCAGTGACTTTGTGTTGGTATTATTTTAGTTTTTATATAACAGATAGCATAGGTAGCTAGCAAATGCTAATTAAGTAGCACTAATCAAACATAATAATGAATCAAAGCTTTCCATCTTGACATGATGTGTGTTTGATCAAGTTGTTTCTGTTCTTTTATGTCAGCTCACGATGGTCATATTTCATGCTTTTATCTGAAGATGAAAACAATGAAATGCACTATATTCTAACACACTAACTAATGGCCATACAACCAAAGAGCATTCTAACATGCAGGTGCAGGGGTGCAGGTGAGGTCCTGGGAGGTTGTGGTGGCTCAACACCATTATCCATTTCACACAAAGCATTTACATTTGTATTTATTGCATAATGTCGTTAGCCTCAAGCGGACAGAAAAACGTTTTATGAAGGAAGTTTTGTCGAAATCTGTCTGTGACAATGTGCCACATAACCGGGGTCCGGAACAGACAGAGACGCAGGCAGGAGAGAGTTAAATGGCCAGCGTGGCCGTTTTATTACGTCACAGTAACCACAACGGCCCGGGTCTCGACGGCAGCTAGTTGTCGGCACCGTCTCCTCCGCCGGTCGTCCGCCCCGGTCCCGGTGGGCCAGCCGCGAAGCCCCAGGACGCTTTTCAGCTCCCACCCCGGCTGGTCAGCCCTTGCAGGCGACTCCCGACCGCCCCTGGACCTCCGCGGGACGCCGCGGCAGGAGTCTTGCCCGTCGCTGGCTCAGACTCCTCTCCGCCGCTCCAGCCGACCGGATCCTCCGTCCACGTCGGCTCCAAACACACACGCCGCCAGCCTCTCACACCGGCGCGTTCTTTCTCTCCCTCGCTCACACATTCACACACACGTTAAAAAGGGCCCGGCTGCAATTAGGCTTAATTGGCCGCAGCCGGTCCCGGATCCAGGGTAGATTCCACTCTCCCCTGGATCCACGTTCAGCCTCACCCCACCCTCCTCCCAGCTGCCACACTGTCGTTTTGCATTCAGCTTTTCTATTTCGATTCATCAGAAATTGTTGCTTGGATGGATCCCACTATACAGATCTAACATTAACTCTGGGACATGGAGCTTTAAGACTTGACTCTGTTCAGTTTTGGAGCGTAAGATGAAGATCTGATGGTGAAACCCTTCAGACTACAACTGAGGTCATGTCTTGTCTTGTTTCAGGTTTTCAGCATGTGACCGCCCTCGTGTTTTTCCACGGGTGTTTCATAAACCGAAGTGTTGTTTGTTTTTCCTCTCCGCTACGAGGAAAGGTTTTAATAAGAATCAAATATCAAAGCGTTGCTGGTTGCTAAAGTGTGTCTGCGCTGGATGTGAACTTTAGCATTTTCATCTGGAAATTTCATTTCTGTTTGGGGTTTAGTGTGTCAGTTTTAATCTTCTTAATTCTGCGTGTAAACAAATCGTCAGGTCAAAGTGTCCATCTATTTACACCGAGGGATTTGGAGTGTTTTCTGCACACACACACACAGAAAATCACTCTCATCCGCACACGCACACACAAGCTCAGTGAGAGGTGCTTTTCTGTTTATATTGGCTTGCCCTCTCCTGCTGCTTTAGGCTAATACCAAACAAACATTTCTAAGTCTGTGTGTGTGTGTGTGTGTGTGTGTGTGTGTGTGTGTGTTTTCACACGTGTGAATACTTGTGTCTGCTGCATGCATTTGTGTGTGTGTGTGTGTGTGTGTGTGAATACATGCGCTAAAAGACTTTAAATCTCTAAGTGTAATTAACTGCACTTTGACCCTGAGGATTGTGTGAACGTGTAAGCGTGTGCATGTGTGTGTTTGTGTGTGTGTGTGTGTGTGTGCCTTTTTGCAGGCTAAAACCGTTTCCTAAACAGTGATCGACTGTGTAACAGATTTACAGGATAATTCATGACACGCCAGGTTGTGGTGCTGATGCTGTTTACACACCCAGACTCACCTGTTGGCCGTCCTCTGGTTGGGGTCTGATTCAGGTTAAGCTGTGTTCATGCACCCCCGACACCCTGAGAGCACCCCGTGTTGCCATGAATAAACCAGTTAAGAGTTTTCCCTCTCAGCCGCTCAGCTCCGCCCTCCCTCTCTGACTGAGCAACAATAGGTTACTTCTAATACACGGGTAATAAATGATGATCCCAGCCGTAATACGTCTAATCTTCTTGAAGCTGCTGATTAATAACCTCGTGTTACAGGCAATTATGCTTTTCACTATAATGAGTCATGGACGTCAGGAACGCCAGGCTCTAGTTGCTGCTGGAAATACACACACTGCTAGAAATGTACTGATAGTATCAGCACGGTATAATGGAGTATCATAATATTTCATTTATACCACGAAACCAAACGTGAAAGGAAGAAGATGCATCTGAACCGCGTTTCTCATAATAATGATATTAACTGGGTCTTCAGGCCTCCAGGTCGTCTTTTAATAACCATTACAGATATGAACAAAACCTCTTACAGCCTCAAACGTGCTGAACAAGTTCCTCTCGTACTGTCATCCACCATCCTGCTATCGTGGATCGCTACTGCAGTTGTATTCCTTGAAGCGCCTTTAACCACCGGGTTTGTCTCAAAGTGCTTCATCGAAAAACAAACGACAAAGAGATAACAAGAAGATGGAACAAGCACATCGGGAAAAACCTCTCCCCGGAAGAATAAAACCAAATATTTACCGGGAGAAACGCCAAATAACGGCAGAGGAGACAATAAGCAACGGATTAAAGTTTACACTTGAAATGAAATGAACGGTTGGAAAATGCTATTCTATTATTAACAGCTGTTTCCATGCTGCTGCACTCAGTGGTGTGTTGAATTTTAGTCTCTGTGAAGCCCCGTCATGTTTTCCTTCACGTTGTGCGTCAATCTGTATTTTGTCTCATAATGTGTCAGCACCAATTAACCGAGTCAAATACAAGTACTTTCAAAATAAAACTGGTGTGCATGTGGTTTCTATCAATCTTCATGTTCGTGTGAGTGGTGCACATGGTGTATCTGTCAGCCTGTGTGTGTGTGTGTGTGTGTGTGGGAGGCAAACGAGCACAGGAAGAGAGCAGAATAAAGAATGTAATACCTTCCATCTTGCACCAAAAGATAGGTTGTAAATCACCTCCCTGGAAGCGCGCTGAATCTCGGTGGCTTCGGTGAGAGATTGGCTGTGGCTGTACGAGTCAGGTGCAAGTTTGGATTGGATTGATGTGGAGCGGTGATGGTGTGTGTGTGGGGGGGGGGAGGGGGGAACTAGATTGTACAGCTACACACCTGCGATGTTGGGGTATCTACATTTTGTGTTCTTTGGTTTGAACCACTTTGTTGCATTTTTGTATTTGGACCATTTAGTTTCACACTGCATGTTAAGAACCAGGGCTTGTCTTGGTAACCTGTCGTCACATGACTACTGGCATCGGACGTCAACACCTGTCTCCCTATACCCATAAAACCTTGCATTTTGGGGTTGTTTCCTGTAGTTAGTAGAAGGTTCAAATGTGGGAAAAAGTGAATGAGCAACACTCTCCCAAGGTGCCCTTGACCGAGGCTCTTACCCCTCAGCTGCTCCCGTGGAGCTGCTCAGCGTCCTACAGTAGAAGGCTGTGCTTTCCCTGAGCTATGTATAAATGTGAACTAGCGCTCAGGACTTCGAATGAGTGACTTTAATGTTTAATGTCTATGTTGACTTGTAGAAAAAGTCAACCTGTTGATGTTGTTGGAACTGAAGAGAATCACTGAACCAAATGTGTCATTCATGCATTGACCTCAAAATCACCAAGCTATTATCTGGTGTGTGAACGTACTGCGAACCAGCCTGATGTTGGTGTGACTTCTACAGTACTGCCTGGTGTACGAGGCTCCCTGTACTTCCCTGCAGGGCTCTTTGGGCTCTGTGTGGCCTGAAGAGCCCATACTGAAATTTCCCGAATCGCTGTCGTTGGCAAAAACCATCACAAACTAAAAAATGAACCAATAAACACTCAGAGACTCTTACAGATGCTCACGCTTTTCGTGGCAACAAAAAACAACTCAGTTAAAAATGATGTCTTCAGCAGAGGATTCTGGGAGATCGCAGGCTAACGGTAGACTACATAAATAACTTGTTCTCACTCTGCATTTCCTCCTCTGCCTGCTGAGTGAATATCTGTTCCCATGTTTATGCACGTGTGTGTGTGTGTGTGTGTGTGTGTGTGTGTGTGTGCGCGCGCGCGCGTGTGTGTGTGTCACCTTTGCTGACACCCGTTCCCCACACTTACCCATTTGACAGCTTGTGATTGATTGGCTGCTAAATGCTCCCTTCACACACATGTGCACACACACACACACACACACAAAGGAAAGTCCATTATTTGCCTATCAGTGGGTCTGTCCTAATCGTAATAGGAGACAGATGTAAGGTGCTGGGGAGGACGTCTCTCTCTCTCACACACACACACACACACACACACACACACACACACACACACACACACACAGTCTATATCTCTTACACACATACAAAAAGACGTAATCTCGCTCTTCCTTTCCACCTTGCGATCTCTCACACACACACACACACACACACATGCACACATTTCTCTCCATCTCACTTAACACACACACACACACACACACCCTTGGACAGTGCGGTATCCATTTAACGTGCTTAGCTGTAGTTGACAACAATGATCAGAAGTCTCCTTGAGAGAGGTTGGTTAGAAGGTGAGCTGTCCCCTTCACTAAAACCACTCATTACTCAACTTACCGCCTGGATGAACGGCCAGGGTGTGCATGTTCCTAATGTGTGTGTGTGTGTGTGTGTGTGTGTGTGTGTGTGTGTATGAAACAAGAAAAAACAACCAAGAGGGAGGATTGTGGGTCTGTATCCTCTAACCCCTCCCCTCCCCCCAACTACCTATCCCCTCTTAAAGAGAATGAGATCAAACTAGATGGAGAATGAAATGAACCTAAAGTGAGCACCTGCATGTATGTCTGCAATGGCGGCCATATTGATTCATGTTACAGCAAACAGACGCAGGAAAAGGCCAGGCCCTGCAGGGGGTTCTCCACCGGCTGTTAGAGAGCCGGGGATAATTCACACAATGTCGTTTGGTTTGAGGGAAAATAATGTTTTCTCCTTTCAAAACCTGTTTTCATGGCATTTTGCGTGGAGGCGTTACAAACATTAACCGATACATACAGCATCTGATGTAACTGTCCTTTGTGCTATTTTTAGGTGAGCACCTACGTTGAAGCCTAGATTAGTGGGTATGTCATTTGGGTCAAGTGACATCAAGTAGGCCCACAACACATGCAGAGGGCATCCTAGTACCACCCCACCTCCACACCTACTCTCAACACTGATGAGAACGATGCTCCTCTCACTTCCCTGCACTGATACACGGGCTTACACATAGAGCTCAACATCACAGCCAAACTATTTCACAGACACACACAGCACAAATGGCGACAACAACACAACGGAAGGAGCCGCTGCATTGGATCCTTAGTGTAGAATGGACAGGATGTTGGTAACAGCTGAATCAGGGAAAATCCAGTCAAAGCCAGTAGATCCTGATAAAAAAAAAAAAACGTCCAAGCCAGTCTGTCTCAATGCAAAAATAAAAATACCTTTATTTCACATGGCAAGAATAGATTCAAATCATTGCACCAACACGTTGCAGCCTAGTCTGATCACTATTGGTATCTATCCTTTATTTGCACATTGGGGGAGCAGTGAGGAGCAGCTAAAGCAGTTCTGCTCTTAGTTGCTTGTTTAGGAAGGAAATGCACTCATGATTTCTGGTGACTAGTAGTTCCCTACCTACCTATGTTGAATGCACTTATTGTAAGTCGCTTTGGATAAAATGATGGTTGGGATATTTATTGCAGAGCTGAAATTTGGTGACTGACGAGCCCAACCTCTCTCTCTCTCCAGTACCCCACGCATTCATCAGGCTGCAGACACTTACATGATTATATATCACATTTGAACTTGCTTTAAGAATGAGCAGATATATGATATATATGATCAAACATGCTTTTCTGATTAAAAAAAGTGAAAATGAATGTCCAAAGTGAGAGAATTCAAGAGAGAGTTCAATTCCAGCATTTACATGGTTTGAAGTGAGAGATTTCTTTAATAACCTGGTTGAAACTGATTCTGCCACTCGCTGCTCCCCTGCACTGCACCATGTTGTTAGCTTTGTACCATCCAGGTTACTGCAGCTGGTGACGGACAGGAGCACTTTCAAAAAGCCAAAATACATCTGGGTTTTCATGACTTAATAAATCAAAGGGTTGAGCAGAAATCTCGGTGTGTTAACCTGGTTATGCTTACCCTGATTAATCCCTTAATCAGGTTAAGATCAAATATTAGTGTGCATGTAAATGTACTCAATGGTATCCTGTCTCTGTCGACTACAATAGCACCCATTTAAAATCAGTTTTTCAGCCTTGGATACTAAACAGAGAAATAGCTCCACATGCAGCACAATGCAGACTGTCAGCTTCAGTGTTAGCAGGTTGCCATTCATTTTGAACAGTTTGAAAAAAAACACACAACTCATCTTTGTGTGTCAAATGATGCATCCACCAATCTCATGTTGTAAAGTGACTATGGGGATAGAATATATGTGTGGCTATTATGGAAAGGGTTTTGCTATTGATTTTCCAATAAACAGCTGAAATCCTGCAGCACTTTGTGAGTTTCTGAGGTAATTTAGGAGCTCGCTGTACCGTCATCCTCCTCTTCCTCTGTCTGTAATACCAATGAGAGCAAAAGACACCCTCGCACCTTCTTCTTCACTTTTCAGTTAAAATTCATCCTCATCCCCACCGAAAGCAACGTCTCAAATCACTAGGATTAGCTCACTACCCCAATTTAAGTGATGTTACTGCTAACACACACTTTTAGAGGGAAGAAGTCCAACAAACAATAACAAACCAAACCAGTCATGATGTCAAAACAGTGTGAACAGAGTTATCAGGAAGCCAGGGGACTCTTAGCGATTCTCCGTCTAGCTAGCAAAACACCTCTGGTTGGAGAATGGTTGACCTTTCTGGCAGGCATGAAAAAACGTCTCTGCAGTATCACCTTGACACACTGAGACACCGGCATGCCCACAGTGTATTTCTCTCCATCAAACCAGTCCTATTCTCCCATTCACTTCACCGCAAAGACGAGTAGCGCTCAGATGTGCAAAATAATACTCCTTTATTCAGTCAGGACAAAGAGCCAGGCTCTCTAACGATCTGTCTCTGCATTAATGATCCGTCTGCGTATCGCCGACCCCCGGCTTCATAATGACTGACTGATGCTGTGGGAGGAACAGAGAGGAGAACGCCAGCCTCCCAGCTCAGTCAATATCTGCACGATTAAAAAAGGGGGAGAAAAAAAAAACCCCTGCCGCCCCAAAAAAACCCAGAATCCAAGGTCTTAGCTTCATAATGGTTGATTAATGATGTGGGAGGAACAGAGCAGGAGAACTCTGACGGCCAACTCAGTCGATACTTAGTGACTGGAGGGAGATTAACAGGATCTTTCATTTCTTCAGCACGTAGAAATAGAGAGGAGAGAATGGGACGCTCCCTGGTAGGTTTACGTGATTATATTTCTCTGGGATATAACAGAGTATAATTTGTCAGTCAAAGCCTTCACTTCACGATCAACTATCCTCTAAAAAGTCCAATGATTATTTTTAATTTTGTGCTGTCGGTCATTTTTAAGAGCAGGTGTCGCTTTTGTCAAACGGTGGATAACTCACTTTGGAACAAAACATTTCAATTCCAGGAAAGTTTCGGAGTGCCGCTTCGATTAGCGCCGCTTTAATGGCTGCCATAAAACGTCCAATAACCTGATCTGATAATGAGAGAGGGATTTTCCAAGTCAGTCGATACCTGAGTGATGGAGGGAGATGGAGACGTCCAGCTTAAAGCTTCGATTCATCCGGATCTAACTGTCCTTTAATGAACTCTCTTAATGGGATCAGACGAAACGGGAGGGCTTCGTCCTGATGTGTCATCGTCGTCGTTGTCTTCAGAGTTTCTCTAATGGAGGCAGGGACCTTGTGTTGTCAGCGTCCTGCAGAACGCTCGTACCTCCC